>VWZS01001288.1:49926-65849 GCA_013397075.1 Rhabdornis inornatus
GGCACTGGAAAATGCCGCTGCCCAGGCCAGGCCATGGTGGGCCGCAGGTGCAGGCTCCTGGTGCTTTTCCCTGGGTCGCCAGCCCAGAGCAGGTTCAAATAATTCCAGGAAAAAAAGAAAAAAAACTTTCCGGGGAACTTCTCTGCTTCAGTTAGTCAAAAACTAACTAAAAGCAAAGGAGAGCTCTCTCCTGCTGTCCACCATGGCAACACAGTACAGGAGATGAAGCGATGCAATTCCTATCTGTATGTTTTGAAAACAACCGCCTCAGACATTCCACTGCTTCTCCTCTCCCCACTTCACTCTCAAATCCAACCCTAAAGGTACAAAACTTATTTCTGGGCTAAACAGACAAATGGGGATACAATTCAACATCACAAAGTCAGTTCAGGACAGGGAGAGAGTTCACAGGGGCATGCAGCCGTGGCGTTTTCCCTCTCTTGAGGTTTCAGAGGGTGCACCCTCCTTTTATCCTAAATTCCCAGCCGCATGTTACCCTCTTCCTTTCCCCATCATGGAGGTACTAGGAAGGTACAGCCTTCCCGAGCCGCCTACCCCATGTCCTCCCTTGAACCCACTGTTTTACCCCAAAGTTCAGAAGTTCAGACTTGTGCAGACCCTTCCAGGAGCCAAGCTGTCTGGGCCCAGTAACAAACCTACTGCCCGAAGTCAGTAGAGACATTCAGTCCCATTTGAAAGACTTTAACACCCATCCCTCCACCCATCGAATTGTTTGTAAGGACATTAACACACATCTTTCTCTCAGACCCCTGACTGCCCCCTGGCTGGTCTGTGCTGGATTCTGCTCCACACATACCGGACTGCACCGCATTAGGCCATGATAGGATTGTAGGAGCTCTGTGCTTCCAAATGCTCAGGGTTTCAGCACACACCCTGTGACATGTGACTATAAACACTACATAAATGCGGAGTAAGACACCCCTCTCCTCATTCCATGTGTTTCTGCAGGAAAGCTATACAATTTTTTCCCCCCTCAATGCTGTAGGCACCTCAGCTGACTCATGCTCCGTGTTACACCCAGGGATGCAACCACTGCTTCAAGGGGTGATAAGTCTTAGAGAGGGGACACAAGACAAATTACACCAATTTGTCCAGAGACCAAACTTACTGCACTGTGCAAATGACAAAAATACTAAAAAGAAGTGTAAAGTTTGGGTTTGGGTTTTTTTGTTGTTGTTGTTTGTTTTTTGGTTTGGTTTTTTTTGTTGTTGTTTTTAATTGAAATTCAAGTGAGGAAAGTTTAATAGTGTATTTAATATTTTTTTGTTAATTCTAAGAAATTTGGCTGGAGTTTGGGATTTATAAGTTGAAATTTAATGGAGAATAAAAACTGGAGATTAGTCCATTGCACTTGCAAGAAAGACTATTGTGACCCCAGGATAAATCAAGGATGAAGAAATAACATCTTATTTGGATCTCAGGATTTAATTCTGCAGAACTCTTTTGTTAAAATATTTTTAAGTAACAAGAATCACATATTTTATTCTTTTTACTTAAAACAGTAAAAAAACCCAACCAAAAACACCCCTCAAAAAACTCCAAAACCCCGCATTATTTTGACCAGCTCTGGAGGCAGTTACCACACAAATTCCTATTAGTACTGACAACACATAGCCAGCTTAGAATCATTAAATGGTTTGGGTTAGAAGCAGCTTTAAAGCTCATCATGTTCCACCCCTGCCATGAGCAGGGACACCTTCCACTATACCAGGTTGCCCCAACCCCCCTCCAACTCGTCCCTACACAATTCCAGGGATGGGGCAGCCACAGCTTCTCAACACAAACTGTTTCAGTGTCTCACCATCCTTATAATAAAAAATTTTTTTTCTGCTACCCAATCTAAATGTAATGTATACTTTTGAGTATTATATAATTAGAGACTGTTTCATAAAGTAATGTAATATTATTTTTCTTATGTGACCTAAGAGTTTTTCTACAAGATGTAGCAATAAAAATTAGGATTTTTAGTTTCAGATTTTATAGGCTTCCACTTATTTCCTTTGACTAGCAATAGTGTGTATTGGTTTGAGAGACAGGTGTCTGCCAAGAAAGGCAGGAGCCTCTTTTAAAATGGAGAATGTAAATCCCTTACCTCTAAATTATTATAATTTTGAAATTAAGAGGGATGTCAGGCAAAGATGTGGGAAGAGGAATAACTTAATAGTTCTTTACTAAGAAAATTAAAATAGAAATACGGTATTACAGAGAACAAACCCAAAAACACTGATAGACTCAGAAGACAACCTGACACCCCACCAGTCAGGGTATTGGTAGCAGTCCCATTAAATGGTGGCTGCCGTCCTCCTTGAGTGACAGATGTGCATCTGTTGAAGCAGTGGTCCTGTAGAAGGGTGTAGTTTTCCTCCAAAGGTCCAGTGATGATGTGGAAAGGTCCGGTTTTTCCTCTGGAATCCAGTGGAAAAAGCCTGCCTTGGTGTTCCAGATCTCAGTTTTTATCTAGGTAGGAAAGGCTTGGCTCCTTCCCCTGGCAGGAGCATCTCCCAGTGGGATGATGTAATTTCATCTGTCATGCAGTGGGACTCAATGGCCCATTAACAGACAATATCTTCCTGGAGGAAGGATGGATTGTGGAAAAGATAAAGAGCACTGTCCCACCTGATTTTAACAGATTGCCCATTAGCAAAGAATATCTCCCACAGAGATAAGGATCACTGCCCCATCTGGTTTCAGAAGATGGTGATAGAATACATACTTTTGGTCACATCCTGTATTGTAACCTAAGACATAGTGTCACAGGAGACATGACTTCTTTTAGTGCCCATAGAGAAAAGCTCAGATTAATTCTGCATACTCCAAGAACAATTTAATTATTTTTATTTGAAGGAGGTGACAAACCATGTTATTAATGCTGGAATCACTGAAGGATTGCACTCAGAAAATTAGGCTTTTTCCCACCCCAGACAAAAACACTGTTTTCTCAAACCATTAATTTACTATCCCTCCTTAATGTGCTTTTAAAGAACTGTAGTGTTATAGTGCACATAGAGTCACTTGCCTGGAAAATTATTTCTATCTTCTAATAATTTCTCTCTTTTAATGCATATTTTGCCATCAAAGGTGGAGTAACACTTAGTCCTTGCTATAAAGGACTCTGTATCATTTTGTGTGATAAGCTCTGTATGTTATATCAACCCCTTGAGAAATATAAGAATTTCCCACTCCTAGTGCATACCTATTTCCTTATATTGTGCCACATATCCTTAGAAATGCTTGTAGAAACATGTGTACCACTAAATCTTTTTCAGTGCAAAGATGTTCTTGCAATTTTGTTTCATTCTCAGAAGCTGTCCGAGGTTCCGTTTCCCCTCTCAATTCTTATGTGGCTTAAAAGAAATGATACAACCTGAGTCCTTAGTTAAGAAAGGTAATACATATCCCATGTTTCCCTTCCAGCTGACAATGCACCTGGAACAATTTGATGCTGTATCCAAACAAAAGCAGACTAATTAGTATTTAAAAAATACTTTACCTCAGCCATAATTTCCTCATTGACTGTGACTACCTTAATTTGGACAAAGGCATTTCTCAATAATGGGATCATAACACTGCCTTTGGTAGAAAATCCTCTGCAGAACACTGGATACTGATGCTGCCTGGAAGGGGCACAGCAAAGCCATCTGTCACCTGAAATACTCATTTGGGAAACCTTCTATGCTAGTAAAATCCTGAAGCGCAGTGATATGAACTGGAATGCTTTTTCCTCTTTAACTTTCAAGTTTCAGTGAGTATAAAGGTCTAAATAGCATGGGAAGCTCATGTGATGGAAAGTACAGCCAGTAGATTTTGTGCATGTTGTAGATGTGATTCTATACAGATGAATTCAACTTACACTACACTTAAAATAGGAGTGGTACAAAACTTTTCTGTTACCTCACAGTAAGTTGCTGTAAATCAGTATCAGCTCTAACCTTTACAAAGCACTGTTATGCTCTAGAAATTGGAAACTGCACTTCATGTCAGCACAGACAGAAACACTATTAAAAAAGAGCTCCGTTCCCCAAAATAGCCACCAGTTAGGAGCTGTAAGCCTGAGAGAGACATCTTCAAAACGACAGGATAAACAATTTACTGGTCAGAGAAATGATCAAATATTAGAAATCTGAAATTATAGAATAAAAAATAGAAGCAGTTTTAGCTATTCCTTTTATTTAAGTACAAATGCCTTGTGGAGGACCAAAGTCAAATTATTAATTTTGCCTAATATCTCCCATATGTGTTATTCATATCATGTACAAGACTGCTTCACATGAGCTATAAGTTTATGCATGTTCTGAAGAATGTATATAAAAATGCGTGCATATTTCAACACATGTACATACACAGATCTTCTCCCTCCACTTTCATCTCATTTCATCCATCTCCCTCATCACAGATGCACACACACCTCTGCTGAAATGAAATAATTCTCACTGCTTGAGTTGGCTACAGTCTTAAGTTCAAACTAGTGATTTTTTTTTCTTCTGTGTTCACATCTATATTTTTTCTCTACAGGATTTAAAGCTTGAGAAGCATGAAAGATAGAGTAAAAATAAATTTGAATTCTATATTACAAAAAAATGTGAATATCAAAAGATTCTTTCACAGCTGTGTGACTGCTGGCATTCGTAAGGAGTCAAAGAATCCTGGAATATAAAAAGGCAGAAACACAGTTGGTTTTTCAATCAAGTGTATGAAGAGAAAGCAAAAGAAAAAATCTATAGGAACAGCAAGAAGGTCTAGGGGTGGGTGATAGGTAAAACCTATTTCCTCAAACAGTCATTTCTAGAATCACTTGAGCAGGAGGATGATATGAAAGATTGACATATTCAGTTCTACTCTTTAAACTGTGGTTTGCATTTTAACAGCAATATAAGGAAGAAGATGAAAGATGTCTTTGCTTATTCCTTACTTAATTGAAGTGTCTATTTAGAATGACATTTAATAAAAGATACAATTTTTGTGTAGTTATTATTTGTATTACCAGAGCATCTAAGACTTCAAGTGATAAACCAGAACCTTGCTGTGATAGTGATTCAGGTATTGAGAAATGACTTTGTGTGACTCTGAGCATGTTCCATATTCTGCAATGCTAATGGGAGGAATGAGACTGGATTACTTCTTTAATCCCCCCAGTAAATTCCTTTCTTCTGTTCAAAAAATGTAGCAAAAAAGATCATCCATTGCTACAAAGTTTCTGGCTCAAGAGGAACAACAGCACACAAAGACTCAGTGAGGTTGTACTGCTTAGTTTGCCCTACCAGCAACCTAATAAAGTCTTGTAGTCTCCTGGGAATAAATGTTAAAATGAATATAAAAAACTTTGGGGTGCAAAAGGAAAACTTTTTCACTATGTTCTTCTGAAACATTTTAAAAGAGTTTTTAGTGAAGTAGAAGGGAATCTACTTACAAAAGGGCAATGACTGTGCTCAGTTTTATAATTTCTCATTCTTCGATCCTTTTCCATTTCCTTAATTCTTCTAATCCTCAAGTCATCCTCACTTTGCATGGATTCACCAGGGCTGATACCAGTTACAATAACTCATTGTCACTAAAGAAGTTCTGCTCTGAGATTTTCAACAATACTTCAAGTACCTAGATACAGACTTACAATAAATTGTAAAAATTTTGTATCTCTGTGTTTTTAGAGCCTGATCACAACCATTAGAAAAACTTCTCTTTTGGTTAATTCTATTAATTGTAGCAGGTTCTTCTAGCCTGACCAAGATAAAGGAGGTAAAATAAAAAGACTATTTGGATGTCTTGTGAAAGGGAGGAAGAGGATGCTTGTTGGTTTTAATGAATTCATCCTGAATAGAGCTAAGTATTAGGTTTGTTCTGTATCCTCAAAATATGCATACAAAAACCTACAGACACTAACCACAAGTGAGTTGGTTTGCATATTACATGATTAGATCTTGAAGGTCCCTTGCAACCCAAACCATTCTATTACTATATGGTTACAGTTGCTGTCAGTAAAAAATACATACCAAAAATCAGAAATCTGGCAGGCTGATAGCTAAAGAGCTGAATCTGTGAGCAAGATGCAAGCAATGTTCTTTACATGAGAGCTAATGAGCTAAACTATAGACAAAAAAACCCCATATATATACTGAAGCTTTTCTAAAGACTTTTTTAATATATTACAAGCACTGTTGGAGGAAGGGCTGCTCATTCGAAGTTTGCCAGAAAATTGTTAGAACTGTTTACTCATTATTACTATATTTCAGTTCATTGGATAACACAATTTTTAAATGAATTACTGATTTTTTTCTAATCTCTCCTATTTGTTGGCTCTTAAACTGACAAATATACAAAGCTTGACAACTATGCACTCAATTTTATTTTATGTAGAAAAATTGCAAAAAATGCCATTATGGATGCATATGGTTCAGATCTTTTGATTTTGTCTTTAGATTTGCTTCAGTCTCTCTCAAAGTGTTTCTAAGGCAGCAGAATATTGGTGGCTCACAAAAATGTCTTTTTGTTTTCTTGTGTACATGTCATAGAAAAATGTATCATATGGAAAGAGCATAGTTGCTAAAATATAAAGTTAAATGTCAATTGGAAGAGAAAGCATTTGATCTGCATCTTCTGTGGACAGTTTGCCCTTTGGATAAGCAGCTACTGTAATTATGAAAAACTGGAGAATGCTTTGCATGGACTTTGCTTTTTCCACATAGACCAGTATAATGTTTTCCAGCTAGGTAAGCTGGGTTTGTCCCTAAAACTGAACAGAATAAATGCAGTTGAGCTCTGGGGCAACAGTGTCAGCGAAAGCTGAGCTCACCTATAGTGAAAGTGTCCTTTAAACAGCTGCCTCAGCTTTGTAAATAGGCTATTCCAAATATTAGATAGGTTGAATTAGAACAGTTGTGTTTTGGAAAAGATTTTAAGGAATTTTAATCAAAACTACATCAATTGCAGTAGTGAAGAAATTAATATATACATATGTGTCTGTTTATATTTATCATTATAATGAAAATATCCTGTCCATTACATGAGAATCCAGTAGTGCCCCCTTAAACTGGCATGGCCAGGAATAAGAATACCCATGTGCACTACTACAGGTTTTGTTTCACTTGCCCTGAGTTCTGTGTAGCACAGCTTGATAAGATGCAAAACCCAAAGCTAACTAGGCAATCTACAGTAAATAAATACGTATCTCTAATGAGCTGAAAAAGTAAAAGGTCAGGGGGTGAGCTTTTGACAACATCCTAAGGAACATGTCCAGCTGTTGGAGTCGCAGCCTTTGACATCACACAGTCAACTGATTTTGAGTTCCTGAAATAATACTTGAAAAATATTGTAGGTGCTTTTCATATGAAAAATAAGATAGGATCACAAAAAAAAAAAAAAAAAAAAAGGGGAAAAAAAGGAAGTCTTTGCAGCACACCTTCAGAATTGTTTTTTGTTTTCTTTTATATTCTATTCAGCTTTTATCAAAGTGGCTACATCAAGCTAAGCTCCTCTCAGAGGGCACATCATTTAAAGCCAGTAATGCCAGAAGAGGTTTTTTTTCAGAAATGCTTACATTTTAGCTAACTGCCTTTTTCCCATTTACCAGTTCTAAGTGGTAAACTCTTCAAACTTCCATTCAGCTTCAGAAAAAAAAAATATTCTTTTGTTTGCTAAGACCTTAAAAATATGTAAACCAACTCTGATACTTCCATCAAAAATCTGCGGTCCTCAGTAAGCCTTTAGAAGAGCATTAAAACACTGCCAAAATTCACACGGAGTTAATTTCTCTCCCTTACATAGTATCAGCTCACAGGGCAAGAAATGTAAAACTGATTTCTTCTCCCCCTCTCTTATGAACCATGCTCTCAAGTGGGTAGCTGGGTGCCTTGTCAATTAAATACCCAAATGTTGTGTTCCACATAGCAATAGGTATGTCAAGCTCAATATCCCTCTTTGTGGGTTTTGATAAAAATAAATCAATTTTCAACAGATCAGAAGTGGAAAATGTATGTTTGAATAAACCAAGCAGTCATATCAGTCCATAACTATATACAAATACAAATACAAATTAATCCTGAAGATTCATTTTGTCCACAGAAACAAAGCAACTCTCAAACACTACTTATCAGCAATTCTGTGCTCAGTCAGCAGCCAGTGAGGGTTGCCTTCAGTGGCTCTGCTCTAAGTGTTTATTACCCTTGTCAGCACTGCTGGTCTCAGCCTGATCCTTCAGTCCTTGCAGGCCCTGCACTGCGAGCAAGAGAAGCACAAACACTGGTAGCTCAGACTCCTGAGTGCCTCGTGGATAATGGACAGGCTGTCCAGGGAATGGTTCTGGTTTTTATATTATATACTAATCATATTTAGTCACACTTGAGAGCAACTGCAAGTAAAACAAATATTGCTTTAACACCAGGTTTTAAAGAGAAAAGAAGTAGAGCAAGGAGAATATTTATCTGTGTGCTCCAATGTTAGCTGTGTTTTATGACACAGCATTTCTATGGTAAAAGTACAGTGATATGTTAAAACTTTTTTATTCCCATTTAATCTACACTAAATAGCATTTGTAACAAGCAGCAGTATTTTTGCCCCCACAAGGTTGACAGAGAGGCCTAGTAACTGTGCAATTCGGAGTAACTGATCTTTAGTATTATCCCTTTAACTAAGGGATATATTTCATACACCTCCAGAAACAACAATGCACTTATAACAGCAGATAAATTAGCCCTCTACAATTTTTCCTATTGTAATTTTGCTTCTATTGGTTAGAAACCCTCTACCAAAAATTTATTACAAGGCATAAAATATGAGCAGATTGCCCATCTAGCAACTGTTTATGTAACTTGTGAAACATTTATACTGAAGTCTTATCATTCTTCCTCTTCACATATTTTGATTTTGCTCTTTCACTGTTACAGAAAAAAAGAAAAAGAACATGTCATTCTGTAAATTCAGATTTCTTTTTCCTTTCTTTAAAATTTAGAGCCTTCTGACATTTTCAGGAAACTAGAATGTCAGTTAGACATAATCAGTAATTCATTTAAAGTAATTGCCTTTAAAATTGCCTTAGGTTTCTGTTATGTCTTTCAGTTAAACATGAACTGTAAATACTCTTAATATGATGTTTCAAACTGAGATTGAAGCTAACTGCTTTGCAAACTCTGGCTGCTGCTCTGCTACATCAAAGGATCATGAAACCTACCATTAAAATGCAACCACCTCTTGGTGAAACAGGAGCAATCAACAACAGGTACAACACAAAAAGAATAATATTACTTCGACAAAACTGCAGGGAAGATTTCTGTAGGCAATGGGGCCTTGAAGACAGGTTCAAAATAAAATTAGCCTGATGAAACAGGAACAGGAAAATTACTGTTTGGGGCTACGTGCCAAGAGGCCCTGAGACAGGACCTTCAGGGAGCAGTGGACATGCAAGGCTAAAAAAGGTTGTTAGGTTGCTGTGTTTTGCTGCTTTGTTTATAACATCTTGATGGATCCAAGGGAAAGAGCCTTGTGCAGCTGTAGCTTTTTGTGGACAAAGAACTGTTTAAATCTGGATACTTTGTTTAAATTTCTGAAAAATTAGTAGGAAAGTATCTCTGAAGAGGTAGCTAATCCTCTCTCGGAGTCTAACAAAACCACTTTGACGTGGTCAGAAGTATAAATGGATGGAGACCACCACAACAAGTGTCAAAACACTGAAATGTCACTTTTTTCTTATAAAATGAATAACTAAAAAAAAAAAAAAAANATCCTGAATTTAGGGGATAAAGTATATTCACAACCCTTTCACTCATATGCAGCCAAGTTGCCACTGGTATTTAAGCTATTATCGAGGCACTTAATTACTTTAAATCAAATACAAATCTCTTTAGGAAGAATAGTACTGAATGGCAAACAAAACTGAACTGCACAACTTCAATGATTAATCCTCTGGTGACTGACATCTGAACATTTTAATTGCATAAATATTCCGCTATATCCAGTAACGCTTTTTAATACATGAAGTTTGGAATTGTGTGACTAATGCTGTCATTAGCTAGATTGAGGATTCCTGATTATTTGGACTGTACACAAATTGCTTCGCAGCAGTTCAGTTGCAATGTTAATGCAGCGCGTGATCATTGAAATGCACAAGAGCAGCAAAATGCAAACGCAGACATTTGTTTTCCAGCCAATCTGATATAAGTGTAATTCATATCACTGTAATGAGGTCTGCTTACTTCCTGTCTTTTTTGAAGTCTCTACACCTTCTCAAGGGCAAAATTGTTTTCTAAATAGAGTCTGCCTGAATTCAGTCTCTTCTGTTGAAGTACTCCATCAGAAAGAACTAAAATAGCTTCTATTTATACATAGACCCCATCTTCATAATATTTGCATATTGTCTGGAAGCCTGTAGCCTTCTAAATCTAAAAGCAGCTCACAAAGTCACACACTAATTTCTTAAGGATCAAGAAGTTGCTTAAGTCAGAAAAAACATAAAATGTAATTACAAGCCAAGAATAAAAAATGGAGGTACAGTGTGTGACTATGTATGTGACAGAATAACAGATTTTGTTACTATTTCAGCTTACCTAGCCACATCTGCATTAATACCAAGAGGAAGGCCAGCACTGAGCATCTGGAATGTTTGCTGGTTAAAAATATAACAAACATCAAAAAACTCTGCCTTCTTCACCAGTCCCCCCAAACCAATTAAAAAACCAGACCAACCCCCAAACAAACACCAAGCATCTCATCAAAACAGGAGTGGTAAACTCATGAAATAAAAACAATGAAAAGAAGCAAAATTAAACCATTTCTGATATTCTGGGTCTCTTATTTGTAATGTTATCCATCCTAATGCTTTTACTGACAAGTGTTACTTGAGCCCATTGGCTGTCAACCACTGACATTTGGCCACCCCTTCTAAGAAAAGTGCTTAGAAAACAGGGTGTGCAACAGCCACAGTATTGAACAGCTGAATATTTTCTTTAATATTCTGTAGCTTTATCTACAGCCCTCAAATCTATCTGCTGGCTCTCTTTTTCTGTCAGGAAATAAGCAACAAATATGTGTGCATATAGGCTATTGCGATGACTCAGAAACTTTTGGCTTTTTAAGGAAACTGTTTCATACAAATTCTCCATTTAAACATGTCTGTTTTCACTCCATATTTACCAGATGTCACAACTTCACTTTTGTTCATGCATCACAAAACAGATTCAATGCTGTTCTTTTCTGTAATCCTAAAACAGATTTAAGGATGACGGGTAGAAAAAAATAATTTTAGTAATCCTTTCATTACCTACCTCTTGTCACCTTAGAAAGCACTAGACAAATGCTCTGCCTCAGCTAAACAAACCTTTGGAAATCTTTGATCCCTGCATCTGATATATTAGTTTAATTGGTCCTATTTTGATCAGCTAAATTAAGTCTCCTGCTCTTGAAGTAGAGTAACACTGAAACAGTTACCTTAATTTCATTTTTGCTATCTCGGGGCAACAGAAAAGCCCATGTAATCCTTCCAGGAAGGACTGATTCACTTGTGATACCAGATGTAGCTGAAAACACAAAAAAATCCCTTCCCGTTAAGAATTTGCACTCATTCAACATGTGCTGGATATTCCAGGGATAGACAAGAAAAACTATGATCTACTTATCACTTCCCCCTCCACAGATATACACTAAATGTATGCTATAACTATACACTAATATACACTATATATTAAATGTGAATGTGGCATTTCACATTTAATGTGAAACTTAAAATGCAAATGCAATACACAGTATTGTCAGGCAACCACCCTCCTTACAGTGGCAAGTGATCCTCTTTGGAAATTCCCCAGACTGACCTAACATGCCCCAGTCAAACATATCCATTTCTCCAGGAATCACCACAAATAATGCTTTTTTCTTTTCGTTTTTTTTTTTTTCAGAAGGGTCTTGCTTTGACCAGAATTTTCTTTGAATATCAAACATGCATTCTATCATAATCACTATTAATGAAAGGAAGAACAGACTTTGTTATCTTCTCACCACCAATTTCCTTAACAGAATCAGCAGGAAGTAGATCAAAGGCTGACATATCCAGCAGAAAGCATCCATTTCCTGACCTTCCCTTTTGCCTCCTTTGCAGAATTTGGGAAGTATTTACTTATCTTTTTTCCCCCTCTCTCCCCTTGCTCTCTGCATCCCAGGCATTTCTGGTATCAAGAGAGCAGAGTGCTCCTCCATCCAGGTCTTGTCTTTGACTCCCTGCAGCAAAAACTTTCTTGCTATTGCTCTGTGCTCTAAGGATTTATTTACCACCATGTGCAGTTGGTTCAGAATACTTTCAGATCTACTCCACAGTAGCATAAATAATTTCACAGCACAAAGGCAAACCTGGGCTTTGCCCTAAGAACACAGCCCCTCTCAAAGCCTTCTGCAGGTCCCCATACACGTAAGTGAGGGGTTTTGGAGTTAGGAATGTATGAAGCTTCTTCTTAACTGGAATTGCCCTGCCAAGAACAGGAACTGCAGAGGATAAATTTTAATATATGAAGCCTAGATAATTTTTTTAATGGAAGATCATTTAATCCCTATGAAATCCTAAAACAACGAATCAGGATAATAATAGCTAAAGCAAGCACAAAGGGATGGAGAAAGAATGACAGTCTATATTCTATTCATTTACTTTAAGATAGGCTACTAAAAGATACGAGGAAGAACATTTCCAGGAAGATATGTTTTGTTTGACAATATATAAATAGCCTGAGCTGAGGATGTAACAATTGCTCTGCCTCTTCTAACACTGAGCAGGGTAGTAACTAGAACTGAGCTGACTATGGAACTGGAATATTTTGCAGCTTAGATTTCTTCAATAAGGCTAAGCCAGCTCAAAAGATTTCACTGTTGCTCTAACACACAAGCCTTTGATGTTTCCTCATCTTTACATCATAGAAGGAGCTCAAAGGGTTAATTAAAATTTAATGATATCGGCAGTACTTTGAAAAAGTTATGAACTTGGGTGAGATCAATCACTTTCTTGGACTGTCTGACTTCAAAGCAAACATTATGCAAAGGAAAAAATTCTCTCATTCTGCATTGAATTCATAAGCAAGGATTTCCTCATTAGTGGTCTGTGCATGGAGGAGATTCCAAGTTCAAACTGGAAGAGGTGAGGTGCCAAAAAAATGGTTAATCAGAATTTCATGCCTTTGATGCTAGTCACATGTTGAATGAATGCATCACTGCAAACCAGAGGACACTTGAACAGTCCCAAAATAGGAAATCAGGGATTAAGGCATGAGCAATTTTTTTTTCCAAATTCACAACTTGTTTGCAGAGATTTAGCTAAAACCTCATTAGCTTGTTTATTCACTCTTAATGACATTCAGCAAAATGTCAACTGAAATAACAAAAGTAAAGTTTTTTAAAATGTACACATCTCTAGTCTGCATTTGTATTTTTATTTGTTTACTATCTACATTTTATTTGTGCTGACAGCTTTCACTTTCTGCAATCTTATTCTGACCTGAAGGTATTACTGTATTTTCTAAGACAAATGCACTTCAGATGACAAAATTATGAAAATCCCCTATAAGAGATCTGAGTTTACCAGTGACTACTTAGATTTATCATGAAGATTAAGAAAAATTTATTTTAATGCACTCAAATGTTGACAGTAAATCACCATTTTGCTTAGAAAACGCTGTGTAGGGAGCCTAATTCAGCTCCAACCTTGTGCCTTCCTCTAATTCTAACACAAGCCTACTGTGCAAAGGTGGAAATATGCTCTGTGGTATGATTCCTCCTGGAGATTGGTTTTCTCACATATTTAATATTGTTTTCCATAAGCAGTTATGGGATGTATTCAATATGTTCGAAGCTCTATAGTTCTCAATGTAATTATACACTTACCATGAACCATTTATTGCCTCAGTCAATGCCTAAAATATATGTCTGGGTTTTTAAATATATCTTTTCATTGAATGACTCCTGTTTGCAAATTCCATTTCTTTTTAAATGCCATACTCTAGACATAACTCTGCTCAGAACCACCAGCTGTGATGTTGGGGACACAGCACAAGGAACAAGCAAAACTGTTTTGTGCAGAAATGCATTACTGGTGTACCCTGAAAGGTTTAGTGAGAGTGATACCATTGAAATGTGCAACCAACTTCCTTTGAGGACTTCTTCAGACTGTTGTGATTGCAGGGCTTGCATCATTTATAGAAAGAAAACCGTGGGAATGGCAGTCCCTGTTAAAGAAGTACTGCACAGATCCATGCCCTCTCGTGGTAATGCCTGCTTTCCTTCCAGCTGCTCTTTACTAATGAGAAAGCCCCAGCTTTGGTGGGGGCTTTTTTTAGTGTTTTTGTTTGTTTGTTTTGTTTGGATTGTTTTCTTTGGTATTTTGTTGTTGGGTTCTTTTTTGGGTTTTTTTTGTGCCAGCAGACTTTTAATTCAAAGTAATGGTGATCTGCCAAGTCACCCTGCAAATTTGCATCTTCTGCTTAATAACTGAATTAAGGGGAAGGCCAACAAGGCTGACTTCCTACTGTCATTATCCACCCAACCAGGAAGAAGAGGCAGACAACTTCTGTAAGCAGCTGGAGAATGTTTCAGGATCATCAGCCCTTGTTCTTGTAGGTGACTTCAACATACTAGATATCTGCTGGGAACTTAATACAACAGAAGAAAGGCAGTCCAGGAAGTTTTTAGAGTGTGTGGAGGATAACTTTTTGTCACAGCTGGTGAGTGAGCCCACCAGGGGAGGGACTATGTTAGACCTGTTGTTTGCAAATAGAGATGGGCTGGTGGGAGATGTGGTGGTTGGAGGCCACCTGGGGCACAGTGATCATGAAATTACAGGATTCTCTCTAAACAGAGATATTGAGGGAACAGGAACAGATTGTCCCTGTGTGCCAAAAGATGAGTCAATGAGGCAAACGTCCAGCTGGGATGGGCAACAAGGTTTTGAAGGAACTTAGCAATAAAAAGAGGATTTATCATCTTTGGAAGGAGGCTCAGATCTCTCAGGAAGTATTTAAGGGGCCCTCTAGGGCATGTAGGAAAAAATTAGGGAGGCCAAAGCTCAGTTTGAACTGAATTTGGCAACTTCTGTAAAGGATAACAAAAAATGTGTTTACAAATATATTAATGGTAAAAAGGAAGGGTAAGACAATCATTGTTCTCTATTGGAGGAGGGAGGTGATGCCTGGAAAGGCTGACCTGGAAAAGAGATGAGACAGAGCAAAAAGAATAAAATAGGTATTTATTGAAAGGCCTTAAAAGGGTACACCTTGGGCAGTGCAAGAGCCTGGCTGGGGCTACACCCAAGTGAAATCCAAGATGGATCCTGGTCATGAGTTTTTACACTTTTATAAGTTTTGGTTCATCTATATATTGGGGTCAATTGTCCAACTACAGCCCCAGGTTATGAAGTTTCAACCCCCCTGGCTTGCCCCCTTCCCTTCTGTCTTGGTTTGAAAGACAGGTGTCTGCTAAGGAAGGCAGGAGCCTCTCTTGAAATGGACAACGTAAACCCCCTCCCTCCAAATTATTATAATTTTGAAATTAAGGAGCTCTCAGGCAAAGATATGGGAATAGGAATAACAGTTCTTTACTAAGAAAATTAAAATAAAAATGCAGTAATACAAAAAGAACAAAACACTGACAGAGTCAGAACACAACCTGACACCCCACCAGTCAGGGTGTTGGTAGCAGTCCCATTAAATGGTGGCTGCCGTCCTCCTGGAGTGACAGATGTGGTTCAGTTGAAGCAGTGGTCCTGTAGAAGGGTGTAGTTTTCCTCNTACCCTGTGAAGAGAACTTACTAACACCTAATATGAAGTTTCAGAGTTACACATTAAGCAGCATAGAATCTGAAAAATATAAAAGCTAAAACCCAAGGCATCATACTTAGTAACTGCAGAAGAGGGGAAGGCAGTGAAGGGAAGTGCTTAACGCCTTCTTTG
>VWZS01001291.1:0-41268 GCA_013397075.1 Rhabdornis inornatus
CTCGGCCCGGCTCTCGGGAAGCTTCCATCGCTCTCCCAGCGCCATGCCGGATGGTATCTGTCGAACACGTCGCGTTTTGAGGAGCCCCGGGAATGGGGCTCCCGATCGAGAGTGCTGGGCTAGCCATGGTTTATTATTTTTGGAGCCCCCATTCTCTTTGTCTGATCTGAAATGACCCCGAGCAGGGAGAGGTACTGCACCTCCTGCAGCCCTCCCTGCGTAAACTTGCTTGTTCGTTGTCTTTTGTAGCGATATGAAAGATGTATGCTAACTTCTTTAGAAATAATGTGATGTGTTGAAGTTACGGGTATTAACATCTTTGAAATGGGTCCTAATGTCTCTACAATCTTGAACTAGCAGGTTTGTTGCAGAGCCAGGACAGCCTGGCTCCTGAGATAGACAAGGGTCTGCACAAGGCTGAATTTCTGAACTTTGGGGTAAAATGCCAGGTTCAGCGGGGCATATCCGGCAGGTGCTTTGGGAAGGCTGCACCTTCTTGGTACCTCAGCAATGGGGAAAGGAAGAGGGCAACGAGCAGCCGGGAGTTTGGGACAAAAAGGAGGCTGAGCCCTCTGAAACCCTGAGAGAGAAAACCCTGTGGGCATGTGCCTCGCTGGACTCTCTCCCTTTATTCGAACAAAGCTGAGGGACTACTCTATCTCCTTTTCGGACATAAATCTCTGTCGTATTTGGATTTTCCTGACAGTTTTCAGGTTGTCTGTAAAACTGCAGGAGAGATGGAGGAAGAACAAGTACAGGGAGGCAGAGGATGCACAGCTGGTAAGGGCAGGAAGCGGATGCCAGTTCTGCTCCTCTGCCTGCATCACCTGGCTCTTCACCTCTCCAAATCCTTCCCTTCCATGGCAATTTCCAGGACTTGTCTGAGCTCAGCAAAGCTGAGTTTCTGTTGGTTCAATACATCATGGATGTATTTCCTTGACAAAGAGGAAGAAGAATTGCAGAAACAAATGCAGAAAGAGAACACAGATCTCTTCTCAAGCCTGAATCCTTCTTGCTTCCCAGGCTGAGAAGCTGATGTTAACTGCAGACAGAAAGGAAATTTCCCAAGGTGATAAATGGTCAAAAACAACTTAGAATCTGGTGAAAAACAGAGTGCTAGTCATAATAAAGATTAACACCTGTTGTTTTCCCATGGGATACATCCTGAGGCCTGGTCTCTTGGTTGTTTATCCCAATTAGCCAATAAGCTACTGTCCTGTTCTAGTCTCTCGTAACATGCTTTAAATACAAGCTCTCCGCTCAATAAAATTGGCCTTTTTTCCCTAAAAAGGTCCATGTGTGTTGTTGCTTTTTTTTCCTCTCTCTAGGTCCGAAACCACAATCTCTCTCAGGAAGAGACACAAAGTGAAGACCTCGAGTGAGGAGAAGGTGGACGCCAACATTTCTTCTCCAGCTCCTGCACCTATATAGGAATTGCTGAACCTTTCCTTTGATTCTAATCCTTGACTGTTATTCCCTTGTCTATTTCCTAGGATCCCAGTTCCGACCTTGGAGGCTATTTCCTTAGCTATTTCCTTACTAATGTTTCTTTGACTCTCACTGAATGTTACTTCCTTCACAGTTCTTTCCTTGGATGTTATTTCCTAATAAATGCTGATTTTGTGCAGCCAGAATGTCCTTTGAGCAGGGAGAAATATATTTGTATGTTCAGGGCTGTGCTCATGTTTTTGTGTGTGTGCTCGTGTATCTGGTGCCAGAAAAAGGACTCACATTTGAGTTGGCAAGGATTAAACCCCGGAGATGGAGCTGGTGGATTAAACCCCACTGACAATGAAAACCCCATTGAATGAAAATTCTCCTTGTTCCTCCCATTTTTGCCCATGTATTTGTAAAAGCAGTCTTCTCTTCTCTCTTCTCTTCTCTTCTCTTCTCTTCTCTTCTCTTCTCTTCTCTTCTCTTCTCTTCTCTTCTCTTCTCTTCTCTTCTCTTCTCTTCTCTCTTCTCTTCTCTTCTCTTCTCTTCTCTTCTCTTCTCTTCTCTTCTCTTCTCTTCTCTTCTCTTCTCTTCTCTTCTCTTCTCTTCTTTTCATGAGTTGTTCGGCCTGAACAAAAGGAGGCTCAGGGGGGACCTTCTGGCTCTCCATGACTCCCTGATGCGAGGGAGAGCCTGGTGGGGGTTCGGGCTCTCCTCCCAGGAAACAGGGACAAGAGGAAAGGAAATGGCCTTGAGTTGTGCCAGGGAGGTTTAGGTTGGGCATTAGGAAGAATTTCTTCACAGAGAGGAGGATTAAACGTTGGAATAGACTGCCCAAGTGGTGGAGTCACTGTCTGAGGAGGTGCTTGAGACATGGCTCAGTGCTGTCGGCTGGGGGACAAGGTAGGGATTTGGCACATGTTGGAAGGTTGGACTCGATTATCTTGGAGGGCTTTTCTGACTTCACTGACTGTGATTCTGTTACCAGGACTGGAGCCCGCCCTGCCCCAGCTGCTCAGTCCTCTGCCAGGGCCTCCTCACCCTCACAGGGAGGAATTCCTTTCCAATATCCCATCTAGCCCTGGGGAAGCCACTCGCCCTTGTCCTGTCCCTCCATCCCTTGTCCCAAATCCCGCTCCAGCTCTCCAGGAGCCCCTTTAGGCCCTAGAAGGGGCTCTGAGGTCTCCCTGGAGCCTCCTCTTCTCCAGATGAACACCCCCCAGCTCTCCCAGCCGGGCTCCAGAGCAGAGAGGCTCCTGACCTCAGAGCATTTCTGTGGCCTCCTCTGGCCTGGCTCCAGCAGCTCCAGGTCCTTCCTGTGCTGGGACCCCAGGGCTGGAGGCAGCTCTGCAGGTGGCGTCTCACCTGAGCAGGACACAGTGGCAGAATCCCCCCCCCCACCCTCTGGTCACACTGCTGGGGATGGTGATAATTTCATATTTTGATGCATTTATAAGGCAATAGAATATAGAAATTGCATTTCCACCTGAGAAATTGCCCCAGCAGGGATTTATTTCCACAGAGGCCAGGTTCCCTGGTCGCTCTCTTCCCTTGTGAATCACCACATCTTCCCACCTGGAGTTCTTCAAGGTCTGAATCCAGACACTGGATTTTGCTTTACCTTTGTGGTTCGAGCTTAGCCAGGGTCAGCTGATTTCTCCTGTAGCAAATCACTCCTTTCCTCTCTTTTTTGTTAGACAGGCTACACTTCAAGAGGGATCTCACATTATTCCTGTGGCTTATCCCTGAGTTCTCCCAGTTTTTGGTGGGGTTTTTTTTGTTGTTGTTTTTTTTTCCCTCAAAGAAAGGTTGAAATACCTGGGCAGGAGTTCATTATGAAATGAGACTTTCCCCCCTTCCTTCATGATTTGGTGAGCTTGGTGCCCCTTCTCATTGCTTGAGCAGCCTCAGATGTTCATTCATTACCAGGTTACAAAATCTTATTTCACTTAATGGCAAACATGTTTGAAAGTAGAGGGAGCCTTTGTTTTACATAATGTTAATGCCCCAGATACTTGGGATTCAACACCTGTGGTTCACAAGGCTCTTGTGGCTTGGCACATTTATTACAAGACTTATTTTTTTTCTTCTTAGAGAAATACTTTTCCGGTGCTTGTGCAAACGAGTCCCACAGCTACTCCTGCTGGTAAGACACTTTCCACCCAGTTTTCTCAGAGCAGCTCTGGCCTTTACATGGGCTCCTGCAGGGAGGGCTCATTCCTTTTGTTGTTCTGGAAGTGCTGCACACATCTGATACTCTGTCTAAATAATCCTGCAGCTCTGCTGGTTCCAGATATAGCTGACCTCAATAAGTTGACAGGAAAACACCTCCTTTCCAAAACCAGCATTTATTTTGGGGCATAATTTTAGTAGCATTTAGGTTTATTGCCGATTTCTGTTGTTGTTACATATTTGGAGGAGAAGCAGATGTTGGATGTGATGTGCGTGGTGTCTTACAACATTAAACTTTCATCCCTAATAAAACACTGCAAAACTTTCGGAAACGATGTAGACAGAGCTGCTCCAATTCAGTGGCATCATTAAAACAGATAAACAAAATTTCTTCTTTGAGGTCAAACTATTCCAAGGACAATTCATTGGCCTGGGAGAGAAATCAAGGGTAAATTTCTCTCTACAACATGTTTTAGTTTCATCCCTATGCACATATTTTTGTCATGTATAAGGGGCAGCTTCCCCAGAATTTACCACTTGGAAATGTTTCTGCTTTAGAAGGACTGACTGGCATCACGAGGCAATGAACCAGAAGGACACCCAGCCACTCTCATCCCGAGCAAGTCCTTCCAAATCCCTGTCTGTTCCCCTTTCCATTGGGCTGGACAGTGCCTTGCAGAGAGCCAGTGCTGAATTCCCTCCCACACCTCTGTCACAAGGGAAGTGAGTGGGCAGGGAGCTGAGGGATGACTTCTGCAGGAACAGAGCTTTCCATCTGATTCTGCTGCTCACTTGTGGGCAGTGCCAGTCAGGTCAGCTCTCTGTGGCTTTGGAAGGGGCTGGAGAGCAGGGGCTTCAAGAGGAAGTGTGGAGAAACAGCAAACCAGCAGAAATTCCATCTTCTTAACTGATATACAAAAAATCTGATGGCTGTTGGTTGTGTCACACCGCAAAATGCTTCAGTTTTGCTGCTGCTCTTCAGTAAGGGCCAGCTGTGCCTGTGGACAGCAGGTGACTCAGTGTCACCACAGGGAAAAGGGTGTCACGAGGGTGGGCAGACACTGCTCCAGGCAAATGGCAGGAGGAGTCAAAACCACAGAATATCCTGAGTTGGAGGGACCCCAAGGATCATCCAGTCCCACCCCTGGCCCTGCATAGACACCCCAACAATCCCACCCTGGGCATCCCTGGCAGCATTGTCCAAATGCTCCTGGGGCAGCCTGGGGACTGGGACCATTCCCTGGGGGAGCCTGTGCAGTGCCCAGGGCTGGCTCACAGCAGGAGCAGCTCCAGAGAAGCCAAGGCCACCCTGGACTTGGCTCCTTCCAAGCAGACCAGAAAATGCAAATCCTTCTTTTTGTGGGACAAATGGAAGCACATCAGGGTCTCAGGAAATGACACCACAAGAGCAAGCAGTGATGGAGCTGAGTGTTGGGAATGAGCTACAAATGAGGGGATTTGGGGACACCTCTCTGTGCCCTCATTTCAGCTGCTTTAATAACAAAACATGACCCTGCAAGGTCAGGGCTTCCACTGCTGTCAGCTTTTCCCCCTTTGCCATGAGGTTTATGTTGAGAAGTGGCTGTACCTGCTCAGGTGAGTACAAAACTGGACACAAAACTGAGCCTCCCCAGGGAAGCCATGTTATTCCCAAACTCAGTGACAGGAAAATCTTCTGCTCAGTGCTGGCTTGTGCCAAGGCTGGCCCCAGCACCCACGTCGTGAGGACCACCAACCAAGATGCCTTGGACTCACCTCCTTCCAAATTTACGTCCCAGCCTCACCCTCCTCAGACCCCAAATCCACTTTCTGAGATCCAAATCTACCCCCGAATCCCTCCCAAGCCACAAATTCACTCCCCTCAGTCCCAACTCTACTGTAACCCTAAATCCAAGTCCTAATTCATCCTTCCATTCCCAAATCGCTGTTCAGCCCCAAATCCACTCCCAAATCCCCCCCAGTCCCAACTCCACCTTTCTAGGTCCAGATCCACCCTCATAGCACCAAATCCTTATCCTTCAGCAACAAATCCACTACCCAGTCCCAAATCTACCCCTAAATCTGCCCCAGAGCTGCAAATCCACCCCCTCAGCCCCAATTGCGCCCCCCCAATCCACCCTGTAGCCCCAAGTCTATCCCCAAATCCAACTTCCCACCCCAAATCCTCACCTTCTGCTCCAAAATCCGCTACCCAGCCCCAAATCCACCCCAAATCCCCCCCAGTTCCAAATTCAAGCAAATCCTCAGACTTAAATTCCATCTTCCCAGCCCCCCAAATCCTCATCATTCAATTCCAGATATACCTCCCAGTCCCAAATCCCTAGCCCCAAATCACCCCTGCCCTTGCGGCATCTCGCCCCTCGCATCCACCCGAATATCTCGTCCCCCCCAAAAGCCAGACTCGTGTCGGCAGTAGCGGGTTTTATTCTCCAGTTTCCTCTCCCAAGAGCGGGGTGGGCTCAGAGGGCGCAGTTCCCCTCTCCGTAGCGCCGGCACCTCATCACCTTCAGGTAGGTCTCCACCTTGTGCAGGTCCTTTTTGAAGCACGACAGCAGCCCGTAGTTCTTGAGCAGCGCGTCCTCGCCCCGCAGGTGGAGCTCGAATTTCTCGTAGGTGAGTTTGAGCAGCTGCGCGCTCCGCGGGCTCCGCTCCTCCAGCTCCTGCGGGACAACGGCGGGCATTCCGGGAGAGGCGGGGCCGGGTAGGGGCATCTCCCAGGGACAAACCTCCTGCCGAGCTCTGGGAGACGTCAGGGGGATTCCCTCCCGCTCTTAAATGGCATTTCAGACGTATTTTTGGGGGTGTGTGTGGCAGAACGCACAGGGTGGAGGTGGTGCCGCGGGGTGATGCCGCGCTGAGTGTGCCAGTGACACACAAGGGGCTGCAGGGAGGGAGGAGTGTCCTGGAGGGGGCTTAAAATAAAGGCAAAATCAACGATCTCTCTGCAGCCCCTCCAGCCAAGGAGATGGGGAACTGCACAAATAATTCTCTCCCCCCCCACTTTCCCAAAGCTCTGAGCCAGCCCCACATCTCCATCTGGAGATCTGTAATCGGCCACTCCCCTTGCTGTGCTCAGCTACAGAATGGTTTTGGTGAAGTAAAAAGTGTCATAAATTGGTGAAAAAGGAATATTTGTGTCATTTCTGTGTGTGGCACATGGAATACAGAGGAAAATCTGCAGTGGTCCTGTTTCCTTTGCCTGCTTACTCCAGCACAAAAGGTCTGTTTGCTCACAGGGCCTGACTTGCAGAGTTATTCAACTGCTAAAAGATGTAAATAATGGCCCAGATTAATTTCTCACAGCTACAACTTCAGGGTGATGCTGGCAGATGAACTTATAGAATAAGTGTAACTGAAGGGTGTCCTGGCAGATAATGGGCAATTTAATTTAAAACAACAAACCCAAAATTAAGGGGGCTTATAAAAGAGTGGGAGAGTGACAAGGGGGAATAGTTTTAAACTAAAGGAGAGGACATTCAGGTTGAGTCTCAGGAAGAAATTCCTCCTTGTGATGGTGGGGAGGCCCTGGCACAGGGTGCCCAGAGCAGCTGTGACAGCCTAAAGCTCTGGGTGGGCTTTTATGTCACTTCCAACCCAAACCATTCTGGGATTCTCTGACAAGGTCTCCCTTGGAGAGATCAGTTCTCATTTGGAGTATTGTATTAATAGAAGATGGAAACATCAGAGCAAGTCCTTCCCTGCATAAAAATGTGTTTTTGTTGTGAGGTTGCAAACCTTGCAAAATTTGCCCCATTTGCGCCATTCCCTGGAGATGTAACAAACATTGTGCTGCTGTTTGTCTGATGTATTTCAGCTTCTGGAAATTCTTTGGTGCTGGGTTTGGAAAGATTTTGGATCTGTAATGTTGCAATTCCTGGTGGAATCCGCTCCCTGAGGTGTTGTGGCAGTGCTGGTAACACCTGTCCTGGGTTCTTACCCTCCTCAGTGATGGGACCTGTGCACTGGGGGGTCATGATCTTGTTTTCTAAAGGGAAGTGAAGTCCAAAAGATTCCCTGTGGAAGGCAGGGAGATTTCTCATGGTCTATGGATCCCTGAGAGTGCCCCGTGCCTGGGAAATCTCTATTATTCCACAGTCATGCTGGGACTTACCCTCATCAGAGCTTGGATTCCTTCTTCCAGGTCCTTTAGCTTTTCATACACCCTGTCTGAGGTGCCAAAAACCAAGTTGTTTGTGAACACCTTGCTCAGGTACTGCACTGGGGTCAGCCAGGACTGGATGAGAACCAGGGAAAACCGGAGAAGCTCCATGTCCTGAAATTGAGGCAGGAAAGGGTCAAAGCTGAGTAGGTGTGGTGTTTGGTGGAGTGTCCTGCTCCCTCTGGAACAGCCTGGAGTAACCTAGAGAGGGACACTGCTCCTGCAGCTTCAGTTTGCAGGATGAGGGCACCACCCAGCCCCATGTCCTGCACAGACAGCAGTATCCTCATCCTGAGCTGGGAATATGATTTGTAGTGTAACCCAGAAGAGTCTGAAGGGTTTAAATAGCAAAGAAGAGAGAGAAGGGTGAAAACATCAAGGGTCTCACAGGTGGAAACCCTCTGATCCTGCAGCAGGGACTCTACAAAAAAGTGTGTGCCTGCCCCAGGTCAGAACTCACCGATTTCTGCTGGGCGTCCTCCTTCCCTGTGGGAGCAGGGATGGTTTCTGAGTAGCAGTAGGCTACCTGGGAGTTTTTGTTGGTGTGCCTTTGGTCCTCTGGGATGTAGCTGCGTTCCTGTGGAGACATCCCAGATACACTCAGGTCTGCTGCCCGTGGACTGGAGAAGAGCACAGAGAATTCCCAAGCTGTCCTGCACAGTTCCTCTTTGCAAGGAATAAATGGGAGTCAGGAGGTGTCTCTGGACAGGGTGGAGAGCTGGGAAACAGGAATTTGTGTGTTGGCACAACAGCTGCCCTGAAGGTCTCCCTCTCCCTAGGGCAAGGTGCTGCTCTTCAGCAAGGGCCAGTTGTGCCTGTGGACAGCAGTGTCACCAAAGGGAACAGGGTGTCACAAGGGTGGGCAGACACTGCTCCAGGCAAACTGCAGGAGGAGGAGGAACAGAACACACCTGGCACAGGTTCTTCCAGGGAGGAGATGATTCCCAGGGACAGCCCGTGCCAGCTCCTGGGCAGCAGCAGACACGTTCTGGGTTTGCACACTCAGACTCCCCCCAGGGACAATGTGACTAACGCAGGGAAGTCCTATAATATCTGTACCACCTCCCAGCTGCCCCTGAGCAGGGAGGCTGGACACAAGTGGAAATGGCCCCAAGGAGGCATTAGAGAGGGAACAGAGAGCTGACAGTGTCCAGGCTGGTGGGACACAACCTGCCCTATCCTGTTGAGGTTCTTCTCCCTGAGAGCTGGCAAAAACACCAGCAGCTGGGAATTCTCTGGGAAGTTCTACAGTCCTGGAGCCATCAAAGAAACACAGAGGAGGTGCCCTCAGGCCACAGCACTCACAAACTCCTTGTAGGTCTCGGCAGCCAGGAGGTGAAGGTGCTGAGCCCTCAGCACAGCATTAGCAAACAGGCTGGACAGGGGCATGGCCGGGAAGGTGGCAGCTGGCTGTGGCCACTGCAGTCCCAGGGTGATCACAGCAATGGCCAGAGGAGAGAACCAGGACCCTGCAAAGTGGAGACGAAGGTACTGAGAGTCCTTGGGGACTGTGCTGAGGAGGAGGTGGCACCTGGTAATTTATTCCCAGCCTGTTCTGCCCATGCTGGATCCACACTCACCTTCCATGGTGCCCTGTTGGACACTGAGTGGGCTCAGCCCTCCCCAAAATTGAGGGAGACCCTTTCACTGGACCTGCCCTCGGGGCTGGGGCTGCTCCCAGTGTGACCAGCAGTGTCTTCCTGGCTGGAATTGTGGTTGCTCCATGAAAACTAAGGGGTGTTGCTATGGTTTTCCCTGACACACGTTTTCCCCTAGGCCTTGTCCCTGCCCTCACTGGGACAAGAGCTGGTGGCATCACCTGTGCTATGACCAGCTGCTTTGGCTCCCTGGGTCACACCTTTAGGATTTGGTGATGTTGGTCAAGCCAAAAGGTTTTCAACCCATGACATCCAGCACAAGTGTCCACCTGTGCTCACACAGATCACCAAGCTCATCTCAAACAAAGGCCCTTAGGAAGTGAAATGCCCTGAAGCCTGTAGGACTTGGACATTATTAGACATCATACTCATCCCTGTCTGAAGTTTGGAATATGAGTTTTATTATCCCTGCCAACATTTATGGTAATAGTAACTATTAAAACAGTGGCTTGATCTTGTTCTCCAAGCTCACAACACTCTCCTTGCCCACTTTAGATTAAAGATTAATTCATGGATTAGAGTCACACTGTAGAGAAAGGCTTTCTTTTGCATGAATTTAGAAGTTGCCATATTTTAATTTACAGATGGCAAGGAGTGTGTGTAGCCCACCACAGAACCACCCCATCATCATCATCTCCTGTCACCCTACACACCCAGCACTGGAAATCCTTTAAAACTGAAATAAAATGTACCTGGAGCCATTTCTGCTGCTGAGTTGCTCAGGTGTGGCTTGGTTGGGAATGTTTCCTCCTTTCACCTGGTGAAGGAAACTGTGGAGCCCCCCCCTTATATAGCAGGGGGTCTGTTTAAAATGGATCTGTGTGTCCATGATCACAACAACAGCTTTGCACCTTCCCCTTGCATAAATGCACAAGTGTTCATGGTTGTGCTACCTCATCACAGGCATTTTCACAGATGTGCAGCTTGGGGAGCTTTGTTTGCCTCAGGATGAGACCAGTGCTCTATGATTTCGCCATATACTCCTGTTTATTGCAATTAAAGGTTTCCTCATCACAGCAAGACCCATCCCAAATCAGATCATGGTGGAATTGGTTGTGTCCTCCTGATGTTCCTGCCTGGCTCTGCAGCCTTGGCCCACAGTTCACAGGGCTGGTCAGGCAGCTTGGGACATTTCTGGCTTAAAGCGAGGAGAAGTTTAGGTTGGATATTAAGGAAAAGTTCTTCCTGGAAGGAGTGTCCAGCCCTGGCACAGCTGCCCAGGGCAGTGGTGGAGTCCCCATCCATGGAGGGATTTAAAGCTGTGTGGATGTGGCACTTAGGGGCATGGGTCAGTGGTGGCCTTGGCAGTGCTGGGGGAATGGTTGGACTGATGATCTTAGAAACCTTTTTCAACCTAAAGGATTCCATAATTCTGTGATATTTTCCTCTCTATTGTTTGTGAGGATAGAGCTAGCTGGATGAATCCTATTTCTGCCAAGGAATTGTTTCCAATTTCTCCCAAAATGTCAAAAGTTCAACAAACACTTTTGCTGAGCTGGTTTGTCACAGGTGTGACAAGGAGCTGTCCTGCCCTGCTGCTGGTTTGGATTCCAACCTGCCCAGTGCAAATCCAGAGCTCTGTGACCTTTCTCTGATCCTTAGCTGTGGGAAAACCTGGTCATGAGCATCTTCCTGCTCCTGCCTGAGATGAAAACGTGAAATACTGTGGGATTAAGGAGAGGAATGGTGTGGAAAGGAGATAGGAGGGATGGGGAAGAGGAAATGGGGAAGGGAATCAGAGAATCATGGAGTAGTTTGGGTTGGAAGGGACCTTAAAGCCCATCCAGTGCCACCCCCTGCCATGGGCAGGGACATCTTCCACTGCCCCAGGGTGCTCCAAGCCTTGTTCAGTCTGGCCTTGAAGAAGAGAGGACACAGCCCACCCATTCCTGCTTTTGAGAAAAACAACACACAACCTGGAATGGGCAGCTCCAGGGGGTATTTAAAGGACTTTTACTCCACATAAAGCCCTCATTCCCCCAAACCAGACTGGTTTGGCCTTTGGTGTTCAGGGGATGTCCTGTGTCAGGAGGTGATTTGGCTCCCCCAGGCCCCGGGTTTGCTCCAGTTTCCAAGCAGCAGCATCACTCCCGGAGCCGATGGAGTTGCTGGAGTAGAGAGAGGAGAACTGCTTGATAAACATGAGGGAGAGCAGGGCTGCTCTGAGAAGCCCCCGGGTGTTGCTGCTGGAGACGCGGTGGTGTCACAGGGAAATGTCAGTCCCGGCAGCAGAGAGAACAGCGGGTCCTGCCGCTATCAGGTGTCCCGTCACCCCATAGCGGCAACATCTGGGCGTGTTTTTGTGTTTTATACTCCAGGTCGTGTTTAAATCCGTCAGCGTTGGTCAGGGATGAGCCCGAGCTGCCCGGCCCAGCCCCGAATGACGCTGCTGTGTCACTGCGGCTCCTGCGCGTCCCGCGCAGCTCCGGCGCTGACAGCGCTGCTAAATCCACACGATCTGTGCGCAGCCAGCACGGAGGGACCGGGGCCATCCGGGGGCTCCCCGAGGCTGGGTTTGTCCCCGGCGTGTCTGGGCAGTAAATGAGGCAGAAGCGGCGCATGACGAGCGGGCAGAGCCCCGGGCACAGCCGCGGTTGCATAAGCGGCTCCGAAACCTCAGCCGGGCCATTTTCTGCCTCTCTAATTCCTGCATTTCCAACTCACAGCATCCCATCTAAAGCAGCGTCACACTCCGTGACTTCTACATTCCCTGTGAGAGGAATGACGGATTTGTCTTTACAAACAAGCTGTGGGTCTGCTGGTAGATAAAACCAGCACTGAGAGATAAAAGAAACAATGGGATGGATTCCACTGGTTGATAAATGGAAAAAGATATTTGCCTTTACAAACAAACTATAGGTTGGCTGATAAATGAAATTGCATATTGAAAGATGAAAGAAGCAATGAGGAAAAACCATGAACTCAATAAGAATTAAAAATTATAAGGGTTATATGTTAGAAGGGAATCTTAGGTATCAGGCGTTCTAGGAAGTCTGCACCTCTCAAGTATCTCAGCCCAAGGGGGGAAATAAAGGGAAATGCAGCCGAGAAAATAGGATAAAAAGGAGGCTGTGTCCTCCAAAAATTGGAGAGATCCCAGGGGAATGCCCCATGGCCTCTCCCTTTATTGGAATAAAGAAAAAGGACTCCTCTGTCTCCTTTTTGGACATAAACCTCTGTGTTTGTGGATTAATTTTCCTGACACCTGGAAGAGGAAAAACCCCCTCCATTCTCTTCAGGATGGCCCCGTGTCCACCCACTTTTCCCTGATCTTTTAAACAAGTGAAAGCTTTTCCTGGAGGCACCGTGTGCTCCCGGGGTCCTGGTGATCCCCAGCCTGGGGGAATCCTGACCGAGGAGCTGCTGCTGAGCCACAGCCCAGCTCTGCAGAGGGTTTAGGGTGTGGGAGATTATCTCTCCTAACTCACTGCTCCGAGGGGAAATTCTATTTCAGATTTATGGGGATTATTTACCAGACCTGGAACTGCTGGGTTTCACTGAACTCCTGTGGAAAGGTGAGGTTGAACCCCCAGGTTCAGTTCCCCAGGACTTCAACCCCATTGAGCATCCCAATGGAAAACAGGGATTTTCTCTCCCTACAATTACCTGAAAGGAGGCTGTAGCCAGGTGGGGGTCCATCTCTTTTCCCAAAGACAAAAGGAAACAGCCTCAAGCTATGCCAGGGGAGGTTTAGGTTGGATATTAGGGAAAAATCCTTCCCTGAAAGGAGTGTCCAGCCCTGGCACAGCTGCCCAGGGCAGTGGTGGAATCCCCATCTCTGAAAGGATTTAAAAATTGTGTGGATGTGGCACTTGGGGACATGGGCTAGTGGTGGCCTTGGCAGTGCTGGGGGACACAATGATTTTAGAGAGTTTTTCCAATCTGAGTGATTCCATGATTCAATGACAGATATCAGGACAAAACATAGAGCCTGGGCTGTATAGACCGATATATTTATTTACATTAAATATGTTTCAAACACAGACCACTCTCAACATAGAATGAAACCAACCCCCATCTCCAGGCTCCTTAGAAACTACTCCAAGCATTTCAAATAAACTCACAATGCTACAGAAATATTTATTTAATTCTGGCATTTATAGGAGGCCAAAGCCCTGGGCCGAGGGAGCAGCAGAACAGAACTGGGGTCACAAAAAGTGCTTTTGACATCAGTGGTTCCTCATCAGGTGCAAATTTTCTTTATTTTTTTTCTATTATTCTGGTCAGCCACTTGAGCGAGTTGTTTACACAGATCTGAGGAATCTGGAGCTGGGAAGGCCAGAAAAATCTTCCATCTTCCATTTGGGAACTGAAAACAAGGAATGGAGGGATGAGCTCTGCCAGTCCTAAAATCTTGGCAAACATGGAAACCAGGAACAGCCAGTTCTTTTCTCTCCCTGTGAATGCTCCTTTTTTAAATTAACCAATTTTATAAGTAAAATATGCTTAAAAAACTGTTATATATGTGGCAGATCTAATTTGTGGTAGTTTTATTTAACTAGTAAAAATTTAAATTTTAAATTTTTACTAGTTAAATAGTAAAAATTTAAAATTTAATAGCAATTTTAAAATGCTGTTTATGTGCTGTTTAAACTGAATTCCAGTCTTCCATGGAGGTGCTTTACTGGGAAAGAACCATCCCGTTACTCCTGAAAAGCCTTTTTTTTTTTTTCTTAGAATTTTACCTTTCTCTGGCTGTTTTTGGGGTGCAGATCACTTGCAGGAGCTGCTTGGAGCCCAAAATGTAATGTGCCAAGGACACAGAGGCCTTGGGCTCTCTGAGAGGGGACAGTTTGAGCCACAATGTCCTTGTCACCCTCGTCCAGCCAAGCCCCCACCCCCACTGTGCCCCCCAGCCCTGGTTTGGGTGCCCTGATGGCCCCGAGTCCACCATTCTCAGCTGCTGCTGCCACGCCAAGATAATTTAATTACAAACCAAATTTCCAGATGTTTTTTAGCTTCTCCTTCCAGACCAGATCTAGCTGAGAGTGGAGATGCTGGTCCTGGGCCCTGTTCTCCTGCTTTGGATCCTGGTGATTCTCTTTGTCCCCTCCCAAGCTGATGTTTTGGGACTGTGGAGGTCCCCACAGGGAGTCTCACATCTGCTCTTGGTTTTCCATACCCATCTGCCCTCGGGGTGAAGTTTGAAGAGGTGAAGTTTGGTTTCCAGCTAAGCTGGACCCAAAATGCTGCTCGTTATTCCCAGGAAATTGGCACAAGTGTTATAGGACACCCCTGGAACGGGCACGGCAGGGTGGAGCAGGATGAAGATTTACCCACTACCTTTATTAGGACTTCAAAAGCAGTTGGAGGTTTGTGTCCCACAATTTACAACTTTCCCAGATGTTCTGAGGTCACACATGCCCCTCACCATGGGGATGACCTTGTGACAGGGGCCAGCTCTTGCTTGGGGAGCAGCAAGCCTTTGGGTGAGACCTTTCTCCCTAGCTTTTCCATTGTCTTTGGAGAAAAAAGAGGTGCTTTTGGGGGATCCTCCACCTCAGACCTCTGCCAGCTGGGCCTGTGGACACAGCCATGGCTTTGACAGATGAAGAGTGGCCCCAAATCCACTTCTCGGTGCTGTTGGCAGTGTTCTTGCAGAACCTGGTCCTGTCCTTCCTGGGGTGGTGGGGTTGGAGCAGACCCCTCATTCCCAGTCCTTCCATGGCACTGACCAGGCTGGAGCTCGGTGCTGGGCATAGGGCTGCCCGGGCTGTGGGACCAGTTGGCTACTGGGGGGATCACAGGTGGCTCCTAATTTCTACAGAGGTTTTAGGGGTTGGTCAGCAGGGTGTGGACAGTGACAGCCGGGGCAGGGCAGCATCAGGAACACAGCCCGGACATGTGAGCACCCCGGGGCAGCAGGCTCCCAGCCCTGAGCTGGGCTGTGCAGGTGTTTGCAACCTGGGAATGCTGCCTGGGATGGCAGCGCAGGATCCAGGCAGAGCCGTGCTCCAGGGGATCCGTCCCCACAGGGGCTGGCAGGGTGCTGGCAGGGCCTGGTGGAGGGTACAGCACCCCTCACTCTTCACCTGGGTGCTCCCCCACTGTCCACTTGGCCTTCACATCCCGGAAAGGAGTGATGTCCTCATAGGTGGCCATCTGCTCCACCTCCAGCCCCTGCAGCAACGACAAGGAGGGTGGGACATGGGACAAGATTTCAGCCACAGCACATCCCTTGGGACACCCTGCTGGGGACCCTCCCAGGCCACTCCCCCTGAGACTGGAGCAGGTTCTGACAGGGAGAGAGGATGGAGATGGTTGGATGTTGGATGTTGGATGTTGGCTGTTGGGTATTGGATTTTGGGTGTTGGGTTTTGGGTGTTGGATTTTGATGTTGGGTGTTGGGTGTTGGATGTTGGGTTTTGGGTGTTGGATGTTGGATGTTGGATGTTGGGTTTTGGGTGTTGGGTTTTGGGTGCTGGGTGTTAGATGTTGGGTGTTGGATGTTGGGTTTTGGGTTTTGGGTGTTGGATGTTGGATGTTGGGTTTTGGGTGTTGGATGTTGGATGTTGGGTTTTGGGTGTTGGATGTTGGATGTTGGGTGTTGGGTTTTGGGTGTTGGGTGTTGGGTGTTGGATGTTGGGTTTTGGGTGTTGGATGTTGGATGTTGGGTGTTGGATGTTGGATGTTGGGTTTTGGGTGTTGGATGTTGGATGTTGGGTTTTGGGTGTTGCATGTTGGGTTTTGGGTGTTGGATGTTGGGTGTGTACTGGGTGCTTCTTGGGGCAGCTCAGCACATCTGATGCGTAATTCAGGGGGAAGGTGCCCTGAACCTCCTCCCAAGGAAGGGGCTGCAAGATGGCCCCCAGCAGACACCCAGCAGGGCACAGCCCCCTATGTCAAGGCTCAGGTGATGTTAGGGAGGTCCTGCTATCATTAATTACCTCATAGGTATGGTCCTCCTCTGGGCTTTTCTTCTCTTCACCCTATGGAGAGTCACAGGTTGGTGTCAGCACCCACTAGGATCCCCTGACCCCAGCCTTGGTCCCCTAAGCCAGGTCCCACCACTTCCACAGGCACATCCATGGAGTCCCCACACAGCATTTGAGATGGTTGTGCTCCCACTTCAGATATCCATGTTTCCACCCACAACCTCAAACCCACCCCATGCCCAGGACTGGCCTGCCTGGGATGCACTGCAGGACACTGCTGTGAGCCCAGCTGGGAGCATCCCCTCTGCTGGAGGCACTGTCACTTGCCTTATCTAGGAAGAAGAGGATGGGGATGCTGATGAAGATGACGAGCAGGATGGACTGGATGATGATGATGGCATCTTTCAGTGTGTTCCTGTTCTGGACCTGCTTGATGCTGCTGGTACCTGTGAGCAACAGCACAGGGGGAGCCCAGGTCTCACCTCTGTGCCAGGCTGCAGGGACAGGGATGAGCTTGCCACGGCCAGAGTGTGTCACCAAGGGGAGATTTGGGGACCAGGGTGACCTGTCCTCTGCATTGGCAGAGACCAGAGCACTGCAGCTGCCCCCAGGATTGGCATCAGGGATCAGCTCTGGGATGGGACACCTCAGGCAGCACCTGGCAATCACCAGGAGCAGGACAAGTCTGATTTATCAGAGGAACATGTCCCTGGTGTTTGCAGGATGGACGTGCCAGGGCAGAGCCAGGGAGCTCTGCTCCTTAGGACTGACAGTGAGGAACAGAACCTCTGTGGTGCCATAGAGCACCCACAGCTGGGTCGGAGAGGGCCCCACCAGCATAGGAAGAGGAGGAGGTGTGGGAGCACCATGTGGGGCTCATATGGAGGGGGAAATGGGAGAGGAGGAGAAAAAGCATCTCCTGGTGTGCAGGAGGATGGGGAGCTGCCACTCACCCATGACCCGGAGCTCTGTCCCACACGAGTGCAGCTCCTCCTTCTGCAGCAGGCCCTTCCTGTCACACACGTAGATCCCGCTGTCCTCGAAGGTGGCCCTGAAGAGGGTGAGGTTGATGGAGGTGTTCGTCCTCTCGATGCTGTAGCTGGGCATGTTCTGATCCAACACAGAGAGGTCATTCTCCTCCTTTGCTGTCTTGTACCACTGCAAGGTCTGGGGCTCCTGGGTGTAGCAGATGAAGCTGATGGGCATGTTCTTCTTGACGGCCACGTACCGCAGGTTCTGGTGCACCAGGGGACACCTGCCAGCTGCAGGGACAAGGCTGTCACTGCAGCCACTCCCATGAGAGCTCCCCAGCACCTCTCAAACAAAGAACTTCCATTTTCATGCTGCTTTTGAGCATCCAGCTTGGTTTTGGTGCATTATCCTCATCCCAGGCTCCCCAGAGAATGGTCCCAGCCCCGAGGCTGCCAGAGCTCCAGGAGTGTTTGGACAGCACTACCAGGGATCCTCAAGGTGGGATTGTTGGGGTGTCCTGGGCATAGCCAGGAGTGGAACTGGATGATCCCTGTGGATCCCTTCCAATCAGGATATTCTGTGATTCTATGAGATCTGAGGCTTTTGGTGGAAGTCTGCTTTTAATGGAAACTTCAGTGTTCTGTGGCAATACCTTTGCTCCAATACTTCTATCCTGCTCCCACCCCTCTCTGTGCACATTTAGATAATCCCAGCTCCAAAATTACAGCCTGTGGAATCTCAGCTGGTTTCTCTTTTGCTTCCAGTTTTGGGGGTTTTTTTTTGCCTTTTGCTTTATTTTGTATTTTTTTTGCCATGTTTTAGTCCCAGAGTAGTGACTTTGAGAGCCTGTTTGGGTTGCAGAGGTCACCCTTAGAGCCCCATGGGTGGGAATGGCACAAGGACAATGGCACAAGTGCTGTGGCACAAACCCAGTGCTGGTCCCAGACTTGGTCATGCAGCAAATGCAGAGGGAAAACCTGTGGGTTCTCAGGAAAGACAAAGCAGACCTGGCTTTGCAGAGGAAGAGGAAGGTACAGGGTTCAGGATGAGCCATGGGGGATGTCACAGCCTAGGAATGACCTTTGTGGGGGGAAAGGCCTGTGGGTGGTGGGAACAGGAGGGACCCTGGGGGACACATACAGGGGAAGAGCCCAGCAGGTCTGAAGGTACCTGTGCTGTTCCTGGTGTTGTTCTTGTCTGCTGAGATCCCACCTGCAAGACAGGAGAAGGGCCTGAGATCGTGGCCAGGATGTCCCCAGTGGGATGGACGTGCCCTGGGCCTTCCTGCCCACTCCACATGGGATGGAGCTCAGAGGAGCAGCAACAGAGCCCTGCTCAGAGGACCTGGGACAGTGCAGATTTGGATACAAACCCTTTGATTTCCATCCTGTCTCCTGAAAGTTTTCCAGGTTGTTTTCTGGTTGATACCCTAGTGAAACTTGCTCTCTATAATGTCCCCGAGGCTGGTGCCTCTCAGGAAGGCTCCAGATACTCCCAGCTCTGCATTTCCACTCTCTGAACTAACCAGAAACCCTTCTCTGCTGGGATTTCCTGGGCTCAGAGCCCTGTGACAGCCAGGGGCGTTCCCAGATCCTGTGGCTACACAGCCCCCCGGGACAAGGGCTGTGGGTTGGTGCTGTGGGACCTGCAGCGCAGGAAGCAGGGGGAGGTGGGGACCCCCCCAGCACCTACGGGTGCCCTGCCCACAGCTCCAGTGCTGCTGGGCCTGGTTCCTCTTGCTGCAGCTGGGCAGGAAGCCCCAGCTCTGTTTACTGCCCCGCTTGAGCGCCCAGCTCCCTCCTCTTGATGGAGATTCACCAAACCCCGTGGAGGAGCTGGCACAGCTGTGGGGCTGCAACACCTCCCTGCAGGGCAGCTGCAAACCTCCCCATCCCCAGAAGGAGAAGAAGGAACAGAAAAAGAAGAAAGGTTCAATTCCCCAGCCTGAGCTTTGTGCCACCTTTCTACAGGGACCCAGCCTGCAGAGACCTCCTGGCTTGGACAGGAGCTCCTCTCATTGCCCAGGAGCCCCTTCCAGGTCCCCGATGCCCTGGTCACATTCAGCACTGACATCTCTGCAGGCAAATCCTCCTTTCCAGCCCTGTTCTCCCATTTTCTCCAGGACGGGAGATGCCCTTTGTCCTGGCTGTGCACTGCCTGTGTGTCCTCATCACACGCAGTGCCACCAGTCAAGGCTTTGCTCTCCAGGCTCTGTTGGTGCTTCTAAAGGAACATCAGGCTGGTCCCTCACGTGAAAGCCCTCACACCCCTCCAAGTCAGGAGTTCCACTGCAGCCACAGGTGGGCTGAACTTCCCCTGTCCTCCCCCAAAGTCAGCACAAGATCCAAGTTCAAATCCTCCAGCCTTGAATCCATGCTGGACTTGTGTGGCCACCACAGGAACCCTTTAACTGCCCTTTGTCCCGTGGGCACACATTTCCCTCTCAGGGTGGGATCTGCTGCAGGTTCTTGTCTGTGCACCAGGAAAGAGGAGCTGGAAGGGGACAGGAACCATGTCCTGGGTTTTGCTGCACCTTCTCCAAGGGGAGCAGTGCAGGGATGTTCACACAGATCCCACAGATCACCCCAAAAGCCTTTTTCCTCCCATTTCTCCTCTGCTCCTAGGCACTGAACCCCACAGAGCAGAGATTTGGCTTGGCCATGGCCTCAGCCATGTGCCAGTCCCATCCCCAGGCCTCTGAGAGTAATAAAAAGTTAAAAAACCTCAACAACCCTTCTTTCCTGCCACCTCCAGCCCCAGCCAGGCTGGCTCTGCACCCACTCGGCCAAAGCCACCTGCCTGCCCCAGAATATGCCCTGTCTGCACATCCTCAAAGGAAGCAAAACCCAAACCCAATGCAAGGACGGGGCTTGGAGCCCTGTGTGCTCTCTTGGGCTCCCTGGGAGGCTCCCAGCACAGAGCAGGACTGAGAGAGACCAGCACAAAGCTTAAAATTATTGCCCTGAGAGGCAGTGCTGGGAGAAGCTCACGAGCAGGGGACACATCCCAGGCTATTGTCCTGGCTACTTGCTCTGAAGTGCAAACCCCATTTGGTGCCTACCTGTGAGCAGAGCCAGCAGCCAGAGGGTCACCTGGAGCAGCCAGAGCCTCGTGCCCAGATCAGCCATATTTCAGTGCTCAGGGCAGGGAAACATACAACCTGTGCTTCTGCAGAAACAGGCTGCTCCCACTACCCTGGCCCCAGTACCTAAAAATGGCAAAGCTGCTGCTCTGTGCATGGCCCCTTTCCTGCTCATGTAAATCCTCCCCGCTGGGGACTTTCCCTCAGGGCTGGTTTTGAATGCAGCACAGACGCTGGGGTGGCTGTGCCTGTGGGCTGGCACCATCCAGCCGCGGGTCCCTGGGCATTGCCCATCTCCGTGTCCCCAGGCATTGTCCATCCTCCTGTCCCCTATTGGCTCCCTGTGGTGCCAATATTCCCTGGAGGTGGCCAGGACTGGTGTGGACCTGCAGCAGAGCTGGGGATGAGCCCATCTGCAAAGCAGAAGGTACCAAACCTCCTGAGCATGAGAGGTGCCCAGGGAATGGGATTGGTGCTGCCTGGCCACATCACTGGGGGCCAGGATGGGAGTGACCCCCAGGGTTTCCCCCCAGCTCCACAGATCCCCTCAGGGTGTTTGGCCCTGAAGGGGACAGGTGGGGATTGATGGTGGCCCAGAAGCCAAGAGTTGCAGCAGGAATGGGTTGTTTGTGGGGTTGCTTGTTGTGGGATGCAGTCCCCCAGCTCCCATCCCTGTATCCCAGGGAGTCCAGAAATCTAAAATCATAGAAGTATGAGTCAGTCACAAAATCATTATGGTTTGAACAGACCTTTAGGATCCCCAGCTCAGCAGCACCACTGTGATCACCACTAACCCATGTCCTCAAGTGCCACATCCACACGGTTTTTTGAGCCCTTCCAGGGGAAGATGAGGGGGAGAAACAGCCAAAAGGAGTCACTTGGGTGCCAGCCATGCCCACCCCTTCTCCACACTCCATTTCCAAGAGCCTTCTCCATGGAACCTTTGAGACAGCCAGGCCCCAGGGGAGCACAACGAGCCCCCCAAGGGGAGCTCTGCTGCACAAACAGTTTCCCCCAGGCTCTGCTCCTTCCCCCCGGTTGCTGCTCGTTACCGGCTGTGGGTGAGCACTGAACTGTAACTCCAGTGAAAAACACCTTTGGGTACTTCTGCCAGTCCTGTTGGTCCCCAGAGCCTGGTGCCACTGCTCGGGGCCTCCTCAAACCTTCATCTTCTGCAGGCTGGGTGGGTTTTTTGCCAGTTCTGAGCATCTGATGGGTGCTGGGAACCATCCCCAGCCTGACTTTGCATCCAAAAAGACAGCAAGTAATAGAAATAAAGTTTTCCAGAGAAAAACTGTCTCCATGAGGGAACGATGATGGGACAGGTGCCTTCTCTTGGTTCTGTACACAGGGCAGCACTGCCAAGTCCCTGCTGCCATCACCCGTGGGTCTGGCTGGAAGAGCAGAGCCTGGCCTGATATCCCAGCAGGGCAAAGGGAAAGGGATGCCCATGTGCTTGGCACGCACTGGAGGGGCTTTTATAGGGCTCTGGGGCTGCAGATGGGAGCTGAGATGCTGGAGGTGCCTGGGAAAGCCCTGTTAGGTAAAAGCAGGAGCAGGGCACAAACCGAAGACGGTTTGCAGTTACAGTGGCCAAATCAGCCCCTGCACTGCCTGAGGGTCCTTGGCACCCTTGAAAGGCACAGAGGGGCTGGGTCTTCCCTGGAGACCCCCGTGCTTACAGCAACCATCACCTGAGGTGTAGGGGAAACTGGTGACCCAATGGTGAGGGTTCCATGTCCCCACGCCTCTTCCCCTGGGCCACTCTGGCTACCAGAGCAGAGCCACTGCCGGCAGCTGTACCATCCCCAGCCCTTCCCTGTGCGTTTGGTTTGGGTTTCACAGTGCCCGGGCGGGTGGGCTGGGCCCGGCCCCTGCAGCCCCCCCGCGTTACGCCAGCCCCGGGACGAGCTGTTCCAGCGAAAACATCAAAAACAGCGAAAAAAAAACCAAGCGGCGAGCCCGAGCCGGGCGCGTCAGCGGGGCCGGGGCGGCTCCTCCTCGCTGACGCAGAACCTCCCGCACCCACCCTGTCCCCCCAGCAGTGCTCACCTGCGCCCACCTGGCTGCTGGGTTGGCCTTGGAGCTGTGTGGGGCAGCTCGGGGGCTTGAACTCCTCCAAGCCCTCGTCCGTCCTTGGTAGAGCCCATAGCAGCAGCTCCTGTTGCTCCCGGCATCAGCGAGCACCGAGGGCTCCAAAGGATGGGATCATGAGCAGAGCAGAAGCTCTGGGAGCTGGGCTGGAGGTCCCAGGGGACAGCCCTGGTGCCTCCTGTGCAGGATGAGACCCCCAGGTCCTGCTGAGGTTGGCAGGTCCAAGGCCAAGCACGGGGAGCCAAGGGAAGCGTGTTCACCTCTCCTAGTGCAGGGGAAACATTCCTCCCCCCAGACACCCCAGCACACTTGGTATCGTAATAACAGATCATTTACAGTTGTTTATTGTAAGAAATGTACAAAGAAAAATGGCTTTAGCTCACACAAACCCTGCTCTGGGGCATTTCCTCATCCCCGACGACACAAATGTAGAAGCAGCATCGATTGTGAACCACGATCTGGGCAGGGACTGCCGTGCCAGGGATACTTCCCATGGAAATGCCAGCGACAGCAGCTCAGGCTCCTGCTGCAGGCAGCATCGACATGGAAATGAGAGCACAAGGCCACGGGACGAGCAGAGTGTCTGTGGCTCTGCCACCTGGCTGGGAGCTCATGGTTCCAAGCCAGACTCAGCACTGCTCCTGCTAGCCTGGCCATGGGGCATCCATGACAGCAGTGCCCAAAACAGCCCAGGAAGAGAAGAGAATCATCAGAGTATAAAAACAAAGAGCCTTTGGCTTCAGGAGCAGCCCTTGTTTGAACTGGAAGAGGTTTTGGTTCATGTTTGTTTTGATCTCAAGAGGGTTTTTTCCCTTTTGAAGGCAGAAGGTGGTCAGAGGTGAACTCGAAGTCTTTTGCCCGTTTTTCACAGAATCACAGGATGGTTTGGGTTGGAATGACCTCAAAGCTCATCCAGTACCACCCTCTGCCATGGGCAGGGACACCTTCCACTATCCCAGGTTGTTCCAAGCCCTGTCCAGCCTGGCCTTGGACACTTCCAGGGATCCAAGGGCAGCCACAGCGGTGCCAGGACCATTTTCCTTGATTTACTTTCCTTTTGCTCACCTGTGTGAAGAACAGCAAGTCCCTTTTCCACCTGGGAAAATGCTCCTCTGCCTGGAGGTTTTCTGGTGAGGATCTGCCCAGCCCATCCAGAATGTGCCACCGGGGCTTCTCTGCAGCCCCAGCCTAGGGAAGGATGCTCTGCCTGAGGATTTTGGGATTCACACCCCAATGTGATCATGCAGCCACCTGGGGCTTGGGTGGGATTTAGGGCAGCCCTAAAGCAGCTCATGGAAAGGATCGTTCAAACATCTGCTCCAATCCCTGGGGGTGCATGTCATTAATTAACACTAACAAAGAGGACGTTTGGAATGCCAGCCAAGAGCACTCCAGTGGGATGGTTCCTCTTGCAAGAGGGCTAGAAAAAAAAACCCTGGAGAGTTTTGTCCCGGGGACTGGGGATTCTTGGAGGATGTTTTCCAAACCCTACCTTTGCCCATTGCTTTCCTGCCACAAAATCTGGATGGAAATGGAAAAACAGAGTAAAACCTGACTCTAAACAGTGTTTACATTCATCTTACAGAGACCTGAACGATTTCTGGTTTCAATGCATATTCAGAGACCTTGAAAACCTGATATTTAACCCTGAGAACAAATCTGCAGATGCTTTGCTTTGGCTTTGCAAACCAATTATTAAGACATAATTGCACTTTCTCTTGTATGTAACAAAAAATAATCATCAAGCCTGTTCAGAGGTTGAAAAGAAAGGTGCTACTTTAAGACTTTGGAGATTTTTGTTCACAAAACCTTATGTTTTCCGTAATTATTCTTAATATTATTTCACTTGGCTTATCTTTCACCGGTTGCTTGGTTGCACTCTGGAAGAATAAAATACAGGAAAATCTCTTAATTGTGAAATAACATTAATAAATAATTACTTTAAGTGAAAGGACAACCATACTCTTCTGTTCATGCCTGAAAACCATCGTTACCATGATGAGATCATTTCAAAACTAACTTGTTTCTCTTTCACTGACAACAGATTTCACATTTGAGTTCTCACAAGAAAAATAATTAAAACTCTTTGCAAGTGCAGTGGGCTGTAAAACCCAGGATCAGGAGGAGATCCTGCTTTGAAATTCAAGGTGGTTGCTTGAAATATCTGAAATTAGCTCAATGTCTAAGATCTAGAGATCTGTGCATGGAAGAGCTTTGAACAGGAGATTCAAATGAAGTCTCTTCAGGCTGGGCCAGAGGTAGAATTTCCTCGTGTTACACCAGCGACTCTTTGACCGCGCGTTCCTTATCCCAAGCCTGTGCTTCCTCAGGAGCATCCTGGGGCATCTCTGAGCCGGGAATGGGCTCGAGGCCCAAGGCAGGGGCTGTCTCCACATCTGTCCCAGTGTTCCCGTAGATCTCCTGCATTTTGGTGGCAATCAGCCCTTCCTTCTCGGGTGCATCGTCGCCCAGGGCATCCTGGCTGTGCCTGTACATGTAGGATGCCTGCTTCACCGAACGCCTCAGCAGGTACCTCCGGAAAGCCCTCTGGATCTTGATAGCACAAACCTCCTCATGCTTCCTCTTTAGGGTGGTGGTGATGGGTTCATAGGAAACTTTTGAGGGGTTGGCAGCCATGAACTTCTCCTCCATGGTGGCCTTCAGGGCATCCATCTCTCCCGAGTCTCCCAGGACTTCTTTAGTCAGGGCAAAGAGGATGTCTAGGCAGTGGATTTTGTCCCCAGCAACCATTGGTAGATCCATGGTGACGAGTTTGATCTTGTTGGGCTTGGGAACTCTGAGTGGCTCCTGCAAGGTGTCCACAAAGTCAGACAAGGTGCTGTAGGCAATGAATTGAGTGGCATCTGGGTCAAACTTCTCCCAAGTTTCATAAAACATTTCAAAATCATCTTCGCAGAGGGGCTCGCTGCTCTCCTCTGTGGCCACGCTGAAGTTCTCCAGGATGATGGCGATGTACATGTTCACCACAATGAGGAAGGAGATGATGATGTAGCTGCAGAAGAAGAAGATGCCAATGGCGGGGTTCCCACAATCTCCTTTCACTGAACTCCCTGGGTTCTCCAGCTCGGGGTCGCAGTCTGGGGGGCCGCTGTTGAGGATGGGGTTGAGGAGCCCATCCCAGCCCGCTGATGTGGTGATCTGGAAGAGGCAGATGATGCTGTTCCCAAAAGTTTCAAAGTTGAAGATGTCATCGATCCCCGACTCCTTCTTGACGTAGGCAAAATTGGACATCCCGAAGATGGAGTAGATGAACATGACGAGGAAGAGCAGGAGGCCGATGTTGAACAGGGCAGGCAGGGACATCATCAGGGCAAAGAGGAGCGTCCGGATGCCTTTGGCTCCTCGGATCAGCCGGAGCACACGGCCAATCCTCGCCAGCCGGATCACCCTGAAGAGGGTGGGGGACACAAAATACTTCTCAATGATGTCTGAGAGGACGATACCTGTGGAGGGATGAAGGACACATGAGTTTGCTGTGCCACCAATGGGAGGTGAAGGGGATCTGCTCCACTCCGTCTGGGCAGACCACAGTGAGGTGAGGCCACCCCTGATGGCTCCTCCAGTGACAGGAAAAAAATATTTAAAAATATAGCACAGACCCAAGGGTTAAGCTCTGGCTGCTCTGTTTTGGAGAAAGAGAACACCAAGGGACATAACACCAAGGAGGAGCACAGATATCCCCAGCCCCTCACCCAGCCTGGTGGCCTGGAGTGTCCTCACACTTGTCATGTCTCAGGGTCCTGCTGGCTTGGCCCTGCTCAAAGGATGGGTGCAAGTGGGGTCCAGTGACAGCTCGGTGGTGTGGATTGGTGAGAACCACTTCCACTCTTCACTGTTCAGTGGGATCCCTGAGGGACTGGTGGGAGCAGCAGGACTCACCTAGGATGGAGAGGATGACCACCACGAAGTCGAAGATGTTCCAGCCCACAGTGAAGAAGTAGTGACGCAGGGCGAACATCTTGAGTACGCACTCCCCGGTGAAGATGACGATGAAGACCAGGTTTATCTTGTACAGCACAGAGGTTTTGAGCTCGCTCTGGTCATCTGTTTCCACCATCATGGTCACCATGTTCAGGCAAATCAGGATCATGATGGTGATGTCAAACACTTGCTTGGTAACAAAGTCAAACACCTTCCCTTGGAATTTGTTCTGCAGTGAGCGACAGAAGGGCAAAGATGGAGCACCAGAGAAGAGGTGGGAACACGGGACAGACACAACAAAACAAAAACAACAGAGAGAGAAGAAAGAACCACAATTAAAGTGTGGGAAACATCAGGGTTGTGGCCAGCATGGTTCTCACAGCCCCAAAAGTTACGGGGGGAGGATTCCCAGCACCTCTCAGGATGAAGCACACCTGGGAACACCACGGCCAGGAGGAGTGGCACAGGGCACAGTCACTTGCTAATCACACCCACAGCTAATAGGGCACCAATGAACACATGGGAAGGATCTCCCTTGTGCAGGGCTACAAAACCCTGTTTTGGCTGGACCCTACTGGGGGGTTGAAAGCTGAGCTATCCCTGAGCCCAACTCCCTTCCAGAGAGAAGCTGGGAGCTGAACTAGGAAAAAACCCAAATTCCTGTAAAAGAAACCCCATTGTTACCCTTGCCATCAGACCAAGGGCTAAAGGGCAGACCCTAAGGAGGTGGCCTGATGTCACTCTCTTGTGAAGCCCCAGCTCTTGGCCAGGTCCTGTCTGAAGAGTAACAATGGGGCAAATGGTCCTCCCTGAACCCTCCTCATTCCCTTTGGGACAGCTGGTGGCTTGAAGTGTTCCCTGCATGCTCCACTCCAGGAGGATGAGCCCAACGTACCGCTGGCCTGGGGATGGGCTTCTGGGGTTTCTTGGAGCCTAATTTCTTCATGGCATTGTAGTATTTCTTCTGCTCTTCTGTCATGAAGATATCTTTGCCTCCAAAGTATAAAGGGAATCACTGCTGTTAGTCTCAGGAATTCTCTTCCCACCAAGTATGTCTGACCATGTCCCTTCCCACCAAGTATCTCTAGCCCCTCAGAGATCCTGCTGGGAGCAAGGTGTCCTCTCTGTGTCCTGCAGACCTCGCTCAGCACCACCAGAGTGCTTGGCCCTGCCCACCCCCTGCTCCAGTGTGTCAGTCCTGAGCTACTGGCTTGGAGCAGAAGCAGAGTCTCAACCTTGTGCATGGGAAAAAGATCCCAGGGTGGGCAAAGAAAGTAAAATTGATGGCCCAGGCAAGAGAAAACACAGCCTCCCTTTGCTTCCTCCCTCTGCACCCATAAATTAAATCCTCTACAACTGCTATGACCAGGACACAAAGACCCATGTGCCATTTGTCCAGTGCAGGAAGCCACTAATGGACAGGAATCCTGGGATCCATCCTAGTCCTGGGCATGATAGCCCTGGTCCCATCACCCCACCACTGTGCTGGCCCCCTCCAGCCTAGAGCAGCACCTCAGGAGTCAGGAAATACTCATCTTTTTCTTCTGCTGGTTGAAGTTGTCGATGATGACACCGATAAAGAGGTTCAGAGTAAAGAAGGCACCGAAGATGATGAAGATGACAAAGTAGATGTACATGTAGAGGTTGATCTCGTACTGTGGCTGCTCTTCAATCTGGCCAGGAGAGACAAGAAATGTGAGACTGACTCTGTCCCAAAAAGATGTCCCCAAGCCCCCAGACAAGGGCTTGTGGTGTTTGGACAGAGCCAGGGGTGGCTGCTCTAAAACTTTTGGCTGTGTGTTCTCAATGGGAGCAACCATGGGAAGGGACATCCATGTGACGCTGACTGAGGGACAAGGACATGCTGACCCCCAATCCCACAGCATGGGCTGGGGAATGGGAAAGGATGTCCTTTGCAGTGATATTAATGAGCAAATTAGTTTCTTCACAATAATCAGCATTCCAAGGGCTGAAATATATCTGAGAGGGGAAAGGAAAAGTGGATTAATTTGTCACATCAGCACAGCTGGGTGACACAGCCCGACAACCCTGGACAATGCTCCTCATCCCAAGGGGCATCCTTTAATCCTACTCTGTGTTTGACCAGAGACACCCCGAGATAACCCCCCTGGCTTCCCCTATTTTGAGGAAAGCTCTTGGCAGAACAGGGAGGATTTTCTCCCAAACCAGCTTTGCCCCAGGTGGGGCAGAGGCCTGAGGGATTTTCAGAGGGTGACGGAAGGGTGCTAAAAAAAGGCGATGAAAACCACCCCTTCAGGCCTCTGTGGGGTGACCCCCAGTGTGATTGGAGAACAGTAGGAATACTTCTGCTGTGGGGACACTTTTGGGGATGGATCACAGTAGGAATAGCCTTTGCATGACACACTTCAAACACTCATTGAACCCAATGGTTAAACAGTGTCTGCTCTGTTATCATGAGCCATTGATTGCTCAAGGCAAGCCAGGCACTTTCTCCAGGATGGGATGAGCTTTCCCAGCTAGAGGGCTCATGGAGGACATCATGTCACAGCAGGCAGAAGGATGAGCCCACCAGGTTGGAGCAGTGGGGCAGAACAAGGATTTTGGCCCCTTGAACTGAAGCTGAGTGGAGCAGATTCAGCCCCAGCTGTGGGGCAGGGCGGGAGCCCAGTGTGGGGCCAGGCTGCAGGTGACAATGATGTGGGTGGCACAGTGACACATGGCTGCCCTTTCTGAAGCTGTGCACCTCAGCAGGGGAATGTTGTGGCTGCCCAGGTGTCCAAGGCTGGGTTGCACAGAGCTTGGAGTACCCTGGGATAGTGGAAGGTGTCACTGCCCACGGCAGGAGAGGCACAGGATGGTTTTTAGGGTCACTTCCAACACAAACCGTGCTGGGGTTCCATGATCTGATCCATTTTGGGCATTTGTCCACCCTGGAGCTCATGTCCTGGCGGAAGTCATGGGTGGGATGCAGGCAGCCCCAGCACCAAAAGGCAGAGCCAGAGGTGATGCTGTAGCCAAGGATCCATGCCAGCCTCAGTTCTGGAATTCCATTCCCAGAATGCCAAGGGGAATCCACCCTGGAATCAGCAGTGTGTCCCTGCATGTCCCCTCACCTCACGTGAGTCCACGGCCGCATACATGATGTCCATCCACCCTTTGAAGGTTGCCTGTGGGAACAGGAATGATCAAACTTGGAGTCTTTTCCAACATAAAGGATTCTGTGATTCTATGGCAGTGGAGAAGAATGCATTTTCTGGGAGTTGTTTAGGGCTGGGAAGAAAGGGAAGGTGATGAGTGCATGTCTGGAGTTTAGCTCTGAGCGCTCTGGCTTCTCTGTGGGAGTGGCAGGAGAGGAATGTGGATTGAATCCAGAAGAAAAATGTCCCAGATGTATGGAAATTCCTATGTGAATATGCATAAACCATTCTGGGGCTGAGGCTACCAGTGACTTCCCAAAACACCACTGTAAACAAGGCAGGGAAAAGAAGCAATTAACTCCTTTCTCCCTTCTCTTGACTTCGAAGTCATTTTCCCAAAGGCAGAGCTGTGCCAGGGCCAGCTGCCTCTTTTCCAGTCCCAAACTGTGCCACCTCCATAGCCCTGACTTCCATATCCTGCCTCTGGTTCTGCTGAATTCCCATCTCAGTAGGGTGGGAGACTACACCAAATCTTCTGCAGGGTCTCCACTGCATCTCTTACAGTCTTTTGCTGCTGATTTGTTAAACAAAAGGTCTGCACATCTTGTTTCCTGAATCTGATGGAACAACAAGCCTGAAGAGGAAGCTGAATTTAGAAGCAAGGTCATCAGCTGGGGTTGTTTTCCGATGCTGCAGCCACCAGTTCCCCTGGATCTGATGGGAGTAGCCCCAGCCTGCCCCATAATGGAATCCACACCTATATTTTTATTAAAGCTGTGGTTAGCAGTTCCCCTTTGCTGCCTGGCCCAGCTGTGGGGAGTTCAGTGGAACCCGGCTGCGTCCGCCCACTGCCCACAGGGGACACGTGTGCTCTTTTTCCAGTCGTCACCTGCCCCACGCAAAGTCCCACAGCCTATTGCTGGAGCAGCCTGAACTTTCCAAAGGGTGCAGGGGTAAAACAGAGCCTCCCCTCCTGACTCCTGCACCCTGTGCTGTGCAGGGGCTGCTGTGCAGCGCCAGCGTTGGTGCTGTCTGTGCCCATCTGTAGCAGTTCCCTGGTGACACCTTCCCCTCCCATCTTCTACCCTGTCCCTTGCTCTCCTTGGCTGGGAGGAAACCCCTTCCTAAGGGTTTTTTTGGTGTTAAAAACCAGCTTTGGAGCTAAGAAGCAGCAAAGAAACCCCATCCCACATCACCCCTGATGCTCATTCCACCACCCTGCTCCACACCCGATGTTGTGACGTACCACCTGCAGCAGGGACAGGTATCCCAAGCCCACGTTGTCGAAGTTGACCTTGACATTGACCCATCTGACCTCACTGGTGTGCAGCAGGGCCATGCAGTCGCTCTTGTTGTTGACCACGCTGATGTCGAAGAGCTCGCCCGTGGTGGTGTTGACACACCTGTAGTACTTCCCTGCGAACAGGTTCACCCCCATGATGCTGAAGATCAGCCAGAAGATGAGGCAGACCAGCAGGACATTCATGATGGAGGGGATGGCGCCCACCAGGGCATTCACCACCACCTGCAAGGAGAGAAAAGACCTTGGGGGACCTGGATGGGACCTTCATGTCCCTACGTCCCAACCTTGCCCTCCCCAGCAGCAATGAGTGAGATCAGACTGGACCAAAGGTACCTTAGCATTGATCCCACCAATCTGGAGGCCCCTGAAAACCAACTGGGACGTCTGTGATGCAGGGGACTGCTGAAGGCTGTCATGTCCCTGTCAGGGCCAGCAGCACATGGGGACACACTTACCCTCATGCCCTCAAACCGGGACAGAGCACGCAGAGGTCGCAGAGCCCTCAGTGTCCGCAGGGATTTGATGGCTCCCAGCTCAGAGTATCCCAGCCAGTTCGCTGTCAGGCTGACCAGGGACACCTGGAAGAAGCAGCCCAAATGATCAGCAGCACCTCAGGTAGAAACACAACTGCAGCTCCTGGCCTTCCCTCTCTTCCCAGTCCCTCAGGTTGGTGGTCACAGCCCTGTAGCCCTGGGACACAGACATTGAGTCCTTGGGGTCCCTGGTAACCAGATACCTCAAGGGTCACAGAATCACAGAATGGTTTGGGTTGGAAGGGACCTTAAAGACCATCCAGTCCCACCTCCTGCCATGGCAGGGACACCTTCCACTATCCCAGGCTACTCTGTCCAACCTGACCTTGGACACATCCAGGGATGGGGCAGGATGACACCTCTTGAGTCTGAAGGTGGAATTGATGTGGGGCACAAAAAGGACAGATTGCTCTATCACCCTGTGACAGAGATCCTGTGGGAGACCCTGTGTCCCTTCACAGTTCTACTAGGCCTGGTGGAACTGCAGGGGCTGTTCTTGGCTGGGGTGTAGAACAGAAGGGTTTGAAAGGTTCCTACAACCAGGAACGAAGTGTTCCTTCCCTGTGGGGGACCATTATTTTAAGAAATGGTATAAGGCCTCATTCCACAGCCACCCGTTTATCCTCTAAAATACAATCCGGGTTCATTTACAACAGCCCCTAACACCTCCAAGCCCCCTGGCTTGGCCCTGCTCATCACGTACATCCACGATGAGGAAATCCAGCCAGCACCAGGCATTGGTGAAGTACACCTTGAAGCCATAGGCCACCCACTTGAGCAGCATCTCAATGACAAAGATGTAGGAGAAGACCTTGTCTGCGTATTCCAGGATAGTGCGGATCACCTTGCGCTGCTCGATGTAGATGTCCTCGAAAGCCTGCAAGGGGCACGGAGCTACGTGACAGTCATCTTCCACGGAAAATCCCACAGAGCTACGGGACAGTCATCTTCCACGGAACACCCCACAGAGCTACGGGACAGTCATCTTCCACGGAACACCCCACAGAGCTACGGGACAGTCATCTTCCACGGAACACCCCACAGAGCACGGGACAGACATCTTCCACGGAACACCCCACAGAGCTACGGGACAGTCATCTTCCATGGGGCCCATGACATCCCAGAGCACAGCCATGCTCCCTGCTTTCCCAGGGCTCAGGAAGCTGGGAACACAAGGATGGCTGGTCCATGGGGACCTGCTCACCGTGGCGTCCAGTTCCTGTTTGCAAGTCCCTTGGCTTTGTGGGGTTGGACCCAAAGCAGAGCTGCACTGAAGCTGAAGTCCAGCTGCATCCAATTCCCAGGTGCCTCAGCTCAAACCCCAGGACACCAACCCACACCTTGGGATGCTTTGGGACTTTTGAAAATGCCCTGAGGAGTTTGGGTGAGTACTACACCCATGGTGACCAGGTGTTGCACAGCTGGCGTAACACAGCGTTCAATTCCTGCACCAGGTACAACCTCAGACATCCTCAAACCACCTCAGAGCAAGCTGTAGACATGTAAAGTGTTTCTGAAAACCCTCTCAGTCCCTCTGTTCTCTTTCCCTTTCTCTTCACCTCCAAACCTGCAGAGAAGTTGTTATTTCCTGGGTTAAATCCAGCCCAAACACTCAGAGAATGGCACCAGGCCGAACCAGGTAATTAATAAGGTTGATTTAACGGAACACCCAGGTTCTGAGAGGGGGCACCAGGCACTGATGGAGGTGCTGAACAGCAAAATAAAAACCATGAACTGTTTGTCAAGCACCTCCTGACAACTGGTGATGGCAGTGGTGAAATGAGGAACTACACAAAGCTCAATAAATGGTTCAGATGGTTCACAGATGGCATTAAGAGCAGGAGTGGAGGTTGTAGGCAGTGGCATCCCCTTGAGCCCATGGATCACAGCCTGATGGTCCAGGGATGCTGTGGGGGTCAACCAGTGGGTACCAGGACTCTTGGAGGATGTTAGACCTGATCCAAATGCGGTTTGAAATCAAACATTTGCACACAGCTGGATTATTTGGCACAGGAGATGCCCAGAGCCTGGGCTCTGTCACCTCCTTGGGCTCCCCCAGGCTGGGAAGCTGCTGCAGAGTCCCTAGGGCAGGGGAAAGGTGGGACCTACCAGTGCCCCACTGCTGAGGAGGATCATGAAGACGATGAAGGTCTCAAACCAGTCGTGCTCCACGATGCGAAAGCAGGTTTTCCTGAGGTTCCACCAAATCTTCCCCTTCTCACTGTTGATGTCCACGTAGAGGCAGGGGAACCTCTTCACACAGCCTGGGGACACAAGGCTGGGGGTCACTCCTGGCCAGGATGTTCCCACTGCTCCCAGTTTTATTGGCATTTAAACGATCCCTAGTTAGACCAGGATCCTGCTGGGCTGAGGTGGGGTGCATGAGGGGAGCTCGTGGGGATCAGCTCTGTGGTGGTACAGGAGGGTTTGGAGTTGGGGCTGAGCTCAGGGAGCCTGGGGGCCCCTGTGCTGCAAGAACTGGTTGGCAGTGGCCTCTCCACCCCCATTTTCCCCTCTCCACACTCATCTCCCCCTGTCCACAGGGTCTCCAGCCCTGCTTTGTCCCTCACCTTCAGTGAAGCACTCCTCGGGCTCGTTGCTGTCCTCAGCCACTTCTGCCACCTCCTCCTCCTCAGGCACGGGGGGTTTGTAATCCACTGTGCTGCACACGGACGAGGCGTTGTCACCGGACAGGGGGTTCTGCAGGAACACAGCAATTCAGACCAGGCACCTGGGCTTTGGCTGCCTCCAGCCATGCTCCTCCTGCCCCAGAGAGCCTAGGCAGGACCAGATGGGTGGTGGGACCCCCTTGTTTGGAGGATGCTTTAAGTCCCTCTTCTATGACACACAGCCCAGAAGCTGCTCAATCATTGAGGGCTGCAAACCTTGGAAGACCGTTGGTACCTGAGCTTTGCTTTTCATGCAGGTTCAGGGAAACAAGAGGTCCACTGATCCCAGCCTTCCTCCCAGCACAGCAGCTGCATCTCCCACCCACCTGTGCCACCACCTCAGGCTGATATTCTTTCCTCCTCCTTCTCCTCTGTGTGTCCCCATTCAAGAATTGCTCTGCCAACCCCCCTTTGGTGCAGAAACCCAAGCAGCCTCTCCTCTCTCCAGCTTGGCTCGTGCTGAAGGGTCCTCAGCCCAAGGCTCACCCAAGTTCAAAACCTGCATCCCAAATACCTCTTTCCAGCTCCATCTTGCTCCACAGCTCAGCTTGGCTGCCTTCCCAGACACCACTCAGCAAGGCCAGAGGGGCTGATAACAAGAGAAAACCCTGGGCAAGCCCCTGGGACTCTTTTTCCTCTCTTTTTTGTTGTTGTTGTTGCTGTTGTTTTGTTTTGGGTTTGTTTTGTTTTGTTTTGCTTTCTGAGAAGCCCTCATGCAACACTTGAGGAATGAGCAGATTCCCAGCCCTGCCTATCCTACCTGTGAGCAGCAGGAAACAGAGGATCCAGGATGGGTATTTCCAGCACAGGAAGGTGTTGGTTTACATGGAAAGGAGATAATCCTGCCCTCAGGCTGCTCCTGCTTTTGGTGATCCATAAAGGAGCTGCTCCATCCTCCAAAAACCAGGGAAAAACCCCTGAGGTAAACTGAGGCACTGTCACTGCTCACAGCTTCAGGGGCCACAGCCACATCTCTGTGAGAAGATGTTGCTGCGGGGGACCTTTGGAGACGTGCAGGAGAGGACACAGCAGCAGGGCACTAGCTCTCAGCTGGTGGCTCTCGAGATCCCTGGGACCACCCACAGTCAAGGCCAGGGGAGGGACAGGAGGGGCAGGGGGATTAGGGAGTCTCAGCACGGAGCCAGGCAAGCTGTGACCCCAGGGAAGGACACACAGGAGCCATCTGAGCCTCCAGGACAGCCTTAGAAAGGGTCAAGGTGGGGACAAACCAGTGCAACTGCCCTGGAGGTGTGGGGTAAGGTCCAAAAGACCCTTGGATGGCTCATGGAACTCAGGAGTTCTGGGGGGGGAGCTCAGGGCAGGGTCTCTTGGGTGTGGACAGGGATAAAAACCATCCCTGGGGGCTCCTGGAACCAGCAGGTTTGGAGGGCAATTTCCATCACACACCCAGCACATCATCTCCAGCCTGGCTGGGGCTTTCCCCCCAAGCCAGGGCTTTCCCATCCTTGCTGCTGCACACCCTGACTCACCCCATGACCCCATGATCCACAGCACTGAGGATCACAGAACTGGTTGGAAAAGCCTTCCAAGACCAGCGAGTCCAGCAGTGCCAAGGCCACCACTGACCCCTATCCCCAGGTGCCACATCCACATGGCTTTAAACCCGTCCAGGGATGGAGAATCCATCAGCTGTGCCAGGGCTGGGCAACCCTTCTAGTGAAGAATTTTTCCCTAATATCCAATCTAAACCTCCCCTGGCCCAGCCTGAGGCCGTTCCCTCTCCTCCTGTCCCTGTTCCCTGGGAGCAGAGCTCGACCCCCCCTCACTGCCCCTCCTGTCAGGGAGCTGTGCAGAGCCTGAAGGGCCCCCCTGAGCCTCCTTTTCTCCAGGCTGAGCCCCTTTCCCAGCTCCCTCAGCTCCACTGACAACACCCCCGTGCTGCACCACATCTCAGGACACATCACCGTGCCCAGCAGAATAGGATCCCCATGGAAAAAGCCCCTGGAAGAGCCCTGAATCCCTGCATTGATTCTGCAGAGCCACAGGCCAGGCTGGCACCTCCTCCCTGCTTTGAACTGCAAAGAGAAATCAACCACAAGATGCAAAATCACAGCTGCGATGATCCTGCCGCTGTCATTTCCCCGAAAAAGAGCTTTTCCTTGGAAAGCAGCTGCTCTGGAAGCGGAGAGCATTTATCAGCGTTGTCTGAGCAGCCCGTGAGGAGCCCCGGGATGCTCACGGTGGGAGTGTCCCGGAGCGGGCGGTGCGCGGGGCTCTGGCTCCATCTGGAGCTGATCCCGGGGTGCGAACACACCCGGATGGCAACAACACCCCAGGGAACAGCGCAGGGCTCCCGCCAATTAGCACTGATTGCTAATTGTCCTTTCACCTTGTATATGCAGGATGGGAGAGCAGGGGGTCCTCAGCATGGAGGAGGGAAGGGTCTAGGACACTTTGGAGCCCGTTCCAGGGCCTAAAGGGGTTCCAGGAGAGATGGAGAGGGACTGGGGACAAGGGATGGAGGGACAGGACATAGGGAATGGCTTCCCACTGCCAGAGGGCAGGGTTAGGTGGGACATGGGGAAGGAATACCTGGCTGTGAGGGTGAGGAGGCCCTGGCACAGGATGCCCAGAGCAGCTGTGGCTGTCTCTGGATCCCTGGAAGTGTCCCAGGCTAGGCTGGACAGACCTTGGAGCAACCTGGGATAGTGGAAGGTGTCCCTGCCCATGGCAGGGGCTTGGAATTACCTGATCTTTGAGACTCTTACCAACCCAAATAATTTGTGATTCCATGATAAGTTGCAGCCCATCATTCCCCCTATTTTTAATGATCTCCTTGGTTCCCACCTGAGTCAGTTTTGACTGAATTTTAGGCACCAAACCCAAAAGCCCTGATGGGCTGAACTGGTATTTACTGGTTGAGAGGTGCCCTGAGCAGCTGGGGATGGCTTAGAGTTTTTCCATGCACTGTTTGGAGTAGATGCTATTGGCTGACCACACCCTAAAGCCCAGAGCTGTGCCAGGACAGGTCTGATCACTGCTCACCAGGGTTTTCCCACCTGCTGGGAAGCCCTTTGTGGTGACAGGGAGCTGAGGGCCATGGGGACCCCATGTGTCCTTTCCCATCGTGGCCAGGCTGGCATTGGCATCACCTCTGCAGTGCACTTGGTGTGCTGGGCACTGCTGCTGTGGGACTGGGGTTGTGGTACAAAAAAATCTGGGGGGAAATGCCAACTCTCAGCCCTCCTGGTGGCAACACTAGGGGAACTGAGAGCAGCAACCCCCCTGGCCCACTCCCTTGACCAAGATGCTCCACACAAGTTTGTCCCCTCAGGAGGGCTTGGCTCTGATGATGGCCAGCCCCACCTTTCCTCCTGTCCCTCTTCTGCACCCTAAATGCTGAAATCCCCCTATTGTCCCAGATAATACAAATAATCAGGATTGTCCCTTCTCCTTGCCCCACGTTGTGCTAAGCTGGGTCCCTGTCACCATGCTGTGCTGTGAGGAGCCTGCAGATGGGAGTGAGGAGAGAGGTTCTGCACTTTTGAGAGCCCTGCTTCATTTTCCAGCCTTTCCTGGGACTCCCTGTGCAGTCTCATCCAGATGTTCAGCAGCACCAGGTGCCTCCTGCGCCTGGCAGGATTGGTTGGGATGGATTTTTCCAGAGTTCCCTCAGCTCCTGAGCAAACTTTTACCATCCAGTCATGACAAATCCCCACTCAGGGCTGTCCTATTGTCCAAACAAACCCCCTTCCTAGGCTTATGCACCTGCTCCTGTCCCCCTCAGCACCTCCAGCTGCCCCCTGTGTCCCCAGGACCTTGGAGTGAGCCATAATTTCCCACCACACCATCACCCTTTTGTGTCCACTCAGGTCTTCCCAAGTTTCTTGTCCCCCTGCCACCCTCCCAAAGGACCCCAGCAGCCCCCTGGAGACTGGACTCAGATGTCTCAGCTTTGGATCCCACATCCCTCGTTTCATGTTCACCCCTGCTAAGCTCCTCCATCTGGTTCAGCCCCCCCAGGATGATGCTTCCCAAGGCATTAGCAGTGGATCCAATGATAGTGCCATCAGCAGATTTCCTGGCATCAGATTCCTCTGGAACATCTTTAACCCCAAACTGAGCACTCTGACACTTGCACCGCCCCTATGGTGCAGTGGGGCCCTCTGGCACCAGCAATAACCCCATAGTCTGACCCAGCCAAAGCCCTGCTTGGACCCTCCCCTCCCACTCCAGCTTACACTGGGAAATGCCAGCTTGGAAAATGCCAAGTTTGGCCCATGCCACGCCCTGTGAGAAAGCTAAAAGTGACCCAAACCAACATCATTCTTCGGGCAGCACAGCAAGAATGGGCAAGTCCCAGTTTTGGGGTGAAACCCTCCCCTTCCATCCTCCTTCCTGACCTTGGTGGTGTCCTCAGTGTCAGACTGGGTGCTGGTCTCCTCGTAGAGGTCGGACTCCTCTGAGGCAATGGGGACCTGCACCGTCAGGTTGGGGTTGTTGATGAAATTCATGTGGTCCAGCTCATCCATGAAAATGTGCTCCTTGCCCATGATGCCATCCAGGTACCCTGACTTGGGCTCCAGGGCCGTGTCCATGTGGTTGAGCACAGAGTTGTCCCTTTTACTGGGGTCCTGCTCCTCCTCTGGTGCCACCTTCTTGCCCTTGCAGAGGCGGCGGAGCAGCGCCAGGAGCGTGGCCTTGGCGAAGGCGATGCCGCGGCTGATGCGGCCGATGGCGATCTGCAGGTTGTTCATCTCCCCATCGTCGTCTGACGCTGCCAGGCTGTCAGCGCTGAAGGAGCTCAGCAGCAGAGCCAGGAACAGGTTTAGCACCTGGGGAGACAAAACAAACGCCAGCCCTGAGGTCCAGCAGGTCCTGAGCCTCAGGATTTCCCTGCGGAGCTGCAGGGATCACTTGTGGCTGTGGAGAAACCCCTTTAGCGAGCATCTCATGGGCTCTGCCCTGCCCTCACCAGCTCTGGGGACTGCAGAGGTGCCAGTCCCAGTTCCTGGAGGATATGGACATGTTCTTCCTCAACCCCCTGGGCTCTGATGCCTTCAACCTCACCCTGGGCTCCCACTGTCCTGCAGATCCCTCTGCAAGGGATGCCAGTCATGGTTTCAGCTCCTCTCAAGCTCTGCTGTGGATCCATGAGTGTGTCCCTCCCTTTGGTCTCTTGGAGCTCCAGGAATTCCATGGAGGACTCCCCAAGCCTCTAGTGCTTCTCCTCACCACTCTCAGGGACGCAACTCAGCTCTTGTGGCTGCCCCTGGATCCCTGGAAGTGTCCCAGGCCAGGCTGGACAGGCCTTGGAGCATCCTGCCATTGTAGGAGATGTCCCTGCCCATGGCAGGGGTGGGGCTAAGTGGTCTTCAATATCCCTTCCAACCCGAAGCAGTCTGGGATTCCATGATTCTGTGATTATGTCCCTTCTTTCTCCAGAATGAAATTTCGTGCTTGTCCTCTCAGCTGCTGCTCTTCCTCTCCTCTTCCCTGGCTTTGATAGCTCAGCTGCCTAGCAAGCTCCTGACGGTCTCCCACACTCTGGAGCCATGGAGGAGCCTGAACCCCAGCCGTGACCCCATCCCTGTGTCCCAGACACTGCTCTGCTCCATCAAAGCGATGTTTCACCTCAGCTGTAAATTCTCTATATAACTCCAAGCTTGGGCTCGTGTGCTCCCCTTCTACTTCACCATCCCAAAATGTGACTGGACCCCACCACAGCCTCTCCTGGCACAGCTGGGGTTGCTGCCTGCCAGAAACCTGGAGCAGCTCGGGAGCGGAGGAGTGGGACAGGCAGCCCCGAGGAGCGGAGCAGCGACAGACCCAGCACAGCTGTCGGTGTTTGTGCCGTGTCGTGCGGTGCCAGCAGCGCATCTGAGATGGGAATTAGCTGCTATCCAAGGACACTGCTGTTTTCACATGGCTCATGCCATGTGCCTTAAACCACGTCTTTAAATAAATCCCGCGGGCCCAGCAGTTGAATGCCCCCGTTAAGTACCAGTTACAGTTAATGGCTCTGGCTTTGTTGAACAGGACTCCGTTACCTTGTCACCCGACTGACTTCCTCTCTTTTCCCTGAATAACCCCAAAGGAAATGCTCAAAGTGTCATTAAGAGCAAAGGACGGGTCACCTTCTTCCTGCGCAAGGGAAGCACAGAAACACACACCTCCCTGCACGGGGATACTTGGAAGCCTCTGGGACGGACGCCAGGACTAGGAAATACCTGAGGCACGGCCAGGAGAGCCTGGCAGAGAGGAGGAGGAGGGCACAGAGGGCTCTGGCCGTGTTTGTGCTCCGTGTTTCTCTGCTAAGCTGTAAATGGAGCCCGTGCAGGAGCTGCAGAGCTGCCCCGAGGGGTGGGCTGCACCTCTGGGATGGAGGCACCGGCACCTCTGGGATGGGGACACCGGCAGCTCTGGGATAGGGACATCGGCAGCTCTGGGAGGGGGACACTGGCAACTCTGCGAGGGCTGTCACTGACCCCACCAGCTGAAATTGTGCTGCCCCCGTGTCTTCTCCAGAGCAGCCTCCTGGAGAGGTGGGTGGCCTGTGCTACTCCAAAAATGAGCTCCAGAAGAGGGGGAACTTTCCAGAGCCCCTTTGGGAGGGGTCTCCAGGGAGCCCCAGCTGTGGTTCCCAGTCCAAACTCCTGCACTCCCTGCAGATGGCTCTGGAGAGGCTCCCGCTCCTTACAGGTGCCATGGGTGATTTTCAGCCTGACGCAGCCTTACAGTCCCTTACAGAAAGGTGGCATCACAAACCTTTGCTGACTGGTGGGAGATAGGCAGCCCGGGGGGACACGGGGCTGCTCCCCTCGCCTGCCCAACACTGCCCAGCACAGACCTGGGGCAAGGTCTGTAGTCAGGGGCTCTCCCTTCAAAGCCCCAAATCCCTGTCATGAGCCAGGGAAGCCAGGAGGCACCCAAATCCCAACTTTCTGCCCTCAAAGTGGGACACTCCAAGCTGACCCGAGCCGGGGGCTGCTCTGGGTTTCTCCCCGGGCTCCTTTCAGAGCCTCCCTGGGGACAGGGGTCAGCAGCTCCCAGGGGCAGATAGTTTTTCAAAGCAAATTCCAAAGGGATTACACAACCCCAGCAAGTAATAGGAGCGAGTCGGCGCTTCCCTCCCCTGCCTTGCTCCTCAAGAAGGGAGAGCAGGGCCCACGCAGGCTGCAAAACAAGCTCCAGAGCTGCCAGCGATGGGGTTACCAAGTTTAGAAAGGATTTCACGCTCGCCTGGAACTCGCAGACCTGCGGCTCAGGCAGCACAGGCTGCACAGGCAGCCAGG
>VWZS01001291.1:41333-96530 GCA_013397075.1 Rhabdornis inornatus
ACAGACACAGGGAAGGAGGTTGGCTGTCACCAAATCCCACCTGGAGCACGGTGAGGACTGGGGAGGTTGGGGATCTGCAGGAGCCTTGCTGGGGGGGCTGCTCCCATAAGCACTTGGAGCAAAGGGTGGGATGGATGGATGGATGGATGGATGGATGGATGGATGGATGGATGGATGGATGATAGATGGAGCTCTGCCTCCGTCCCTCATCAGGAGAGTGGGAAATGGGGCAAGAAAGCTGGAAAAGCCAAGTGGAGGACACAGGGCAGCTTGAAGCTGAGTTCTGTTTTATCCCAGAGCTGCTCCTGCCTCTACCTAAAGCTTATTTGTATTTTCTGTGCCTCAGTTTTCCTCCAGTTCCTGGTCTGGTTTCAGCTGGAGGTCCCTCGGGAATCATTTCTCCCTCTGTTTCACACAGAGCTGACACTGCCCATCTGAAGGGCCTGGGGAGGGAGGAGAATCCCTGTGCTCCCTGCAGCTCCAAGCAGACCCTGCCCACGGGCACAGCCCCGTGGAAAAGCTGAGCTGGACAGGGGTGTCCCCACTCCATGACCCCCTCTGTCCCTGCAGCTCCCCCAGTGCCACCAGTGAGGGTCCCTCAGCTCCCAGGCTCACCACGAGGTTCCCGATGACCATGACCATCATGAAGACGATGAGGCACATGGTCTGGCCGGCCACTTCCATGCAGTCCCACATGGTCTCGATCCACTCCCCGCAGAGGATGCGGAAGACAATGAGGAAGGAGTGGAAGAAGTCGTGCATGTGCCAGCGGGGCAGGGTGCAGTCCAAGGAGATCTTGCACACGCACTCGATGTAGCTCTTGCCGAAGAGCTGCATCCCCACCACGGCGAAGATGAACACGATGATGGCCAGAACCAGCGTGAGGTTGCCCAGGGCTCCCACAGAGTTGCCGATGATCTTGATGAGCATGTTGAGGGTAGGCCAGGACTTGGCCAGCTTGAAAACCCTCAGCTGCAGGGGGCAAGGAGAGAGGGGGGGTGGCTGGGGGTGTCATTGCCAGAAGGTGCCAGCAAGGCTGTGACACTGCCATTTGACCCCACTGGGGCTGTTTGATCAAGGCAGGAGAGGTTCAACCCCCAACTGCTCTGACTACAGCTTCCCTGAATATTTAACTTGACTCGGCCTTATCCTTAAGGGGTGAAGTTGGTCCCTCCCCAGCTGACCCTCCACCATGAAGGAGGCTGAGCAGGCCATCCCCACCCCGTCCCTGTCCCTGTCACCACCCAGGTGTCCCTGGCACGTACCAGGCGGAAGGAGCGGAGCACAGAGAGCCCCTGCACGTTGGCCAAGCCTAGCTCTACCAGGCTCAGAGTGACGATGAAGCTGTCGAAGATGTTCCAGCCCTGCTGGAAATACTCATAGGGATCCAGAGCAATGAGCTTCAGGACCATCTCTGCCGTGAAGATCCCTGTGAAGACCTGCAGGAAGCAGCACCCTTGATCACTTGTTCATAAATCAGTGCTAAGCTGTGAGGTGGGAAGCATCCCTCTTTTTTGGTGTATTCCCAAAGCATTTCACCCTTTTAGGGCCAGTCCCAGTTGGGAACAAGCCCCCCAGATGCTGCCTAGTGTGGCTGGTGAAGCCAGACTGGGAATAGTGGTGACCGATTCCTCTGGATGGACACAAAGGCGAGTGTTGGCAGCTGGAAATTAAAAATAAAATTTCCTTGGCAAAGAGACACCTTTGGAATGACTGGGAAATCACAGATGCCCAGCACTGGGAGCTGGGCTGCTGCTGGGATGCCCCTGTCCCTCCTTGAGCCCTGTGGCAGCTGAGCTGGATTTTACACATTGCTCCTTTGCTGGGACTACAACAGCACCTGCAGTATTGTGTCACTGCAGGGAGGGCTCAGCCAGGTGACAATCGACATCCCTGCTACAATTCCATGGCACAGCGTGTGCAGAGGTGACAGATTTGCCCTGACTGGGGGTAGTGTGGGGACAGGTCTGTCTCTCACTGAGCAGGGAGGGGCAGCAGGGGGGCTGCTGCTCCTGCATCCCGGGTGTTGTCCCCACATGTCCCTTGCGTGCCAGCCCACAAATGTCCCCTCTTGTGCTGCAGTATCCCAGGGGATTGTCCCCATGTGTCCTTTGCATGGCAGGCCACAAACATCACTTGTCCTCCAGTATCCCAGGGGACTGTCCCCACATGTCCCCAGCATGCCAGACCACAATGTCCCCTGCCCTGTTCCTGCTCCAGTACCCAGGGGATGATACCCACATGTCCCTTGCATGGGACAAACACAAACAAAGCCCACAAACATCCCCTGTCCTGCTCCTGCCAGCTGATCCCTGCCCTTGTCCTTTACAGCTGGGGTGGGACAGGCAGCAGCGCTGCAGCTCCCAGCTCCGGGGATGTGGGGGAGCCCTGGCTCGGTGGGATCCCCTCCGCCTGCTCCCATCCCCACCTGGCCGTTCCCCAGCAGATCATTTCCCCGGGGTGCAGCCGGAATCCACTCCTGGCTCGAAGGAAGGGCTGGAGCCGCCTCAGCCCGGCCGTGCCTTGAGCACCGGCCCATTAATCCCCTTGTATTTCCTGAATGAAACCAGAGCCAGTCCCGCCCTGCCGGGCAGGGACATCTGTCCCTGCAGGGCTGCGCTCCCAGAGAGCCCGGCAGGTGCTGGAGCAGGGCAAAGTGGCACCAGAGGAGATGGGAGCTCGCCCATTCCTTACTGCATTTCCCACCGCTGCCAGGGGGCTCCCGGGCCCGTCCCACCAGCAGATCCATCCAGCTCAGAGCCACTTGTCACCAGCTCCAAGCAGAGCACTAAACGCACCTATAAAAACCAGGGCAACCAGTATCTGCAGTGATTCCACTGGGCAAATCCCTGACTATTATTAATTTTAATGCTGCATGGTTGCTTCCTGCTCAGTGGGGACCTGTTTGTTCCCATGATCTGGAACACCCTCTGCTCTGCCCCGTGGCCACCCAACATTTCAGGGACACTGTGGTGTCCCCCAGGGCTGGCAGCAGGGTTGAGATGCAGGGGGTGGCTCAGGATGCACCAAGCTGGGCAGGGACTGCAGCAGGAGGAGATCAGGGCATGACGGATCCCAATCCCACATCAATGCCTCTGGTCTGGGCCATCCCAAAGCCCAGCCCTGTGCAGGACGCTGTGCACAGAGCCCTGCAGGGCATTGTCAGCAGCTGGGATGTTTCACACAGCAGCAGAGGGGCTCTGCCCTCCAGCATGGGGTGTGGGGCTGCTGGGCTTGGAAAGGGAGGGATGGAGCTCCCTACCAGGTTCCCCACGCTCAGCACGTTCTCGAACTCCTCCGTCATGGGGTAGTGCTCCATGGCCATGAAGAGAGTGTTGAGCACGATGCAGATGGTGATGCCCAGGTCCACAAAGGGGTCCATCACCACCAGCTTGACAAACTCCTTCAGAATCACCCATGGACGGCAGCAATTCCAGACCAGGAATGTGTGGGCAAATTTGTACCACCAGGGTGGGCATTTCTGGTGAGCTTCTTCCAGCTCTGAGGGTGAGAAAGAAAAAGTGTGGGATTATCTTTTCCTCACCTGGGTGGGCAAGTGCTGACCTTCAGGAGAACTTCTCCTGAGGTCTTGGACCAGCTCTGGACAATGTATAATTTTGATATCGTGGAATATCCTGAGCTGGAAGACATCCACAGGGATCATTGATCCAGCTCCTGGCCCTGCACAGACACCCCAACAATCCCACCCTGAGCATCCCTGGCAGTGCTGTCCAAACACTCCTGGAGCTCTGGCAGCCTCGGGGCTGGAACCATTCCCTGGGGAGCCTGGGCAGTGCCCAGGCACCCTCTGGGGGAAGAACCTTTCCCTGAGATCCACCCCAAATTCCCCTGGCCCGGCTCCAGCTGTTCCCTTGTTCTGTCATTGGTCACAAGGAGCAGAGATCAGAGCTGCCCCTTGGAAGGAGGTGAGGTCTGACCTCAGGGTCCTCTTCTCCAGCTGAACAAACCAAGTGACCTCAGCCACTCCTCATGTGGCTCCTCCAGATCCTTCATCATCTTCCTAGCCCTCCTTTGGACACTTTCTAAAAGCTTTAGATCTTTTTTGTATTGTGTCACCCAAAAAATATGGAGGCTAAAAGGAGGAGCCTTCCCATGCCCAGGCACAGAGGTGATGCAGACCTGGCCCTCCAAACTGGAGAGTGATGGAAAGGCAGATCAGCCAGGGAACTGTGGATCCAATCCTGCTTCCAGCCCCTGGGCAGGATTTGAGGTGTCCCTGCCACCCTGAGATTGCCAGGATATCTGAGGGGACTGCTCTGGGCTGGCCAGAGGGTTTCGTGGCTGTTCTTGGGGGAACAGGGGACATGAACTGCTGAGTTCATCGTGCTTTTTGCTGAAGCTGACACAGTAGCTCCTGTGTCAGTTGGCACTGGAGACTCCTCTAATCACCTGCAATCCCATTAATTTGTGTGAGATATTAGATTTTTGCCTCCAGGCATCATCCCAGTGAGCTGGGATGAAAAATCTGGCTTGAGCATCACTGACCCCGTACGGAGGTCCCAGGGCTGGAGTCATCCCTTGTGTGGGGCTGGGAATTTGGGACAGCCACTGTCACCAATCCAGGCCCTCCAGCACTGACCAGGACCCTCACCCAGCAGGACATACCTTCCACAGCATTGGAGATGACACTGATGGCACTTCCCACCCTCTTCTCCAGCCCTGGCCCGTCTTGGTTGCCCACAGTGAGGTGGTTGAGGTCTGGCTTCTCTGGCTCATAGGTGGGATTGAACTGGGAGGAGAGGAGGGAGGGATGCAGAGTTATTCCATGCTCCGAAAGACAGAGCAGGCAGAAAAGAGAGAATGGTCTGGAGAGACCTCTGGGTGCAAGGTAGGGACTCCAAAAAGGGTTGTAGGACCCAACCCATAGCGAGGTGGGCACAAGCCTGTCCCCTTGGGAGGTAGGTCAGGGTGGGCACCCTCAGGGATGGTACCTACATCAATCACGGTGTTGGATCTCTGCAGGGTGATCTTGGGCACCACCTGCCCGTTGCAGTCCTTGGCCTTGTCCTGGTCACTGTTGATGTCCGAGTCATGTCCCTTCCCGGCCACGCTGCTGGGCAGGGAATCACTGCTGGATGCACGCTCCTGCAACTGCACAACCCCGTCCCTGTCACCCCTGTGTCCGCAGCCACAGGGACATCCCACGGCAGCTGAGGGCTCCAGGGGCTGAGAAAATTCCTTCCATCCCCAGAACTGATGGGTGCATGAGGTTTGGAGCAACCTGGGGTAGTGGGAGGTGTCCCAGGGCAGGGGTGGGACTGGATGAGCTTCCAGGTCCCTTCCAGCCCAAGCTGTCCTGGGATTTCCAAGCCTTTCCCTTTCCCTTTCCCTTTCCCTTTCCCTTTCCCTTTCCCTTTCCCTTTCCCTTTCCCTTTCCCTTGCACCCTCTGCACTGAGCTCTCCACAGCTGAGTTAGATCTGTTTGGATTTGGTCAGTGAGAATAATTCCTAAGGACAAAAGTGAGCAAACCTTGGTTCTTCAATCAGGGAACTTTACCCTTTGCAATGAGCTCTCATCCAAAATGGCAAAGAAGCAAAATTCTCAAGGATCTTCCTGAAATGTGACCTCCAGGATTTTTGCACTTGCACTAAATGTTGTATTATCACATTTTCATTGCATGTAATTCTTTTCTTTCTTTTTCTTTCCAACAGTGGTATTAAAATTTGAAATTTATTACACCCTCTCTCAGCACTAAGGATGCCACAGTGGAATGGGAAATTCGCTATTTTCACAGCACATTGCTGAAATCCAGGGCATTTTCCACCTTTAATCATCATAAATAGATCCAACTTCCCTGGCTGATTTGCTCGGGGAAGGGGCCTCAGCACCAGCCTGACCCAAGCCCCAGAATCCCCAGCTCTCAGGCAGGGCTGGCTCAGATCCTTCCTGCAAACAGCAGCAGCCAGAGAGGAACAAGCCACTTCCCAGGGATGCTGTGGCTCTGGACAGATAAGAGAAGAGAGATAAGAGGCTCTGGAGAGCGTCAGACATTGGCTTGTGTCTCTCTACACGTGAGGGAGGTGGTGTCTTACCCAGACAAAGAGATTTTCAGGGATGTCTCCTTGCTGACGAAACAGTGGAACAAAATGATGGTTAGAGCTGGAAAATGGCTAGGCTGCTGCACTAGAGGCTTTTGGCCGTGTTTTTATAGGAATGTTGTACTGAAAAACATTCCCAAGGATGGCAAAGGGATGAAGGTAACATCCTGGGACCACAATGGGACATCTCTTCTCTGGATTGTGGTTTGGCCAAGCAGGGCTGGAACAGATGATCCTGGAGGTCCCTTCCCACCTGGTATGTATGGAATCCCAGCCAGAGTGGTTTGGGTTGGAAAGGACTGGAAAGACCATTAATTTCCAACCCTTCTGCAATGAGCAGGGACACTTGCACCATTCCAGGTTTCCTTGGCTCCCATAAGGACACCAGGATCTCCCAGGTGAGGTGCAGGGTGTCTCGAGCCCTTTGTTGTGTCTCCAAAGCCAAGGGTTTGCTGACACACTGAGCTGTGCTGCAGCTGCCCCATCTTCCCTGAATGCCTCCTTTGTGCCCTGGTGACACCGAGCTGGGGTCCTGCCAGGCTTCCTGATGTGAGGCAGGAGATCCACTGGAACTTCTGAGGCCTTTGTTGTCTGTCATGTCCTGCTCCTCTCAAACAACATCTCACCTCTGTGCTGCTCCTCTCTGCTGCCTCCCAGTGCACACTGGGCTGGGATTTGGATGTGGAAATTTGATCTTTTCAGCCTTTTTTGTCCCCACCCATGATAGTATCTCAGTTTTTTGATTCAGATGTGATGCCCAAAATAGTTACTCCATTTTTTCTTTACTTCCTACGGACCAAATGGAGTTTTTCTTTGGATTTTACACCATGCTTATTGCTGTCTCCATTTCCTCTCCCTGTTCCCAAGACCCCTCATTTAGGTCTCCATTCTTCCCACTCACCAGCCTTTCCTGCTCTTCTTGCTGCTTCTTCAGCTGCTCCATGAGCTGCTGGAATTCCTCCTCCTTCTGCTGCTCCTCCAGCATGGTGGCATCATTCTGCTCAGCGTAGGCCATGGCCACCACGGCCAGGATGAGGTTGATGAGGTAGAAGGAGCCCAGGAAGATCACCACCACGAAGAAGATCATGTAGGTTTTCCCTGCTGCTCTCAGTGTCTATGGGAAGAGGTGGCAGGGATGTCACGATGTCACTGTGGTGACACTCCCAGGAGAAGATGCTGCCCTGGGACACCCTCCTGGTTGCGGTAAGAGGGAAATACTTTGCTCCTGTCTTCTCCAAGGACTGGTCATTGCCCAATGGACCTTCCTGCAGGTCCTGGCACTGGGTTGGGACTGGTGGGAGGCAGAGAGAAGCCATGGTTCCCAAGGTTCCCAGGGGCTGGGAGTGATGGAGGTGGGACCCATATTCCATCACTGACTCACTCTGCTCAGCCCCCATCTTCTCAGTGTCACCTTCAGGCCAACATGGTCCTTTTCTGACTGATCATTTGGGCAAACCTTTCCAGAGGACAGGGGTAGCCTTAGGTGTAGGATCTCTTTTGCCTGGCCAGCCTCTGGAGTCGGGGTCAGCTGGGATTTTGTGTTGTCTCCCTAGAGGACAACTCAATGACGGGACAAGTGACCTGCTTGACAATGCTTGACAGTGCTTTTCCAGTTGAAATCAATACCCTTAGCACAGCTCTGTGTCAGTTTAATGGAGTCCATGACAGACATCTTCTTTTGGAATAATAACTCTACTTAGTCTGACTTAAAATTAATTATAATTAACTTACATGAGCCTACTGCATTTGAGGCAATTTATTTATTTGATTTCATCGTTTTTTTCTGACTGAATGCCTTGTTTGGAAAAACTCATGGCCATGCTAACACTCTATTTGCTAGAAAACCATGTGTTAGGGGCTTGGGAAACTCCCTTTGTATCTGAAGCCAAGCTGGATGCCTCTGTTTCTCAGAATTCCTCCTCTTCCTCCTTATCCAGTCCCTCAGCTCGAGCCAGAGATGCTCTGGACAATCTTACAAATCCCTGATTTCCATGATAGAGCTGACAGCACCCTGGGAAATACACTGCTCTCCCAGGTTGGGGGAGTAGTAGATGGGACCATCCCCATCTCCACTGATCCTGACTGGACCCACAAACCACAGGAGAAGGACCCACAGGCCTCTGGTCAGTGACTTTTCACCTCAGGGGCAGCACAGAAATGAGAGGAACATGGCACAGGGAGGGAGGGGCAGTGCCTACCAGCTGGAAGAGGTTCTCCCAGAAGTCCTGGGTCATGAGGCGGAAGAGGGCCAGGAAGGCCCAGCTGAAGGTGTCGTAGCTGGTGTAGCCATAATTGGGGTTCCTCCCGGCCTTCATGCACTCGTAGCCCTCGGGGCACTTCCTGCCAGGGGCAGCAGGGATGAGAGGGGCCCCACAGCCAAACCCATCCCTACAGAGAGGGGAAGCAGCAGGGGGACCCTCCCCTCCAGGATGAGACAGGTGGGATGCCTGGACTGATACCACCTGCCCCATCTGATACCCCCAAAAATGATACAGGCAGGATGCTCAGACTGAGACCCCTCAAGCTGATACATTTGGGATGCCTGAACTGATTCCACATGAAGTTGATACAGCTGTGATGCCCAGACTGAAACCCTTGAGCTGAAACCATTGGGATGCTCTAACTGATAGCCCCTCAAGCTGATACCCCCAGGATGCTCCAGCTGATAGCCCCAAAGCTGGTACAGTTGGGATGCCTGGATCAATACCCCCTCAAGCTGATACCATGGGGATGATCCAGCTGATACCCTCAGGATGGTCCCGAAGCTGATCCATTGGGATTCCTGGACTGTTCCCCTGCAGAGCCACATTCCCAGACCCAATCCTGCCCCATCCCAAGCATCAGGGGTCCCCTGAGCTGTGCCAGCTCCCTGTCCCCTCCCAGGGATCCAGAGGGAGGGGATCTCACTCACCCGGCATCACTGCTATTCCCACAGAGCAGGGCATCCAGGGCTCCCTCCAGGAAGTAATAATTGGCTATGCAGGTGGGGAAAGAGCAAGGAATATAAACAAACAAACAAATAAATAAATAAATAAACAAGCACAAACATTAATTTTCAAACTCTTGGGTGCAAGTTACTGTCGGGGAAATTCCTTGAATCCCAGGGGAATTTGCTGATTCCCAGTGTCAGGCATACATCTACTCTCTGTTGACTTTGTTGTTTGTCTTGGCTCTGGCTCACGGAGCTCCTGAGATTTTTTTCATCAATCCAACCAGGTCCCTCCCAAGCCTGGAAATGGCTCTGGGTCTGGCCAGGGCCAGGACACCTGGAAAATGGGTTAACATGAGGTCAAAGCATCAGGGCTGGCCTATTTTCCTGAAAAATCAGGGCATTCGCACTGCAGGAGTCCCAGAAAAACGTGGGGAAAGCTCCCGCTCCATGGCTACACCTTCTCCTGCTGCTCCTATTGCTGGTGGGAACACCCTGCCCCTGCTCACAGACCAGGGGTCCTTAAAGCTCTTCCTTATGGCTCCAGCACATATCCAGAGCCACAGAGCTGCCAAGCAGTGCCACCACAGGTCACCTGCCCCAGGGACACAGAGGAGACTTGCAGACACCCACACCTGGATTTGGCAGAGGGCAACTGGATCCAGTCCTGAGCATCACCCAGCACAGCCCTCCCAGGACTTCTGGAGCTTCCTGAATCCTCCCTGGCTCTGCTTGCCTTCTTGCCATGAGGTTTCTCTTTATCCTGTGTGGGCTCAGGGAGGAAATATCCTGTTTGTACAATTCCAGGTTTTTGGTCTGGCCCCAGCAGCTGCTCTTTGCATGGAGCTCATCAGATCCTATGGGCTGAACTTGCCCCCTACCAAAACCTGCTCTGCTGCGACCCAGCCTGGCCTTCTGAGCTCTGCTGAATGACATGTGGAACATCCCTGAGGGGCACCCTGCCACCCTGCAGATCTACCAGGCAGATTTGCTGAGATTTTTACATTTTCATGGAGTTTAAAAACTCAAAACTGAAGAACAAACCAAAAACCCACCACACTTCAGGGAAAATTTTCAAAGATGGGGTAGGAAAGGAGCACCTTAGACCTTCCTGAGGACCTGTGCTGGTCCCACCTCTCCCTCCCTCCCCTCCTGTGGCTTTTGTGGTGTTCTGTAAAGGGTTCATTGGGCACTGTGGTACCTGGGGAAGGATCCAGATAGTGAAAAGTGGGTTAAAAATGTCATTCCTGCATCTTTTCCTCTGGTTTTCCACCCAAAGTTCCACCTGCTCCTCAAGGGTTTGGTCTCCCTGCTGTAACTACCCCAGTGGGATATTGGCCCTGACCAGCAAGTGAGAGATGGAGACACTGGCCCATCCAAACCTTCCTGTTGTGAAAACTTCCTGGAAGAGCTTAGCTTGCCTAGGTGGGCCTCATTTTCCTTGTCCAGGGGGATTTGATCTCATCTGTCTCTTCTGGGAGGGTGCAGAACCTGTTCCACCCACCAGCCTCAGCAGGAAGATCCATGTGAGCAAACCTTGGAGTGGCCATGAGGAGCAGGAAACTGAGGAGCAAACCAGGTGAGGGGCAGAGGAGAAGGGGCTGCAGAGCTTTACCTTCATCGCTGATGTAGGCCTCGAAGTCAAAGGTGCTGTTGCTGGTGAAGTTCCCAGTGAAGTTCCTGGTGAAGTCATCCATGAACTCATAGAAGGTTGAGTTGACCAAGGTGTTGTTGTCCTGCCCCAAATCCTCCAGGAAGGTGCTGTTGGGGGGAGGCCACCGCACACACTTCTGCCGGAGGTTGCCCATGAAGAGCTGGAGGCCGATGAGGGCAAAGACGCTCAGGCAGAAAACCGTGAGGATCATCACGTCCGAGAGCTTCTTCACCGACTGGATCAGAGCCCCCACGATGGTCTTCAGCCCTGGGGGAGGAGTCACTGCTGAGCTGATTGCTCGATTGCAGATTGTGGGGAGCAGGCTGGGGTGGCCCCAAAAGGTGCTGGCTGTGGTGGGGATGTGTGTCACCACCGAGTTCAGGCCCCAGCTCTGTGCTCACATCACATCCCAGCCCTGTCCCCACATGGCTGGGCTCCCCAGAACAGCACCCTTGGGTTGGTGCTGGTGACTTCTGCATCCCAGCCTCGGGACACCCAAAACAAAGCCCACCCCAGCCTGGCAGCCATCAAGTCCTTTGGATTTTCTTTTTTCCCTAAATGCCACAATCTGGCATTCTTTTGTACCAGACCACTGGAGTGGAGCACTTTAGAGTGGAACATGGAGAAGCTCTTTGCTGGCCCAGCTGCGTGATGCTGTGCACCTCTCCCAGCTCCAGAAAAGCCTCCATGGTCTAACTGCTGTCCCTGGGTGGTTGGGAGCCCAGCCAGACCCCTCATCCTGATCCCTTCAAGCTGGAAAATCCCTAGTGTGCCCAAGTGAAGGTGACAAAGTGACATCTGGATTAACTCATCTCTGCCCCCAACATCATTGTTCTCTCCCCAGAGGAGGCCCATTCACAAGTCCTCAGTGGAATTTTTCCATGGAGGATGGAGTTCCTGTCAGCCAAGGTCTACATGGATGATGGGCAATGCTGCAACATCCCAATGTTCATCTTTAGAACTTTACAAGCACAGAGCTTTCTCACACAGAGAAATTCTCCAAGGAAATTATTTTTAGCCCTGTCCTCCTGCCAGCTCCTTGTTCTCCAAACTATTTAGGTAAAATCCTGTTCTCCAAGGGCCTGACCAAGGTCAGATGTTCTAAACCAGCTTATTTTCGCCACTGTTATTTCTGCAGAGCCCTTGGGGATATAATTCCAGAAAGAAGCAGCAATTTACATTTTGCTCAATACAATTTTAGCCTGTTTGATGAAGGAAAAAACATTCAAATGTGAACCCTCACAATCTGGAGCCTGGAGGGACACCACAAGGAATTTTCATTTTCAATTCAATCCCATGCTTCAGCTTTCTGTGTGCTTGCAGCAGGTGTTGAAAGCACAGTGTTGAAATGGTATGAAATTTGGAAATCAGCAACCAGAGGGATTTGATAAGGTGTTCCTCACAGGAGTCTGGATGTTTCAGGTGATGTTAAACCAGTACCTGTTAAATATCTCAGCCTCAGCACCAGAACAGCCAACAATGAGCACAAAACTGAGCCTATAGCTTCAAAAGTAGAGACATTTGGTTTATCAAACCTGTAAATCCACTGGGGGCACAAATTCCCTTAATTCATCTCCAAGGAGCCTTAAAAACACCACATGTGCCTCTTCAGGGGCTGCCAAACAACCTGATGAGTGCAGCTGATTGCAAGATGTAAAATCAGCAGGGCCTGATCCAAAAGCTGAATTATGTGGAAAATGTATCGAATACCTCATTTCCTCTGTTTTCTCTTGGAGCTGCCAAAAGAGCCAGGAATTGCTGGGAACGGTGGGAACACCTGAGCTCAGGGGAAGGCATGGGGGGGAGGCCCCTTCTCTAAGTCCCACCTGGTATCACTGTGATGGTTTTCAAGGCACGGAGGACACGGAAGGTCCTGAGAGCAGAGATGTTCCCCAGGTCCACGAACTCAGTGATGTAGCTGTGGGACAGGAGAAGTAAGAGCTCCAGGGGTTCTGCCTGGAACATTCCTCCAAATTTGCCTCCTGTCCTCCCCACCCCACCAGACTCACGCCATGGAGATGACCATGAAGTCCAGCCAGTTCCAGGGGTCACGCAGGAATGTGAAGTCGTCGATGCAGAAGCCTCTCGACAGGATCTTGATGAGAGACTCGAAGGTGTAGATGCCAGTGAAGGCATATCTGAAGCAGGACTGGTCACTTAGGAGACACTTGCCCAGGTCCAAGGTTTTGTCCACCCCTTCCAGAGCTGAATTTGGGTGCTGATGGGTTTTCAGGGTGCTTCAGCACTGGGAGAGGTTTTCACCTCACCTTGTAAGGTGGGCTGAGACATCTCAAGGTACCAGTGCCTCTGGTGACCATTCTGCAACACCTCTGTCCCTGCTGATGTCCCACCACCCCCATGCTCTCTGTGAAGTCCTGCTGAGACCTGACCATGCAGAACCACAGCAGAAAATGCTGGATTTCCCCTCTCCCCATGGCCCCTGGACATGTGGATCAGCTCAGCCTCTCCAGACTGACAGTGCTGACCCAGCCCAGCCCAACCTGCTCTTCAGGGCTCTCCAGACATGGGGACCCCGGCAGATTTTTGGGCAGCTCTGAAACATTCTCACTTTTCAATGCCCTATGGAGAGTGTGGACATCCCTTCTGAGGGCCACCAGCACCTTCCAGTGACACCTCTCCTTCTCTGAAAAGTGCCTGGCTTCCCACCCCGCCTCAGCCTTGGTCTTGTCCCTGCTGAGGGACATTGCCAGGCTGGGCTGTCCCCATGGCCAGGGGAGCTCTCAGGACTCACTCCACATTCTTGGACCACGCCGGGGGGTTGCTCAGCGTCATAAACACACAGTTGGTTAAAATTGTGATCATGATGAACATGCTGAATAATTTAAAACCTGGTCAAGGACAAATGCTCTGTATGGTGCTGGGATCCCCCCTTCCCATGGTCAGGAAGCCAAGTGTCCTTGTTCCTCTTGTCCTGGCTGCCACCTTGGTACTTCACCCTGCTCTGCTTCTCCTGCTGCTCTCCCACCTCAGTCCTGTGCTCACGCTTCCCTCTGTTCCTCTCTGCTCCTGTGCATGGTCCCAGCCCCTTCTCTTCCTTTCTGCTCCCCTTCTCAGCTCTATGGTGCTGGCTCTGCCTCCCTTTTTGCCCCCTGTGCTCCTTCCTCTCCATCACAGATGGATACAGCTTTCCTTTCCTTTCATATTCTCTCCAGATCTCAAAAACCTTCAACCTCTTTCTAGAAAGCTCTGACTCTTAGGCTTAGACCCCTCTGCTGCAAAACTTCCCTCTTTTCCTCCTCCCTCATAGCCATGAACCCCCACTTCCTTCAGAGCTCTGCTGGGATCACTTCCACCCACCCTGCAAAGCCCCTCGTGCTCTTGGACTCCTTTCCTGCCTTTCCCTCTGTCCTGGTTCCTCTGCTTCCCTCTCCCAAAGCCTCCTTGGAGCTCCCCTGCTCACCCACTTCCCAGTGGGACCAGATCCCCTGACACACGAACATTTCCCTTCCTTTCCAAGCCTCCCCAGACATAAAAACCCTTCATCCTCTCCCTAGGAAGCTTCACCACTTGGGCTTCTTCCCTTCTCCATCCAAACTGATTCCTCCCTTCTTCAGCCAAGAGTGAGCTTTTGGTGCCCCCAAGGTGCCCATCAAGAACCTGTTCCTCAGACTGGGCTCTGGGCAGCAGGCCCCCCCCCAAGCTGTGCTGGGGGCCCAGGAGGTTTCCTCACCACTCCATCATGAACCCCTGCCCTTGTCCCTCTCCTGGAGCTATTTGGACTCTGAACACCAGGGTTCGACCTGGCCGTGGAGCAGCATCCCAGAGATCAAGGATATGAATGGATGAGGACTTTGATGGCTCCTCTGCGGATGGGGTGGAAGGGCCCCAGCAGGTAGAGGGCAGGGGTGGCTGAGAAGCGGAAGATAGACTTGCCCTTGTTGAGGACTATGAATGTCTGTGGAAAAAAGAGGAGGGGGAGTTAGTCCTGCATCCCCTAAATACCACGGACCAAGGGCTGCGTTCAGAGGGGAGATCTCTCAGCGTGTTTGGAGCTCCAAAGGCTTGGAGATGCTCTCTGCTTTGGAAGAGAAGCAAATCACAGCAGTCTGGCGGGGTGGATCACCAGCATGGGCTCAGGTAAGCACAGTAGAAAGCACAGGAGGTCCCTGCTTGGTCTTTTGCTTGGGACTCACACCTAAGGCCAAGCCTACCAGGAGAAACTCTCTGGCCCTCACCTTCTTGTCCTTATAGAAAGGGTCCAGGTCCTCCAGGGGGGTCCCGATCAGCTCCAGGGGTGGATCACCATAGATCAGGGGCAGGTTCTTGCCGGCTTCCAGGTCACTGCTGGGCTTGACCTCCTCTTCCTCGGGCATCTCCACGTGCTGCCGCTTTATCCGGAGCGCCTCGGCCTCGGCCATGCGCTGCTCGATGGCGGCCAGCGAGGCCGGGGTGAAGGGGCGCAGGTTTTCGGGGCCCGGGATGTGTGGCAGGCCAGCCATCCTCTCATTCTGCTTCTGGGCCACCTGCGCCCTGCCTGCAGGGACAAGGGGCTGGAACACCAGCTGGGGACATCTTGGGGGAAGCTGCGGCATTTGGTGGCATTTGGTGGCAGGATCTCAGTGGGGTTTTAGCAAATGTGTTTGTGGCAGAAGTATTGAGGTCGCAGGAATGGAGCACCCCATGTGTTCCTGCTCCTCCCAGAACCCCATTCCCATTTGGAGCTGGGGAGCCTCAGTCTGGAGGAGGCTCAGGGGGCACCTTCTGGCTCTCCACAGCTCCCTGACAGGAAAGTGCAGCCAGCGGTGGGGTGGGCTCTGCACCCAGGAAGAGTAACGGGACAAGGGGACCCAACCTTCAGCTGCACCAGGGGAAGTTCAGACTGGACACCAGGAGAAATTTTCCCAGAAAGATTGAGCATTGGAAAGGGCTGCCCAAGGAGGTAGCGGAATCACCATCCCTGGAGGTGTTTAAGGAAAGCCTGGATATGGCATGGAGTGCCATGGTCTGGGTGACAGGCAGGTGTTGGGTCATGGATTGAACTTTAAGATCTCAAAGGTCTTTTCCAACCTCATTAATTCTGTGATTCTGTCTCCAGTCAGGAGGCACCATGAGGTTGGGACACCTGGTGTCCCTGTCCCCACCTGGCTGTGTCAGACACACAATTTCACCACCCAAACATGGTGTTTCCACACAACCAAACACCTTGGAGAACAGCAGTCCCACTCCAGCTGCCTCCCCTTGGCATGGCATCAACAACTTTGCTTCTGCAGCCCCTGCAAAGGGCCTGTGGTGCCTTAAACAAGAGGTTCCTCAGGCAGAGGAGCTGGGTCCTGGCACAGCTCCCAGCCACGGGAAGCATGAGGAACCTGCGCTGCTGGGAGGCTCTGCTCCCAGGAAGAGTTAAAGGCTTATCCTGAGCCAAAAAGAGAACCAGTAATGGCACTTTTGAATGTTACAGGGATCAGGATGGCTTCCCAGAAGGAATAGGGTGGGTGGCTTAGGAGAGGTAAGGATGTTCTGCTGCGCAAAAAGGGTTGGAGAGAAGGAAGTGTGAGGAGAGGAGTGGCTGCACCTGGAGTACGAGGCTGCCATGCCCTGGGAGAAGTGGAGATGCTGGCAGAGGCTCCCCCAACACCACAGATGTTCTTGCTTTGAGCCCTTGTGCCTTGATAATGTCCCAAAAGCACGAGATTGTGTGGGATATGAGCCCAACATTCCATAAAAATCAACTCTGCTTCTCGTGGACACTGTGACAGCTGCGCCTCTGTGCCTCACCCTCCCAAACCAAGCATCCCACTGGAAAACCCAAACTTTCTGTGAAACTGCCAAGCACCTGCCCCCAAAAAACCTTCAGGATCAATACTACCCACAGCCCCAACCCTGCTGTGCTGAGAGCTAGAAACCCTCACCCATTTGGGATTAGAGAGAACTGGACATTTCCAACCCTGATGGGAAAAGAGACTGAAAATGGAGCTGGGGGGGCTCAGCTGGAGAAATGGAGGCTCAGGGGGGCCCTTGTGGCTCTGCACAACTCCCTGACAGGAGGGGCAGTGAGGGCAGGTCGGGCTCTGCTCCCAGGGAACAGAGACAGGAGGAGAGGAAATGGCTTCAGGCTGGGCCAGGGGAGGTTTACATTGGGTGTTGGGAAAATTTCTTCATGGAAAAGTTTGCCAGACTTTGGCACAGCTGCCCAGGGCATCAGATGAGTCCCCATACCTGAAGGAGTTTAAAAGCTCTGTGGATGTGGCACCTGAGGACAGGGGCCAGTGGTGGCTTTGGCAGTGCTGGGGGAACAGTTGGGCTTGATGATCTCTGAGGGCTTTTCCAACCTGAAGGATTCTCAGGCTCCGTCTGTTTTAGGGAGTTTTGTCCTTGCTGAACGGGGTTATTTAATGACACAAACTGAGTCATAGCACTGCAAAGTGGAGTCCGGGCCCAGCCCAACTTGTTGCCCCAACTTCTGCAAAACAGCCCAGGGCAAGCCTCCCATGGGGGGGAGGGGGGGTGGTGGGCAGATGGACCCCAGAGGTGGGACGTCATCAAAGCAAACAAAAAGGGAATTTTGGTCTCCAGGTGTCTCTGGGAGGGGACAATGCCTGGGCAGGGGGCAGAAGTGCCACCAGTGCTGCTTCTCATGGAGTTACTCTGGGCTTAAACCCAGTTCCTGCTCCACTTGAGCAGCTCTGGGACCTTCCCCTCTATAGCAGGGAGCTCAAAAAAGCCAAAAAGCACAGGGCTGTGTCTGGCTTTATCACCCCAAACCCAGTGGGAACGCGCTGGTGCAGAGCAGCACAGAACGTTTCCAGCCGGGAATGGATCCATCGGGAGCATTAGAGAACAGCACCCCTGCTCCAGCAGGACCCCCAGTGCCTGTAGGGCATCTTCCACTGCATCTCTGGCAACTCCGAGGGCTCACAGGAGCTGTGGGCAGCCTCGATTTCCCTGGCAATCGGGATTTGCGGCGCTGCCAGGACCAGCCTGGGCTGTGCCGGAGCGCTGCTGTCCCACCCCGGTGCAGGAGCTGCTGCCCGGCCGTGCTGTCCCCCAGCGCTGTCCCCGCTCTGCCTCCAGCTGCCACCAGCGATCAGCGCCGGGCTCGGGTTTCTGCAGCCCCATGACTCTGCTCATTCCTGTCCGGAGGGAGCCGAGCGAGCAGCCCAGCGCTGCTCCTGCCCGTGTCCCCTCTCGCTGTCGCTGGGCTGCAGCCACCGAGGGAGATGCTGGGGCAGGCAGCGCTGCCTGCGGTTACACTGGGAGGCTCAAACGGGGTGTTGCCCCTGGCACGGGAATTCTTTGTGGCTTTCTGGGGTCTTTTGCAGCTCCTGGTCCTGCTCTGAGCCCTTTTGGGCCACCAGAAAGGATAGGATGGCTGGAGGGAGCAGGAGCAGGACTAATCCCATGTCCCCATCCGACACACCATAGTCGGGAAGCCACCAGCATCTCTGATTGCTTCCCAAATTCGGAAGCAGAGCCAAGCCCAGGCTCTGTGAGGGCTCAGCCCAGCACCCCTGTGTCCCCAGTGAGCCCAGTCCCACACCAGTGTGGGTGGGCACAGGGCCAGGTCCCACCAGCCCAGGTGAAGGGTTCTACCCTAGGACCAGCCCCTGGCCATGGGAACAGGAGGAGCAGCCCCTGCCCCTGGCCTGGCACATCCGGGCACATTTTTAGCAGCTCCTATAAATAACCCAGATCAAACTCTTTGCACCTCCATAGGTAAAGGCAGTTCAGGCCCAGTGACAGGTGCTGCCCTGGGCACAAATCACCCATGAGGTCCCTCGGGGCTCTGGCCCAGCTCTCCAGGACCTGAGTCCTCCAAGAGTCCCTGATTAAGGAAGATCCCTGCCCCATCATCCTTCCTGCTTGGAAATCAATCACTTTAAATGTCTTTACAAAGCACTGGTTTATTTGCTTCTTAAATTTTGGCCACGCAGCTAAGCTGAAGGACTCCTTTTTGCTGTGACACAGGTGAGCTGCAGCTTTGGGACACTGCCCATGGCATGTCCTGGATGAGCATCTCAACTCAGTTCCTGCATCAGGAATTGCCAGCAGGGAACTGGGAGCAGCTCCTGGCTCACGAGAGCCTCGGCTGCACTTGGAGAGAAATTCAGTTCCCTCTAATATTTTTGCTGCTCTGAGGGCACACTCAAAGGAATCAGGCCCCAAAATAACAGGACTTGTTTGGGAGCTCCCAGGGATGCTGTGTAAGAGGTTCTGCACAACCGGACAGAGGGTGGCAGGTCCTGTCAGGCTGCTGGAAAAGTCACCCCATCCAAGCACTTCATTGTGCCCAGAAAATAACCTCCCATGAGCTGAGGACATTCTTGGCTCTGGAGAGCACAGGGGCTTGGCATCTCCCCGCACCTGCCTGACCCAGGCTCCAGCTTCTCCCTCCCTAAGGCATTTTTCTGGGGGAGCATCTGCAAATCTGGAGATGATTTCCCATGGAATCAGCCCAGAGAGATGCAGTTTCCCCCCACACACACTCAGGGCTGGGTGAGTGAGGACAGGTGCAACTGGGAGTGTGCCAAGGGTGGATGCTTCTGGGAGATCCCAGCCCTACGGACATTGGGAACAGCACTGGTGTGCCCTGACCATTCAAACACAGTTAAAGAAGCTGCCCTGACCTGCTCTAAGAGCAGTTCCTCTGTAAAACTGTCCTGCAAGGCTCATCCTCTTGAGACACTCTGGAAAAAACCCTGCAGACCAATCAGGACACGGGTCTGAGAGAGAAAAGCCCTGGAATGGCCCCGAGCAGGTGTAAATCAGCTTCACTCAGCAGGAACAGCAGAGCCAGGCCTGGGGCCCTGCAGTAGGGATTAGTGTGGGACAAGGGACTCGTGTGACCAGGGCACTGAGGGCACAGGCTGTGCCAAGCTTGCTCTGGAGCTGTGTTAGCACCCAGCACCCAGGAAACCAGAGCCTGTCACAGCCCGGCCCAAAGCAGCCCAGCACAATCCTGCAGCACCCCCCCTGTGCCTCCCAGAACCTCCTGGAGGTCCATCCCAACAGCTCCCAGGGCTGATGCCCACAGGAAAACCCTTCCCTGTGCATCCTGAGCATCCCCAATAGGGACCCGGGTGGGGCAGGGTGGGGCAGCAGGGCCCAGCTGGTCCCAAAGTGTTTGGGGCTGAGTCACAGCTCAGCCCTGGGAGCTTGGGGATGTCCCCAGAGCTGCCATCGCCACCATCCCCCCTCCCCTGCACATCCCTGCTGCTCCAGGAGCAGCTTTGCCTCCCAGTCCTGTCCTGGACTGCATTCCCAGGGCAGCAGGGGAAGAGAGGATGGGGATTCTGCATGCATCCCTGACATCACAGGGATGTGGGATGAGTCCAGAGGAGGCCACGGAGCTGCTCCACGGCTGGCTCCCCTCTGCTCTGGAGCCAGGCTGGGAGAGCTGGGGCTGTTCACCTGGAGAGGAAAAGCTCCAGGCAGAGCTCAGAGCCCCTTCCAGAGCCTAAAGGGGCTCCAGGAGAGCTGGAGAGGGACCTGGGACGAGAGACAGAGGCACAGGACACAGGGAATGGCTTCCACTGCCCAGGGCAGGGATGGATGGGATATTGGGAAGGAATTGTTCCCTGGGAGGGTGGGCAGGGCTGGCACAGGGTGCCCAGAGCAGCAGTGGCTGCCCCTGGATCCCTGGCAGTGTCCCAGGCCAGGTTGGACACTGGGGCTTGGAGCAACCTGGGACAGTGGAAGGTGTCCCTGCCCATGGCAGGGGGGTGGAATTAAATGGTTTTTAAGGTCCCTTTCAACCTAACCTATTCCATGATTCTAAGATCCCTGAGCTGTTCCCAACCCTGCTCTCCCAACCCTGCTCTGTATCCATGAAACCCCCTCCCCCCACCTGCATGCATTGAATAGGTTCAAAGAAACCCAAATTCCATGGATTAGGCTGCCAGGAATACACAAATTTGCTCCAAACCCAGCCAGGGCACCAGAAAGCTGCAGAGTGACAGAAACTGTTGGAAAGTCTGATGGCTGCAGAAAACCTCCCCCGGCATGGTCTAGGGATGCCACGGGCTGAAAAGTCTTATGAGGTGTTTGTTTGTTTAGTTCCTACTGTATTTCCCCCAAGTTTTTGGAAAAAATGTGGAAGATTGAAAAAATCTGATGCGAAATGGAATTTTTTATCCACAAGTGGCACAGGGGGTGTGGAACTTCACCTGCAGAGTTTGGGGAGATTCACCTGAGGCCCTGCAGATTTCCCACGGCCTAAGCAGGGCAAATGGAATTTTCGGGATTCTGGGAGTTTCTCTCAGGAACTCGGATAAGCACCCTCAGTTGTGCCAGACAAAATCAACCATTTTATAAACAGATTTACATCCCTTTCCGTTACATTGAAGAGTTTGATGCTTCTGTCCCTGGATAAAATGAGGTCCCTTAATTCCGTGCTGCATCTCCATTATAAAAACCATGTGGAAAGAGGCAGGAAATCTCCAGAATTTCCTTTTACATACAAATGGCTCTTAGGACATTGCTGTGGGATGCTGGAATTCCACCACCACGGGGGTTCTGGAAACTCGCTGGGTTTTTAGGCTGCTTTAAAGGCAGAGGGTGGGTGATTTTCACAAGAAAACAATACTTAAGAAAATTAAGTCATCCCAAACCTTTTCCCATTCTATTTTAAAATAGTGGTGGGCTCAGAAGACTTAGAGAGCAAGAAAAAGAATTAATTTTTCAATTTCCAGCATTATCCTTTGAATTCCAGATGTTTTTCAGTGCTGGGCGGGGCTGTGTGGCTCAGACACCTCTCGCACTGGTGGCTCCGGTGAGTGGCACGTCCCCAGTGCTGGTTCCTGTCACCACCGCGGCTCTTTACCCTGCTCTGGCTGGGGTTTGCTGCTCTGCCTGCAGCGTGGCCCAAGCCAAGTGTGCCAGCAGGAATGTGGGATGTTTCCAAGCGGATCCGTCACCCCAGGGCTGCCTGGAATCCACCCCGAACCCAGCCAAAGGGAAGATCTGCTGAAAGCCCTTGGGAAATGATTCCAGAGCCAGCCCAGCACTGCTGGATGCCTTTTCCCAGCCAGAGCAGGGACACTGAGATGCTGCAGCAGTTCCTGCTCCTCAGGAGCCACCACAGTCCCCCAGCCAGGGACACTGCGTGTCACCCACAGCTCCCCCAGGGCAGCAGCACAGGGGGCTGGGGTGGTTGGGGAGGGACTTGGGACAAGAACTGGGGGAAAAGGACACAGGGAATGGCTTCTCACTGCTAGAGGGAAGGGATGGATGGGATATTGGGAAGAAATTCCTCCCTATGAGCATGGTGAGGGACTAGAATGGATTTCCCAGAGCAGCTGTGGCTGCCCCTGGATCCCTGGCAGTGTCCAAGGCCAGGTTGGAGCACCCTGGGACTGAGGAAGGTGTCCCTGCCCATGGAATGGGATGAGCTTTAAGGTCTTTCCCACCCTAACCATTCCCTGATTTCATGATTTTAAGCACACAGAGAATGAATTCCCTGCCAAGGGAGCGATGCAGCTCCACTGCTTTTTGCCTGGGGAGCAAAGAGGAGCCCTCCCAACACTCTCTGGCCTTTTCCTGGCAACAGCCAACCTGCTCCAGCCTGGTGCTGCACTGGGACAAGGACACCCAGCAGCTGTGCTGGCGCTGGGGATTTCCATGGGACAGGATGGATGCACAATTCTACTGGAATTGTGTCCCATTCCAGCAGCACCTTCCATGGGCTCTCCACTGCTTCGGGTGCTCTGCACCTGCCAAAAACGGTGCCGCTCCCTCCTCCAGCTCCTTGCAAAGACGCAGCCGAGCGCATCCCAGCGCTGCCTCCCTTTGAGACCCAAATCCTCCGTGCTGAACCTCCAACGGGGCACAGCTCCTCCAGGGACATCAACCCCAAAAATCCAGCCCAGCCTCCGCTCCTGCACCAGCATCAAACCCCCGAGGGAATGGATTCCCTACAATTCCCGGATCGCTGCTGCCGTGGAGTTCCTGGGGCTCGCTGCCCTGAGGCTGTACCTGCTGTGCTTAGGGCGGGGGTGGCACACACAGCCCGGGAGCTGTGAAATCCTGGGATACTCTCCCCGGCCACAGATGGAAATAGGAGGTTGCACCATCCTGCAGCCACGCACTGACCCGTTCCTGCCTGGAGCTGGGGATGCCACCCCATCCCCACTCCTGCTCTCCGTGCTGCGGGACAGGGCATTGCTGGAAAGGGGACACCGGGCTGGGTGGCGGCTCGGGGTTATTTTGGGGGGGTTGGCAGTGCTGGAGGCTTCAGCAGCCAGAGAAGGGTTAAAGTGGGGACCCTGCGCTTGCCCACTGTCCACCCTGCACTCGGGTGTCATCCAGAGCTGCGGCTCCTCCCTGCCAGCAGCTCCCGTGTCAGGCTTGGAAAAGATCTGAGCCGTGCTGGGAAGGCAGCGAGGAGACAGCATGGGGGAAGGGAGAGTGGCTTGGGGGTGGAGTGACCTGCTGGCCCCTCGGAGTCCCCCAGGCTCGGGGACACGGGGGGCGAGAATGTCCCAGTCCGGGGATGCAAGGAGACAGCAGACCCCGCAGGGATCCTCGGCACAGCACCAGGAGCAGGTCCCTGACCTGCTGCTCCCATGGGATTTGCAATACTGGGAGTCCTGCAACTTCCCAGGGCTGGAGGATGCCCCTTTTCCCATGGCAGCCCCTGGATCCCAATTCCCTGGAGCAGACACCTGCAAACGAAGGCCAGCACAGGGCACCTGGAGCTGTCACAGGCACTGAGCCTCACAGCCCGAGGGATCTCATCCACATCCACCTGGAAATGCAGAAGGGGGACCCAAAGACAAGATGTTCCCAGGGATTTATGTATCCCAGGAGGGAGGCAGAGGGACAGGCACGGGCACAGAGGCCGAGCATCCTCCCTGCTCTCTCCCGAGCTGCACTGGGATCTTTTCCCTCACAACTCCCCAAAGCATCCACCACCTTCCCCCCCTCTCCCCTGCACAAAAACCACCTCATTTATCCAACCTGCTGCAAACAGAACCTCGTTAGTCCAACCTGCTGCAAACAGAAACGGTGCTGGGCGTCTCCTCATGGCTCTGCCTCTCATGCTTCTACCCCAAATTCAGCAAATTTCCCTGAGTGGAGCCGGAGCTGCCCAAGGGACTCTACAGAGCCCTTTTGCCTGAACTGGACTCTTCTACACACATCAGAAAATAGAAAATGCTATTTAAATATTAGCACAGCAGAGTCAAGGCTGGACTTTGTGCTCCCATAAATATGCTCTTCCCCCCTCAAACCATTATAAATACGACATTTTTCCTGGAAAGGACCAGAGGGGGCAGCTCCAGCGCTGCATCAACCTACACAGGATCTCCCCGGGACAATGGGACTGGGATGTCCTGCTGTCCCCAGGGCTTTACGGAATTGTTGTCCCTTGCTGGCAGCCGCAGTTCCATCCCTCGCCTGCCGTAGGCCGATCCCTGACAGCTCCATCAGTGCCCGTGAGGGCAGGGGAGGAAATGCTTGTACTCGGCTGACTTCCCTCTGCAGCTCCGACCGGCGCCGGGAATGAAGGATGGGGGAATGGGGAAAATAGGGGAATGGGGGGTATGGGGGCTGACTGCCCCTGGATAAACCCCAAAATTTTTTCTGGGCGTGCACAGCAAGCCCTGCCCATGCAGTAAGTGATGGGACCTGGCACAGGGGGGATACTGCACCCAAACACCCTGAGCTGAATCCCAGCCTGGCACTGCCTGATTCCCATGGGGGATCCAGCTCTGAACCCCAGCATGGCACCCTTTTGATTGTGCCTGGGGCTGCTCCCACATGCCCGGTGTGGGAACAGCGTCCCATTCCCTGCCACCCCATCCCTGACATTCCCCAAGGCACAGGGGTCCCACCTCACCCCCCTGCCCTCGGGGTCTCTCCCTGCTGCCCCACGGGGGACGGGGGCTCTGCAGGGACAGGGCCCTTCCCGAAAGGAGACACTGGGTTCACCCACAGACCTTTCCTGCAACCTTGGCTTGCCCAGGCCTGGGTTTATATTTAGACCTCCAGGAGGAGAAGCCAGCAGAAAGGAGCCTTGCGACTTGTGAGCCCTGCCTGTAGCTCTTTACTGCAGCAGGGAAGGTGGCTCAGGAACCCATTGCTGCCACATCCCTGACTGTCCCCTCTCATCCTCACACAGCTCTGTGGCCACTGAGGGCCCATTGGCTGCTGCCACCCTTATCCCTTCGCCTGCCTGCATCTTTGTGGGGACTTTGTCCCCTGTCCTAGACAGTTTTCCGTGCAGAGGGGTCCAGCAGGTGCCTCCAGCCCCAAAAACTTCCCCAGAGACAACAGAATCCATCCTGGTCCCATCCACCTTCAGCACTCAGACTGCAAATCCTGGGACATTGCCGGTACCGCTCCAGGCACAGTGACAATGACAAACCTGGGGACATCCAAGACCCTGCAGCCCCTGCCCAGGGCCCTGGCAGCAGCCCAAGGCTGAGCCCAGTACTTACTGTTGGGTGGAGAGTGCGAAATCCCAAGGAGAGACCTTTTAGGGCCAGAATTTCCCTCTCCTTCGACTCCTGGAGGCTTTGGCTCGGCGAGTTGGCAGAGCAGCTGCTGCTGCTGTCAGATGGTCATGAGTGAAACCTGAGGACATGCGGGCTCCTTCAGGTAGCCTGGCCCATCTCAGCTGTGGCATTCGTCCCCCGCCGCGCCAATCACGGCTCTGGTGGGGCCGGAGCCCCCGCGGCCCCATGGCCCCCATGGCCACCACGGTCCCCATCACCCCCATGGTCCCCATGGCCCCCATCACCCCCATGGCCCCCATCANCCCCCCTGCCCAGGCACAGCGGAGCGTCCCAGGTGTGGAGGTGGCTCCGGGTCGGCTTTGGCACCCGATGGGCACGGGGAGGTGGAGGGGAGGTGGGAGCGACCCTGGCCGGCGCCTCCCCGGCAGTGACAGGCGACTGGAAAGAGCAGAGGGACAACTACGAAGGCGGGGGGGGCACTCGGTGCCAATGCCGCTGCCAGCGCTGTCCCCGAGCCCGTGGCTCTTCGGGAGCGTCATTCCCATTGTTCAGCAGCCAGGAGCAGCCACGCTCCTCCCCTTGCTGGCAAACGAGGGATGTCTGTCACTTACTGGTCTCCTCCCTCCCACCTTCTTACACCAGAACATCCCAGGAGCATCCAATGGCCCTGTCCCTGTCCTGCCTACGGGGACCCCCAGGAGCCAGAACCGGGGTGACACAGGAATGGGATTTGCTGTGGGTTGTCCCCCTTTTTTGTGCTTCCTGATGGGGCCTTTGGGTGTTCCTGCTGAGCCCAGGCACTTCTGGGGCTCGTGGGGTGCTTGGAGTGCAGCCGGGGCCAGGAGGAGAGGGTGCAGGGGCACCCAGCTTGCAGGGTCACCCCTTTTGGTGTGCTCAGGGCTGTGCTGGGGCTGGAGCAGCCACCCCAGCCTGGCCAGGGGGATTCATCACCTCCCCAGAACTGCTGTTCCTGTGAATAATTTCTGCTTTTCCAGTCCTAAAACACCCTGGAGAAAACTTCCCAGTTCAGTGGAGCTTCAGCCCCTGCCTTTCCCAGCCTGGAATCCCATGGGAATCCCCTTCCCTTCCCTGCCTCACCCCTGTCCTCTCCAGCATCCTCCACAATCAAGACATCAACAGCCAGGCCTGCAGCCCTGACATCAGGGAGCTAGGCAGCGAAGTTCCTTGGATTGATTCTGCTTCTGACTCCATGATTTTCCTTTCCTGTGTGAGGCTGTGGGAATAAGGCAGAGCAGGAGGCATTTCAGCTCTCCAGGGAAAACTGGTGCAGGATGAGCTCCATGCAGGGGATACGAAAGGTTTGCTTTGGGAGGCATAACTTGGGTCTCTTTGATTAAAAATCAGGACTCTTCTGGCTGGCTTGGAGCCCTGAGCAGGCTCAGAGGGGATAAAGCTGAGACAAGGAGGGAGGGAAGAGCCCAGATCAGCTCCCAGAGAGGGCTACAGGAAGAACTGGCACTGGGAGCCCACTGGGAGCTCAGCAGCAGAACAACGGCCAGGATCCATGGGCATGGAGCATTCCCTGTGCACGGGACAGCAGTGACAGAACAGGGACAGGGACAGGGACAGGGACAGGGACAGGGACACCCTCCTGCTGTGTCTGTGGGGACTTTCCACTTGCTCTGTTGGTCACAGCAGGGAATTCAGGGGATGTTTGGTGGCTTCCGTCAGCTGCCCCAAGCCCAGTCTTGTCACCACGAGAAGACTTTTCAAGCTGCACGGGTCCATTTTTGCTTTTCCCAGACCAAGAGCAGGCCTGGAGTGAGGCTGGAAACCCTGGGACATATCTCCTGCCCTGTGGGATGTGGGAACACTGAGGGTCCACAGCAGGGCACAGGGGCACAGTTCTGTCTGCAAAACCAAGTAAATCCCAATGGGAATGGGAGCTTGTGGCATCCAGAGGTACTGACAACACTGATCAAGTCGGGAAAAATGTGTCCTTGGGTTTCCAGGGTGGAATTAGGGCAATGCTTGGCCTCAGGGACCCTGGGGTATTTGAAGTGTCCTGGCTTTGTGTGCTGGATCCACCACAGGATCACAGAATCAGGGGATGGATTGGGTTGGAAGTGGCATAAAACCCATCCAGTGCCACCCCTGCCATGGGCAGGGACACCTTCCACTGTCCCAGGCTGCTCCAAGCCCTGTCCAGTCTGGCCTTGGGTACTTCCAGGGATCCAGGGGCAGCCACAGCTGCTCTGGGCACCCTGTGCCAGGGCCTGCGCATCTTCCCAGGGAACAATTCCTTCCCAATATCCCATCCATCCCTGCCCTGGGCAGTGGAAGCCATTCCCTGTGTCCTGTCCCTCCATCCCTTGTCCCAGGTCCCTCTCCAGCTCTCCTGCACTGCCCTGGCAGTGTCCCCGGGGCTCTGCTGGTCCCTGTGCAGGCAGGACTGGGCAGAGCCGGAGCTGCCCGCACAGGGAAAGGTGGGAAGGTGGGAGCTCCCGGTGTGCTGGGACATGGGGAGGGCGAATTCCCCGAGCTGCAGAGCCGGGACCATCCCGGAGCGGAATGAAGGAGCAGATGGAAGCACCGGGCACCCTGTGCTCCCAGGCAGGGAGTCCTGGCAGCTCCGGAGGATCGGGAATGCAGGCACGGAGAGCAGCATCAGGCACCGCACTCCCAGCCCTCGGCTATTCCCCTTCCCATGGCGGATTAACCCGCACGTGGCCGGAGCTGCCGGGCTGTCCCAGCTCTTCCCGAGTGGCCAGAGCAGTGTGACTCTTACCTCACTCGCTGGGGGTCTCGGCTCTCAGTGGCCGCTGTCACCCCGGGTGTCCCCGCTGTCACCCCGGGGTGTCTCCGCCGTGCCCCACGCTCCCCGCACTGACACCGCTCCAGCTCCAGCGCTGTGGAGGGGCCGCAGTGCCACCCTCCGGCTCCAGGCAAAACACGCTCGTCCCCAGACACCGCTCCGGCCCTGCGGGGACACACGGGGCCCCGGGGGCAGGGTGGGTGAGGAGGCTCCAGGCTGTGGCACTCCGGCCGTGCCGGAGAAAGGGTGCAGGAAACCTGACCCTGCTCTGCCTGGGCTCAGCCTTCCCGAACACAGACCCGGGATCGTTTCGGCTGGAAAAAGCCTCCAAGATCATGAGGATCTTTGGAAGAAATTCCCCCTTTTGAGCGTGCTGAGGCACAGGGTGCCCAGAGCAGCTGTGGCTGCCCCTGGATCCCTGGCAGTGTCCCAGGCCAGGTTGGACATTGGTGTTTGGAGCAACCTGGGACAGTGGAAGGTGTCCCTGCCCATGAGCTTTAAGGTCTCTTTCAATACATTAAGATCCCTTTCCATGACCTTTTGCAGCTGCAAGGTGTGGTCCATGCTGGGAGCCTTTGGAAAACCTTTCCTGCAGGCTAAGGGCAATTCACAGTCTCCTCCTGGACTCAAACTGGGCTCCAGCCCTGCATGGAGCCCATGGGGTTCAAAGCCCAGCAAACCCCAGAGGGTCATTTGGGGTCATTTATCACCCCAAAAACCCATTTGCAGCTGAAAATAGGTGCAAATCCAGAGTTTTACAAAGTTTTATGGAAACATGTTCCCACTGAGCATCCCCAGTCCTGGCTCAATCCCCTGCTGTCTCACCCTTGCCAATCATTCCATCCTCACTAATAATGGAGAGGGATTATATTCACCTCTGGGCCCTTCCTGGCTGCAGACAGGGATTTATTTGGCAGCTCCCAAGCTCATCAGGAGAGTTCCTGATGATTCAGGATGTGCTGACTCTGGAGGATTTTTAATGGAACATCTTCCATCTCACCTCAAATCCACTCTGGGGCTGTTTCCCCCTCAGTGCCATCCCAGACAGGATCTCTGGAGATCCCTCAGTATGGACAGGGACCAGCAAGTGGGATTTATTTAGGGAAGGACATGTGGCACCACAGAGAAATGACAACCCAGGCAGAGTGAGAAGCGAGGACGGGATTGGGTGGCTCCAGTCTCAGTGCATGGGAGAGGCCAGGAAGTTTGGCAAAAGGGCATTTGGGGCCTCTCTCACTGCTGGAGGCACCATTTGCCAGGGCAGGAGGTCAGTCTGGGAGGATGAAGGATGTTCATGGTGATGGGACAGGATGTGGGGTGCTGGGGAGGGGACAGGTCACCCCTGGACCTCTGGGACAGCTCGTGGTGTCCTCACCTTGAGCTCTTTCTCACCTCCCTCCTCCATCTCCTCTCTGTAAGCTTCACCAGGCAGGGGAAAAGCAGAGATTGCCTCCGAGGTACTTCCAGACATTCCATCATGGGTGGGATTTTCAGCACCCCCAGTCCCAAATTCTCCAGGTTTGTAGAGCAAACTAACGCTCTGAAGAGCAAGGCTGGACTTGAGAATGAGGTTTTATTGTCAAAACCCTTCCTATCCCTGGAAAAAGAGCCCCCAGGGAAGCCAGGTGAGTCCCATTCCTCAGTGCAAAGGACTGGGAGAGCTCTCCTGGTAAGGGAACATCTCCAGTTCAATCAACCAACATGGCAGAAAGGGAAGCATTTTGGGGATTGGGGAGGAACTGAGGCCACTGGGGGTCTCTTGTAGAGATGTGGGGTTTTGCCTTTCTCTGCGTCCTTCCACCATCCCTAGGGAGGCTCCTGGCTGTGTTTAGGAATCTTCCCAGGAGGGAAATGATTTTGTAAACCAAGGAAGGGGGAAAATAACCATCAGTGAATCCCTTTGGTATCGCTGCCACTCGTTTTCCTCCAGTGCAAAGAAAAACCACCAGCTGTCCTTTGGCAAAGGATTTTTGTGTTTCCTTCCCAGTTTCAGGCAGAAAAGTGGAGAACTTTCCCTCCCTTTGCCTGAAACTCTGCCACAAAGCAGTGAGAGCTCCGGGGGGGCGGTGAGGTGCCACCACAGGGTGCAAGATCCACCAGCACTGAGCAGGCAGAGCCTCTCCCGTGGTTGTTCTCACCACCCTCTGAAGGTGTTAGAAACTCCAAAATCAGTGGGGTTGGGTCTTTGTGGGACCACAGCCATGGAGCTGCTCCTCCAGCAGCACCACTTCCCTGGAATGCTGTCCTGCTCATGCTGTGAAGTCCTGGGTGGCCAGGTTGAAGACGTTGCTCTCCATGGACCTCTGCCACTTGCCCCAGTTCCTCCTGATCTCAGCCTGGACCTGCACCAACCCCATGGGCAGTGCTGACACCCAGGGACACCAGGCAGCACCCAAGGGAGGGGACAGGGGGGCAGGGGGTGGGGGAACTGCCCCACGTGTGGCTTTGGGGCACCCTCGGGGTGTCCCTGTGCTGGCTCTGGTGCCCAGGGTTGAAGTGGGGACACACACTCACCTCCCCGTTGAGGAAACAGTAGAGCAGAGCCACCAGGAAGCCCTGGAGAGGACAAGAAGAGCAATTTTCAGCCAGAGGAAGTGGCTGGAGTCCTCTGTGCTCATCTTCTCCCTGCCTTTACCTCCTCCCACCCCTCTGAGCCACCGCAGGGCAGAGCAAGTCAGTTCTGCAGGCCCAACCCTTGTGCCCTGCCCCAGGTGTTTGGGGGCACCCTCTCCCAGAAGAGGACAAAGCCCCACATGCATCCAGGGGCTCCTGGTGGGATTTGGGGTCAGACCACGGGGGCTTTCCCTGCCCATCTCACCTGGTAGGAGCCAAGAACCAGCTCGAAGTAGAGCCGGGCATTCACGCCCACGTGCTCGGGGAAGAGTGCGAACACCACGTAGTGCACCCCGAAGAGGGGGATGAGGAGCAGCGTGGACTTGGTCAACCTCCTGTGGAGAGTGACAGGGGTCTGGCTGCTCCCACTGCCCCAGAGACCTCCCCAAAATCTTGGTGTTAACCCCAAGCAGGCTCTCTGTGAAGGGCGGGTCTTGGAGGCTCCAAGACTCCTCTGCCCTGGGACCCCAGACCCCAGGGTGGGCACAGCCCCGTCCCCTTACATGTACTGCTGCTTGTGGGTCTTGCTGAGGTCTGGGCACCGGATCTTCTGTGCCAACATCCTGGTGACATTGAGGAAGATGAGGAAGTTCACCTGCCCCAGGAAGCCACGTCTCAGGCTCTGCACAGCCCCTGGCTGGGTGCCCTGGCCATGTGGGACCCCTGGCTCTGGGGTGGGACTCTCAGGGAACACACTCACAAATATGGCCAGGAGGATGGGAGCCTTGATCACCCACCAGTACGGGCTGGAGTAGTCATCCCAGCACCTATGGGACAGGAGAGGTGGCTCTGGCACCCACTGGGACCTGTGTGGCCCAGTTGTCCCCCTGCTGTTTCTTTGGCCAGCCCCCTGACTCCTTTGCACCCCTCTTGCCACAGGACCCACCAGGAAACAGAAATAACATTTAAATAACGTGCTGGCCCAGTCCTCCCCTCCTGAGTATCCCATGGCAAAGGTTCATTTCCCAAGACTTGGACTGGGACATGTGGCTGAGGTGGCCTGGAGAAGGCCGAGGGGCAGCTGCTCTTACCCGTGGTCATCGTAGTGCAGCCTGGTGAGCACCCACACTCCAACTGTGACCATGGGGACACCTGCAAGGACAGGACACAGACAGGGATGGTCCCTCCAGTGCTCTGGGAAGCCTCTGTGCCACCTCTCCCCTGTCCCTTGTCCCCAGAAATATGTGTCTAGCTCAGTTCTGGATGTGGCAGGAAGGTGACAACCTTCCCACCTTCTCCAGGAGAAGTAAATGGTGCCCACTGATGGCTATGCAGGCACTGATGCTGTGCCTGTGTCACCTCCTGGCCACCCTCCTGTCCCCATGCTCTTACAGCACACCCAGGCACCTGGGATGGGTTGTTCCCCCAGGTGTGGGAAGGGAAGACCTGTCCTGGATCAGGCCACGCTTCCCCAGCAGCTCTGGGGTCTGGCAGGAGCAGGTAGGTTCCCACCAAGGCCGTGCAGGAGATGTTGGGCTGGGGACATGCTGGGAGCATGCTGGGGACCTCTGGCCAGGTGGGTCTCAGGTCAGGCCATTCCCAGGTGGTTCCTGCCTGTGGATGTCCAGGATGTCCCCAGGCTCACCCCAGCCCATGAGGATGTAGCCCCAGGTGTAGCTCCTGTCGCAGGTGAAGGTGAGCAGCAGCAGTGTCTGCAGGTACAGCCCCTCCACCAGCAGCCAGTAGAAGTTGGCCAGCACTGAGTACTGGAAGAAGGCGATGGCTGCTTTGCAGGTCACCTGCCAGGGGAGGAGTGGGACAGCTCAGGGTGCATCACATCCTGTCCTGGGGGCACAGGGGATTGTCATCCCCCAGTTCAGACCCTGTCCTGGGGGCACAGGGCGCTGTCACCCCCCAGCTCAGGGTGCATCACACCCTCTGCTGGGGCCATAGGGAGTTGTCACCCTCCTCGTCCTCTTGAGGACTCCTGTGATGACCTTTCAGTGATGACCTTTCACTGCAGCCCCAGGGACTCTGCCCCAGTCCTTCACATCACCTGCACCAGGTTCTGCTCTGCCTGTGCCCCACGAGGAGGTGAGCACAGGCTGGTTTTGTAGGACCTTTAAAAACCCTGTGGTTGTGTCCGTGGTGTTCTCAGTCTTGTATCTTCACTCAGGGGTTCCTGTTTTAATTGAAAACCTCAAATCTGAGCAGTACCTGGTGCTGGTGGGGCTGTGCTGAGCTTTAGCCCCACTGGGGACACCACTGGGGACACTCAGCTGAGGCCAGTGGCAGCTTTGAGGACAGAATTCGTTCCCTGCACAGAGGGAAATGCAGAAATGCAGAACCTCCCCAAGGCCACCCTTGACAGAATTTCCTCCATCTCACAGCCTCTCTCTCTCCTCTTTGCAGCGATAAATCCACCCTGGGTCCCACCAAGCCCTTCGCAATGAGCCCCCGCTGCTCTCCCTGCCCCTTCCCAGGCTGTGATTTGGGATTTACCGTGGACATGGTGCAGTGGTTGATGGACTCATCTGAGAAGAGGACGCCATCCTTAATGAACACAGCAGTGCCCCGCAGGATGAAGGAGGTGAAGAAGTGGATGTGGATGGAATTCCTGGTGCAGTGCAGCTTCCTGCAGGAGGGAGAGATGGGATGGGCCCTAGCAGGGGCAGAGAAGGTGCTTTGGTGTCTCCTTTCCTGGCTGGAGCCCAGCCCATGGATCACTGCTGGTGATGGTCACAAAGCCCTGGAGAAGCTTTCCTGCTCTAAGATCAGGCAGGGCAGGGTTGTGCTGTGCTTGGGGCTGCTCAGGGACAAGGGAACATCCCAGAAACCTCTGGAGAGCTCAAATCTACAGCACAGGGAGATCTGCAAAACCAGAACTTGAGAGGGCCAGCAGGGAAGGACAATGCTGCCATTCCTCTCCTGTCTTCCCAGTTTTCCTGGTGGCAGGGACAGGTCCTGGCTGCTCCAGGAGGGGACAGGCCAAGGGAAGCCATCCCTGCTGGGGTTTATCCCATGTCCCTGCAGCCCATGGAGCTGGAGCAGCTCCCAGCCCTACCTGAAGCAGGAGAAGATGCCGACGGCCAGGAGCAGCGCTGCCAGCGACGTGGAGTAGCCACAGGTGTAGAGCACCTTCATGGTGACAAAATGGCCTCTCTGGAAGGGACAGCACCAGCAGGGTGAGGGGACATGGACTGGGAAGTGCCGGTGTGGGACAAGCAGGGACAGCCCCTCCCCCCCAAGGATGGGATAACCCCAGGAGCACCTCCATGGTTCTTTGCCCAGTGGGCAGCGTGGGGAAGGGGGACATGGGACAGGGGACACGGGACACGGGACATGGGACAGTTCCCCACAGCCCCAGGGGTCCCACGTGCCTTGGCCTCAGTGTCATTGTTGCTGCTGAGGGTCTCCAGCTGGCAGGAGCTGTGGTAGGGGGGGCTGGGGAGGCTCCAGCCCCACTCAGTGCAGTTCCTCTGGATCAGCCCTGCAGGACAAGGAGGGGCCTCAGGGGAGCCATGGGTGTCACCTCTGACGGCACCCCCAAAATACCCAGCCTGGAATAGATGAGGACAGCAGCGTGGTACCCGAGTGGCCTGGGTGTCCCATCCCTCCCAGATCCCATTGCTCCTGCTGGATCCCATCACTGCCCCTTCCCCCCCAGACCCCATCACTCCCTCCCAGATCCCATTGTTACCCCATCCCTTCTGGATCCCATCTCCTCCTCTGGACCCGTGCCTGGAACTGCCAGGAAAACTTTGGGCAGGGTGTGAAAACAAGCACAGATTCCTCCAGCAGAAGGGAATTGAGAATTAAAGCTATAAAAGTGCTCCTCCATCCCGTGAGGGATCCATCCAGCCTCTCCTGCTCCTGCCCCAAAGTAAACATTTCCCAACATTTCCCAAATTACTCCTGTCTGAGGAAGCACTGGAATGCTCTGGCTCTCCTTCCCAGCCCCCCAAGAGGGATGGAGATAGCTCGGGGGCATTGGGATGGTGTGGGGGAAAGGAGGGCATCGGGCAGCAAGGGGATTGTCCTGGTGTCACCAGGATGGAGGATGAGGTCCCCGAGGTTCCCACCCACAGAGGGATGCGAGGATTTGAGTCCTGCTGTGGCAGCTCCCTGAATCTCTGCTTTTCCTGTCCCTGCTTGGACTGCAATTTACACCAAGGACATTTGTTTACGAGAGGCAGGAGCTGTGGGCAGAGAGAAGGGCTGGGGTGGCACAGGGGTCCCTGGGGGGTGGCTGGGTCCCATGGGATGAGCGATCCCCGCTGGATTCAGACCTTTGGACTTCTTGAAGACGTTCATGATGTCGGGACAGGCGACAGCTCGGGACTGGCCAAGGGGCAGGGCGGGCCAGCAGCTCACCCCGTCCCAGTCCGTCGGGCAGCCTGGGGAGGGAGGGGACAGCGGTGACACCAGGAGGGGACGTGCGGGTGCCAGCACAGCCCCGGCCCCGCGCCGCCGCTGCCCCCGACCCAGGCCCGGGCCGTGCCCCGCAGGAACCGGGAGCATCCTGGCTCCGGTCCTGGAGCATCCTCTCCTGGCGCTGGGATACCCTTGTAGCGCGGGACCTGGGAGCTCCTGGGGCTGCATCACACCGACCTCCTGTAGGAATACCCTGGCTGCGGGATGGGCTGGGATTTGCCCGTGGCTCCTAAAACAACACAGATTTATGCTGGATTTTTGCACCCGGAGGCTCAGCTCGGAATGTGTCCCCAAGGACAGGAGGAAGTCATACAAGGCTTGCTGTGAGTGATCAGCTTAAACAACTTTTGCTTCCCTATCCGGCACTGAATTCCTGTTTAAATCATTCTCCAATGTTCTTGGGAATAAGCACGGCAAACTCAGACCCTGGAGGAATTTGTGTTGCAGCAGCCCAGGATGGGACAAGGACATCCCATTCCAGGCCAGCTCCTGTCCCAGGACAGCTCCATCATTAACTTTGCACATCCACATTATTCACCTGGAGCCACATCCATTCCCAGCCAGGAAATGTGGAATTGGGTGAGTCTGATGAGTTTCCTCTGATTTCAGCCTGGGGGTGTCAGTCCAGGCAGGGAGAGATTTGCATCCACACTGCCAAAGAGGGGCTTGATTTTTGCTCTGGGCAATCAGGGAAGTGAGCACGGAATTTGGATCATCACTGAGAGCAGTCACTTCATTTCTTGGGAAGCAGGGAATCATGGAAAGGTTTGGGTTGGAAGTGACATAAAAGCCCAGCCAGCGCCACCCCTGCCATGGGCAGGGACACCTTCCACTGTCCCAGGCTGCTCCAAGCCCTGTCCCTGGACACTGCCAGGGATCCAGGGGCAGCCACAGCCACAGCTCCGGGAATTCCATCCCAGCCCCCCCACACCCTCCCAGGGAACAATTCCTTCCCAATATCCCATCCATCCCTGCCCTCTGGCAGTAGAAGCCATTCCCTGTGTGCTGTCCCTCCATCCCTTGTCCCCAGTCCCTCTCCAGCTCTCCTGGAGCCCCTTTAGGCCCTGGAAGGGGCTCTGAGCTCTGCCTGGAGCTTCTCCTCTCCAGGTGAGCACCCCCAGCACTGCCAGCCTGGCTCCAAAGGAGCCTTTGGAGCATCTCCAGGGCCTCCTCTGGAATTTGTAGCCCCCATAAAACTGAGGATGCCACGGAAACAGTGCAAGGAATGGAAGAGCTCTGAGGAAAGGCTGGGAGAGCTGGGAGTGTTCACCTGGAGAGGAGGATCCAGGGAGAGCTCAGAGCCCCTTCCAGGGCCTAAAGGGGCTCCAGGAGAGCTGGAGAGGGACTGGGGACAAGGGATGGAGGGACAGGACACAGGGAATGGCTTCCACTGCCAGAGGGCAGGGATGGATGAGATATTGGGAATTCTCAAGGAGATCCCAGAGCCTCCCACCCTGTCCATGGGATCTGAGTCACACTACTCACGGTGGTGCAGGCAGGGACAGGGATGAATGCAGCTCGGGTGGACAGCGGGCAGCAGGAACCCCAGCATTAAATCCAAATTTTAATTATGCATTCCTGCCTCTCGGATGTTTTCCTGGAGTGAGATTCCTTCCCCTTGGCTGGCACAATTCAGGTTGCAAAATGGACCTTTTCCAATCAATTTGGCTTTTCCCTGCTAAGCTGAAGGATAAATGACATCTCTGCAGAGTCACTTAAGCAATTATGCACCTTCATATGCATTTATTGCTTAATTTTTCCACTGCTATGAGATGAAACCCCTGGAATGACACGTTCCTTATTCTCCAGGCAACAATTTTTGCCCAGGATTTGGGCCATTCCACTTTTGGATGGAAACTGAGATGCAATTTAAAAAAGTATGTCCAAAAGCAGCACTTGAAAATTGGTTTTTCAACCAGTTAATTTGTTTAAAATCCAGATATGGGAAAATTGAGTTGCTCAAAAAACATTTGGCAGTAAAATTTACTGAATTAGGAAGGGGAGCAGATGTGAGATGGTGACACCACAGAGTAACCCTGGTGCTGGTGGCCACAACCCTGGCATTGGTGTATCAAGGGGGCTCTGTCAGGAGCATGGACCTGCAATCCAGCATTTACATATTCCATTAATCCCTCCCTGTGCAGGTGAGAAGGCTCTGGGGAAACCTCAGAGCCCCTTGCAGGGGCTAAAGGGGCTCCAGGAGAGCTGGAGAGGGATTGGGGACAAGGGATGAAGGGACAGGACACAGGGAATTGCTTCCACTGCCAGAGGGCAGGGATGGATGGGACACTGGGAAGGAATTCCTGGCTGTGAGGGTGGGGAGGGACGGGGATGGAATTCCCAGAGCAGCAGTGGCTGCTCCTGGATCCCTGGCAGAGTCCAGGGCCAGGCTGGACAGGGCTTGGAGCAGCCTGGGACACTGGAAGGTGTCCCTGGCCATGGCAGGGGTGGCACTGCATGGGCTCTAAAGTCCCTCCCAATCCCAACCATTCCATGATTCTCTGAATCCACCAGAACTGAGTTCCCACTGCTGTTTGTGTCCCTCAATCCCCTCTAGCATTTTTGGGGCTCTCCAGGGATTCTCCTTGCCCTTTGCCTTGGTGCTGCGCTCCATTTCCCTGGAGATCCCTGCTTTTCCACATCCATGTGTGCTCTGCAATCCCCTGCCATGGACCACCCTCCAAGGACCCCTGAGGAATTCCTCCCCTGCTCCCAAGGGAGCTGATCCCAGGCTCAGCCTCACCTCCCTGCCCAGGCAGTGCCGGTGTCTGGCTCTCACTCCGGATCCTCTCCAAACATTCCGCTTCTCGCTTCTGGAACTGGAGGACCACGGAGCAGTCGGGATGGGTCCCTCGCACCTTGGGACAGAGGGAAAGGGCAGCCAGGAGAATCATGGGATTGTGGAATTGGGCTCATGGAATTGTGGAAATTGAATCATGGAGTTGGGTTGGAAGGGACCACAGAGCCCATCCCGTTCTCTCCCTGCCATGGGCATGGACACCTCCCACTGTCCCAGTGGGATGTGGGCACAGCAAACCCCACATTCCCAGCTCTGGGCTTTGCCAGCAGAGGTGATGGAACACCAGGGAGAATGTCCAGATCCCAAAAATATGAGAGCTGTGGTAGCTCAGTGTGCAGGGATTGGATTGTCTGGGAATCCCTGCTCTGGGATTTGCCTCCTCAGGTCCCAGCTGGAGAACCAGGAGGCTGAGGCTGAACTGAGAGCAGTCCAGGAACTGCCTGTCCATTCCCAAACATCCATTCCCAAACATCCACTCCCAAGTGTCTGTGCCTATTCCCAAGCATCCATGGCCATTGTCAAGCATCCATTCATGTCCATTCCCATGTATCTCTGTCCATTCCCAAGCATCCCTACAGCATCCGGATTCAGGGCTGTCTGGGACAGGGATCTGGGGCCAAGACCTGGGATTGGGTTGCTGATTGTTTTAGTTGAGGGTCCAGAGATGTAAAAACTGATAAAAGAGGCATGAGGGTGGATTCGTGAACTTCCCAGCAGAGGGAAGTGTGGGACATCGGAGCATCCCTTGGCTGAGCCCTGCCCTGCTGTGCCCTGCCCTGTCCTGGCCATGCAGCCACTCCTCAGGGTTCCTTCACCTCCCCCAGGAGATTTTGTTTCCTTTTCCTGCTGAATACAAGATTTCAAGGGAATTTCCAGCCTGGAAAAGGCATTTTGGGGATTGCTCTGGGCACAGCACCGGAAAGGCCCAGGAATTCTCCTCCTCCATCCTGGCAGTGATGGTGGACATGGATGGGGCAGAGGGGTTTCTCTCACCCCCTTTTAGCTGCAGGGCTACTGGGTTTGGTTTGTTATTTATGGCAGCAGGGCCAGGATGCTGGAGCAGGAACAGTGAATGTGAGGGCTCCCTTCTGAGCTCCCCGCAGGGCAGGGAATTCTGCTGTGCCTTGGTTTCCCCCATGGAAGGGGCCTGATGCCACCCCAAAATCCTCCAAAAAAACCCTCCAAGTCTCTAAAGTCCTCCAAGCCTCCAGGGTTCCCACAGCCCAGCTTCCCTTTCCGTTTTCCCCAGGGCAGCCTGACCTGTTCACTCAGTCTGGCAGCACAACCCCCCCCAAGTCCCCCCCATTCCCACAGGGATTTGGTGCCATTCCCATGGATCTGGCCTGCGGTGGGGACCACCCACAGCTGTCCTTGTCCCCTGCACCCCCCAGCCATCCCAAACCTTGTGCCTGTGGATGCTCCCCAGAGAGTCCAGGGCTCCTCCAAGAGGTGTGGGACGCTGGTTGATGTAGGATGGAGGATCCGTTCCCAAGGGATCACCCCTGGAACTTGAACCTGTGGGACCTGGGGGTATCTCTGAGCACTGCCCAGTCCTGCGGGGTCCCAGCACCAGCCCTGTCACCACATTGTCCCCAGGAGCTGTGCGAAAGTCCCCAAGGGGGGCTCACAGGGCATCCCCTGGGTCGGGAGCACGACAGATGGGGATGAGATGGGATGGGATGGGATGGGATGGGATGGGATGGGATGGGCAACCCCCACCCTGGGCAGGAGGATCCTTCACTGCTCCCGGGCCTTGGGGTGGCTGGCATGGGGGGACCGCCAGTGCCCCCCACCCTGTCCCCGTGCTGTCCCCAGGGCCACTCACCTGAAGCGCGGGGAGGAGCAGCAGGAGCAGCAGCGAGCGGAGCCGGGGCAGCTGCCAGGATCCCCCAGGGACCTCCCGTGGGGTCCCGGTTCTGTCCCCGAGGGGTTGGGGACAGCCCAGCTCCTCCCTCATGACGCGGGGCTCCGGGGGTGCCCCAGCACCTTCCTGCCCTCTCCCCTCTGCCCTTCCCAGCCCTGTCCTGCCCCGTGTCCCTCCGGACCTTTCCTTGCCGCGGGTCTCGGTCCCGCCGGCTGTCCCCTGCCCCCTGCCCGTGTCCCCCCGGCTGTGGCTGTCCCTGTCCCCCTGCCCAAGTCCCCCCGGCTGTGGTTGTCCCCGGCTCCGCTGGGCTCCGTCTCTCCTCCAGCCCGGCTGTCACCGCTCCGGGATCCGGGACCCGCAGGCTCCTCCCTCCGCCCTCCCTGCGGTTGGATGGAGCAGCTCGGGAGGGACCCCCAGGCTGGCACTGCCCCCCAGCACTCACAGGGGGCTCGGGACCCCCAGCGGGGACACCAAGCCCTTGCCGGCTCCTTGGGCTGGGGACAGGCTGTGGGAAGTGGGGGCGCAGCCGGGATGGGGTGCGGGGTGCCGAGGGTCACACCCGTGCCCATGGGGGGGACAGGGGCGCTCCCTCCAGCCCTGCCCCAGCCTGGCTCTGCTTGCCCCACGGTGACCGGCAGTGCCATCCCAGCCCTGTCCCCTGTCCCCATCCTGCCTCTCCTCCCCGGGACACTCCCGAACCCCTCCCCAATATTCCCCCTTGCCGAGAACTCCTGGGATGGGCTCTGGGTGTGTGACAGCCCCACCCCCTCTGCAAACTGACCCCAGCTCTGCCCAGCCCTGGGGCTGGGGGCGCGATTTTGATGTTTTAGTCTGTGCCGGATGTTGTCACCTCGGTGCCAGAGCAAAGCAGGGAAGGTTTGGGGGGACCCCAGGAACAGCCTGGGATGGACACAGAGCAGGGAACAGCTGGAGCTGCATTTCTGGATCTCCCCCCAAGGATAGGGCTGGCCTTGGATCCAGACCCCCAGGCATCACCTAGCCTCTTCTTACAGAAAAAAAATTAAATTATGTCTCTGTAAATATAGAAATATGTAAAAAATCGGTATAAATATATATTGTGGCTACATAAAATAAATGTATTTATACAATTCTCCCTGCTGGAAAGCCCCAGCTCCCTCAGCAAGGGGAATCTTGACTCAAACATCACCATTTTAATTATTTTAATAATGGGACCCCCAGTTCTGGGGAGACTTTAGGGGTCCTATCCCCAGTTTTGGGGAGATTATGAGGGAATTTCTCTGGTTCCCAGCCCCATTTCTGGGGAAAATTTTGTGGGTCTCAGGGGTTTCCAGCCAAACTTTAGTGGAGACTTTAGGGGTCCCATCCCCAGTGTTGCGGGGGGTCTCTGTGGGTCCCATTCCCAATTTCGGGGAGCCTTTTAGGGGTTTCTGGAGGTCCCATTCCCAACATTTAGGGAGATGTTTAGGGGTCCCATTCCCAGTTTTTAGGGAGTCTCTGGGGGGGTCTCATCCCCAGTTTTGGAGGGATCTCATTAAGAAGGTCTCTGTAAAGGAGATCACCCAGAAAAACGCGGATGAAAGAACCAGGGCCGCAATAATTCCGCGCCCTCGTTTGCCGTAATGAGGAGGCAAAGGCTGAGCCCGGGGTTATGTTGACACCAAAGCTGCCGAGGCCGGGCCAGGGTCATTAACATCTGAAATGGAACCACCCAAATCAATAATTTAATTTTCCAGCAGCCCATAAACACTTGGGACTGAGCCTAAAGCCCGAATTAAAGCGTCCCTGCTGGAAGAACCCCGCGCCCCCCTGGCACCGCCCCCGTGGGCTGTTTTTTTTGGGGGGGAGAGGGTGCCCCAGGTGTCCCCACAAAGCCCATTTGGTGCCATCTCGTGGCAAACGGGCTGCGGGCTTTGTCCCCAGGTAGGGCTGGGTGGGAAGCCAGAGGAAATCGGGGAAGCGTCGCTGTGGGACGGGAACCCGTCTCCCCTTTCCCAGAAGGATGGAGAGCCCCGGGCGTCCCTCGGGTGATTCCCACCCCACACATTCCCGAGCTGCTCCCGATCTTCCTCCAGCGGGGAGGAGCCGGGACAGGCGATGGTGACCTGCTCAGCCCCGCTGGCCTTGGGCCACTGTCCCCTTCGGCAAGGCCAAGAGGCAAAGAAATGAGGACAAACTCTGGATTGCAAATCCCGAACGCAGCCCGCTCTGGGCTCCCACAGGGGGTCCCGGATGGGGCGGCGGTGCCCATTCATGTGGCAGTGACAGTGGCAGTAGTGACAGCTGGAGGGGACAGGACAGGACAGGAGGATTTGCCTCGGGCACACGGCTCTGGTGCGGCCCCGGTGGAGGGGGCGGCGATTGTGTCCCTTCCCAAGGAATGTCCACAGAGGCTGCCCCGAAGCCGCGGGCGTTCCCAGTGATCCCGCCGGGAATTAGAGATGATTCAGCCGCTCCCAAAGCAAAAGAAGTCACCGACAGGACTCTTCCTGCAGGTGACAAACGCTCATTTAGCGATCACTGATTGTGCTGCCTCCATCCCACCAGGGATGTAGCCAGATGGGGTCCCCGCCCCGCTCCTCTTCCTGGATTTTGGGCTCTATGGAAGGAAACAAGCCTGGGAAGGGAAATTAGGAAGAAGAGGAGTCCTCGATGGCTGGGTGACAGCTTGGGGACGATGAAGATCAAAACACTGGCAGCGTGAGACATCCTGGAAAGGGAAAGGGGATTTTTCGTAGTTATCGTTCAAAATGAGGAGCTTAAACCCATGCACAGTTCCGGACACAGAGAGCGTCCCCAGAGGTGTGTCCTGAGTGCCTGGATGTGACAGCGTGACGGTGGGCAGCCCAGGGGACAGCAGCTCCCACACCGCCACCCCAGAGCTCGGGTTTTTCCCCGTGTGCAGTGACAAACTGCTCTGGGACTGGTTTTGGGAGCCCCTGGAGACAGCAGGAGCTGGGGGCATGTGTTGCCTCAGCGCTGTTTTCTTCATCTCCCCCGAGTCTTGGGCAAGGCTGCTGATCCTGCCGGGGTTTCCCCACTTTGCGAATCTCTCTGGCTCCGCTTGGTCTCCTGGGAAGTGGCACAAGGGATGTGCTGTCACCTCCAGGGCAGCTCAGGGCTCGATTCCTCACCTTCCCGGTGCTCCCGGTCTGACCTGCCATCATGCCCTGCCTGCCTCTACTCTGTTTTTTTGCCAAAGTTGGTTGATGCCCCGCAGAGAGGGGCTGGATCCCACTGATCCCATTCCAAGAGCTGGAGCAGCACCCACACGTCCCAAGGGGTGGCAGAAGGTCCCTGTCCCTCCTGGTCCCCAGGGACCGACCCCATTCCAAGGCCCTGGTCCTGAAAAGCAAAATTCCTGGTGCAAAGCACGGCTCCTGGGACTCACCCTGTGCTGAGCAGGGATAGAGCTGAGATCCCAGCCCTGGGCTGGGTGCAGGGGAGGGTTTTTGAGGGTTTCCAGAAGAAATCCCAGAGCTGCTGTAAGAGAGGGGCTCCAGAGCTTCCAAAGGGAGCAAATCCTCTGCTGGGCATCCTCAGGGTGTCCTTGGCACTGGGTGGCTCTTCCAGGGAACAGCCACTGATCCCTCTGGTGGGATCCATCCCCATCAGAGCTGGAGAATCCTCTGATCCCTCCTGGGTTTTCTTGGATCCCTCCTGGGTTTTCCGAGTGGATGTTTTATGTGTCCCCACCAAGGTGGGAAGACAAACCAGCCCAGGGCTGTCACCTCTCCCAGTGTGGGGGAGTCTGATGACGGGGGTCAGTAGAGGTGGCACCTCCAGCTCCATCATTCCTACTTAGGGAAGGTGACCTGGGCAGCGTCCTGGGGACAGCACAGCCACAGCTGCCTTTGTCCCCATCCCACCTGCCTCGACATTGGCACTTCCCTGAGCCCAGGCCCTGCTGTCCTGGCCAGTTCCTGTCCTGCCACTCAGACCCCTCTGGCCATGGATCCTCCTGCTCATCCTCCTGCTCCTCCAAAGGGCCAGGACTGCTCCTGCCCTGGGACTGTCCCCACCCTGACCTGCAGCCCTAATTCTGTGACCCTGAGCTTTGGAGAGGTTTAGGAGTTGGGCTGATGGGATGTTCTGGGGGAACTGAAAAGGGACAGGGGACAGGGGACAGGGGACAGGGGACAGGGGACAGAAGACAGGCTGGAGCCAGGCACAGCCCAGAGCTGAACCCGGCCTGAGCCCTGCCCTGCTACACAACTGCCCGTGCTTGCTTTGGCTCAAGAAAACTTCCCAAATTCCTTTCTCCTTCTCCTCCTTCTCCTTCTCCTTCTCCTTCTCCTTCTCCTTCTCCTTCTCCTTCTCCTTCTTCTCCTTCTCTTCTCCTCTCTCTCAATAATGACCCACCCAGAGGGGCTCAGGCTGCCATGGGGGGCTGAGGACATTCAGAGCAGGTCCCTGTCACCCTTCATGTCCCACCTCTGGCATGAGGCTCCCTTAGACTCCTCACCCTCACCCTGGAGCTTGAATCCCTCCTAAGGGGAGACAAGATCAGGATCAGCCCAGCCAGGCTCTGCCAAAACAGGCAGGAAGCAGCACAGTAATTAAATGGGCAAATAATGGGAATTTAGAATTATAACAAAAGGCAGAAAAGCAATCCAGAGGGGGTCGGAAAAATTAGGAACACAGAGAAAAATCCAGTCAAGCAGAAAATAGCCCAGACTAGAGCCAAGGGCTGGGGGCTAAGGCAGCCAGGCTCAGAGCCCCGGGGGAGGATTTGGGGGTGTCTCTAGTGTCTTTCTGGGGCAGAACGAGAATTTTGGGAGAGATCTGTTCCCGAGAGGAGCTGGCTGAGGACTGAAACCCTGGGAAAAGTTCCAGCTCTGCACTGGGGCACAGCAGATGTGGGATGTGATATCCATGGAAATTCCCAGAGGAACAGCCTGGAAGCACGGCTGGGGGGGCGGGGGGAGGTGCCTGAGGCTGGGGCGGGTTGGGGTCTCTGGGGGCACAGAGTGGATTTTGCTGGAATTCAATGTTTCCTGCAGACTCCCCATTCCCAGGATTTCCTGACACACTGAGCTCTCTGCCAGGGGGAAAGCAAGAGCTGGTAGTGCTCTGCTGGGCACAAATCCCCTTGGGAGTATCCTGGGAAGGACCCGTGGCAGGGGTTTCTGGGGCTCCCATCCCAAATACTGGGGAGATTTTNTCTCCTTCTCCTTCTCCTTCTCCTTCTCCTTCTCCTTCTCCTTCTCCTTCTCCTTCTCCTTCTCCTTCTCCTTCTCCTTCTCCTTCTCCTTCTCCTTCTCCTTCTCCTTCTCCTTCTCCTTCTCCTTCTCCTTCTCCTTCTCCTTCTCCTTCTCCTTCTCCTTCTCCTTCTCCTTCTCCTTCTCCTTCTCCTTCTCCTTCTCCTTCTCCTTCTCCTTCTCCTTCTCCTTCTCCTTCTCCTTCTCCTTCTCCTTCTCCTTCTCCTTCTCCTTCTCCTTCTCCTTCTCCTTCTCCTCCTTCTCCTCCTTCTCCTTCTCCTTCTCCTTCTCCTTCTCCTTCTCCTTCTCCTTCTCCTTCTTCTCCTTCTCTTCTCCTCTCTCTCAATAATGACCCACCCAGAGGGGCTCAGGCTGCCATGGGGGGCTGAGGACATTCAGAGCAGGTCCCTGTCACCCTTCATGTCCCACCTCTGGCATGAGGCTCCCTTAGACTCCTCACCCTCACCCTGGAGCTTGAATCCCTCCTAAGGGGAGACAAGATCAGGATCAGCCCAGCCAGGCTCTGCCAAAACAGGCAGGAAGCAGCACAGTAATTAAATGGGCAAATAATGGGAATTTAGAATTATAACAAAAGGCAGAAAAGCAATCCAGAGGGGGTCGGAAAAATTAGGAACACAGAGAAAAATCCAGTCAAGCAGAAAATAGCCCAGACTAGAGCCAAGGGCTGGGGGCTAAGGCAGCCAGGCTCAGAGCCCCGGGGGAGGATTTGGGGGTGTCTCTAGTGTCTTTCTGGGGCAGAACGAGAATTTTGGGAGAGATCTGTTCCCGAGAGGAGCTGGCTGAGGACTGAAACCCTGGGAAAAGTTCCAGCTCTGCACTGGGGCACAGCAGATGTGGGATGTGATATCCATGGAAATTCCCAGAGGAACAGCCTGGAAGCACGGCTGGGGGGGNTTGGGACTTTTGGGGGTCTCTAGGGTTTCAACCCCAGTTTTAGGGAAAACGTTTGGTTCCCATCCCAGTTTTGGTGAGATTTTGAGGGTGGTTCTGTGGTTCCTATCCCAAATTTGGTGGGGGGGGTGGTTTCTGAGGGTCTCATCCCAAATTCTGGGGAGGCTCTAGCAGCAGTCTGGAGCCAGGCTCTGCTGCCAGCACTCCCTGCTCATTCCCAAGTTTCCATGGGGAATGCAGCGGTTGGTCACTGCACCCATGGGGTGCAGGAGGCTGGGACACAGCCCTGTGGGACCTGGCACGGTGACAAGGACACCGCGGGGACCCCAGGTGGTACCGAGGCTGGTGACATCCTGGGGACAATCTCTCACGTGGCACGGAGGCTGTGACCACCTGGGGAGCAGCCCTGGGGTGGCACTGGGGAACCATCCCCAGTTTTGGGGAGACTTTTGAGGGTCACAACCAATATTTTGGGAGGATCTCTGGGGGTCCCATCCCCAACAATGGGGAGATTTTAGGGGTCCCATCCTCAATTTTGGGGAGACTTTTGGGCATTTCTAGGAGTCCCGTCCTCCAATATTAGGGGAGATGTTTAAGGATCCTATTCCAAATCTTACAAGGATCTCTGGGGGTCCCATCCCCAGTTCTGGGGAGATTTTGAGGAGGTTTCTGTGGTTTCCAACCCCAATTCTACTTGAGAATTTTGGAGGTCTCTGGGGTTGCCATACAAATTTTAGGGAGGACTCTGGGAGTCCCATCCTCAGTTTTGGGGAGACCTCATTAATCCAATGTCCCTCCCATTCCCTAATGAGGCTCAGATCCCATGAACTGCTCCTTTCACCCCCCTCCCCACGAGACACAGGGTCGGGGACACGGCCCAGCCCCATGGGGACACACGAACACCCCAGCCCTGTACCCCAGGAGCTTTCCCGGGGATTTCCTGCCGGGAAAACCAGCCCGGGGACATTCCTGGCGCGGCCGAGCCTCTCCCTCAGGGCAGGGTTCGTTTTCCCGGGAGCCCTGGAGACAATCCCGGCTCCTGCGGCAGCTCCGCTCCCCTCGCACCCGAGCCATGGAGGGGGAAGCTGCCAGGGACCCCCGCGGGCTCTGGGGGGACCCCCCAGCAGGGACCTTCCTTGTCCCACGCAGGGTGAGCCCCGGAGCGCCTCTGCATTTAGGGGATACGGGTGGAGATGGGATGGGGCGGGAGGAGACAGGGCTTGGGGTCGGGGGTTTGGGGGGCACCGGGGGTTTTGCAAACGCCTCCCGGCGCCCTGCACACCCCGAAAGGCCATCCCTGCACAGGGACGTGTCCCCGGAGTTGGGGACTCTCCAGGGCTGGAAGTCACCTAGGATGGGAGGGCAAAAACCATGGGAGAGCGTCCAATCCCTTCTCCAGGGCTCCCGTCCTGCTCCCCCCGGGCCATCGGCTCCTCCTGCCACCAGCCTTGTCCTCTTTCTCCTGCCACCAGCCCTGTCCCTTCTCTTCCCCACCACCATCACTGTCCCCTCTCCCGCCTGCCACCAGCCGCGTCCCCTCTGTCCCCTCCTGCTCTGCTGCCAGGACGCTGAATTAACCCGGCAATGCGCAATCCCGGCCTTTTCCTTCCCCTCGTGCCTTGCAGCTCCGCGCCGTGGGATCGCCGCCCGGAGCCGTCGCGGTGTCCCGGCCGCCGGTGCTGATCCTGCAGCAGCTCCCCGGGCCCGGGGCCGCCCCCGCGGCACCGCCGCCCGTGCGGGGAGGTGCGTGCGGGCAGAACCGCGAGAGGAAGCGCCAAACCTGCCTTGGCTTCAGCCGCTCCTTTTTCCCCCCGCAGGGGGCCTGAGCCACACCCAGCAATGTCCATCCCGTCCTTGGATGGATGTTCGGCCCCGCGGGATGCGATTTTTGGGGGTTTAACCAAGTCTGGGCTCAAAGATGCTCCCAGGGAACAGTTTGGGGCTGGGTTGATTTTTTTTTTTTAATTCACCAGTTTTTGTTCTCCAGAACCCCACTTCTTGCGGGCATCCCCAGGGAAATTCAGGATGCCGTGGGCTCCTTGGAATTGCGAGGTGGGATTGAGTGGGATTGGAACCTTGGGCTGTGCCACTGTCCAGAGGGGCTTCACCCAACCTTGTGCCCCGGGCTGCAGCAATCCGGGCTGGGGGGGCTGGCAGCAGGGACAAGGGGCTGTGGTCACTGGCGACACGCCACGGGCAAAATCACCTTGTGCTGTTGGGAAGGGAAAGGTGGCGCTGTCCTTAAAAAGGGAAGAAAAAGGATGCTGAAAATCAGCGTGGAAAGAAAACAGACCCAGCCTGGGCCCCATGGGATGGGTGGGATCCATTCAGAGCTTCCACTCTGTGTCCCAGCACTGGTTCAATTCCTGGGATGCTCCCTGCTCCTGGATCCGGCTCAGCAGAGCCCCAGCATGTGCTGGGATGCTCCTGGCTGGAGGGACAGCCACCTCCTGGTGTCCTGGGAGCCCAGCCTGGCATCTCTGGAGCCTTTGTGGATCTTTGGAGCACATGGGGTACAGGGTAGTCCAAACTCTTACCCCAGATCATGGAATCAGGGTATCCCAGAATGGTTTGGAGTGGAAGAGACATTAAGGATCGCCCAGTGCCACCCCTGCCATGACAGGGACACCTCCCACTGTCCCAGGCTGCTCCAAGCCCCATCCAGCCTGGCCTGGGACACTTCCAGGGATCCAGGGACAGCCACAGCTGCTCTGGGTGGATGAAGCCAGCAGGATCTCAGGGGAATCTGGCAGGTTTATGGGATTTTTCCATGGGAATTTCATACCTTCAGAAAATGGGGGTGTTTTTTGGGGATGCAGAGCCAGATTTGGGGCTTCCTCTGTATGGATCGGCCTCAGCAGCCACCCCCAGTGTGGCAATCCAGCCAAGGGAACAGGAACACTGCCCTGGGCCCAGCTCCTTGTGTGGAGCCAGGCACTGAGGAGGCACTGAGCATCCCCACCTTGCTCCTCACCTGGATCCAGCTCCCAGGAGGGGGGGATTGGGATCCTGGGATCACCCCCATGGGTGCAGCCCCAGCTCCTGCCCCCTGGGGGGCTCTGAGCCCTGTGCACAGAGCAGAGCTGACCCTGCCATGCTCTGGGCCACCCCAAGGACGCTGCCTCTGCCAGCTGCTTCCAGGGCAGGTGCTGCCCAAGCCTCTGAGAACTTCCAGGGTTGGAGAAATTCTCCCCAGAATGGGTGGAAAGTCTGGTGCCTCCAGCCCCAGTAATCACCCCTTGTGAGCCAGCCCAGATGCTTGGTCACATTTGCAGGGAAAAAAAGGCTCAAATATGGCAATTTTCAAGTTTCATCCAAGCAAAATAATTTTTAAACACCACACAGGGCTTCCAAACAGGGGTGGGGGAAGTCTGGCTTTGCTCCCACTGCTTGGGAACAGGGAGGAGCCCTGGGGCCGCCCCATCCCAGGCACTCATCCCAGGCTGTGCTCCTCCTGCCCTCCATCTGCTCCCTCTCTGACGCAGAATCTCCAATTCACTGGCAGATTTGATGGAGTTGATGCTGATTCAAACCTCCCAAATGCACCAGCTGCTGATGCACGGCCTGGCCATGGCAACTCTGATGCCCCTCGGTGTGGGGCCAGCCCCAGCCCCCGCCCAGGTGAGGCTCAGGGGGGCTGGGTGGGCAAAGGGACCAAAGAAGGGGCAGAGGGGCCTTCCCAGGGCTCTTCAGGAGAGCAGGATCCCCACATCGTGCTTTGAGACCCTCTGGGTGCAGCACCTGGGTGGTCCCGCCCAGCTCAGAGCAGTCCTTTGGGGTTTTGCTGCTCTCTGTGGGGGTTTGAATCCAGCTCTGACAGCTCAGGCCGCATCCAGGCCCTTGGCAAGAGGTTTTGCCCAGCTGGGAAGAGCCACGACCCTCTGGAAGCACAGCCCAGTCAGGCGGGAATGCTCTGCAGGGGCTGCCATTTAAAAACCCATCTCGAACCAAAGCCATATGAAACATTTCATCTCCTTGTGGGGAACAATGCTGCTTTTGGGGCAGGGCTGGGCTGTGGCAGCTGCTGAGCTCGCTGCCAGCTGGCACCTCCTGCCGCTCACCCCCTGCTCTCCCAGTGCCACCAGCGCAGCGCTGGCCAGGACTGGACCCTGCCTGCTCCAGCGGGTCTCAGACAGATCAAAGGGGCTCTTCCCACGAGGTTTGGTCCCATCTGTGCGGCTGCCACCCCCCGTGTCGCCAGCAGCTGTGTTCCCAAGCTGCTGCCCCCGGGGCTGTGTGTGGGACCGAGCCCACCCAGCGGGAGCAGCCGGGTGCGATCCCTGGGAAGCGGCGCTCCCCGGAGTCCCGCCCAGCCCTGTCCCTGTCCCTATCTCTGTCTCTGTTCCTATCCCTATCCCTATCCCTGCCCCTGCCTGTCCCTGTCCGCAGGCGCTGGCGGGGCCTTCGCAGGGCGAAGAGGAAGAGGAGGCCGTGGTTTTCCACCATCACTACGTGCCCTGGCCCGCGCCCGGCCCGGTCCCCGTGCGGTTCCTGCGCTCCTCGCCTGGGGACGAGCGGTGAGTGCCGGGGCTCGGTGCCACCTCGGTGTGACAGCTCCTCCAGCCGCAGCGGGGCTCGAGGGACACCTCCAATGCATCCCTCACCTGTCCCCGCTCCTCTCCGCAGAGCTGTGCCCCCCCCGCCACCCCCCAGTGCCACCGGGACTGTGGGACCCGGCGTGCCCCCGGCCGCGGGTAAGGACACCTGGAGGACACTGTCCCCATGGCCCCGACGGGGACAGCTTTCCATCGAGCTTCCATCATCGCAGGCTGAGCTCCCTGCTCCCTGTGTCCATCCGGGGCTCAATCCCTGTCACCTCCCCTGTCCCCGCAGAGTTCTACAGCGCGGAGGAGCGGGGACTGTGAGCTCTACCCCCCGAAGGTCCCGCATGGATGCTCCACGGTTCCCACTCTCGTTTTGGGGTGGTTTCCTCGCTGTGTCCCCCCCAGGGCAGGGTGTCACAGCCCTGTCACCAGCCCCAGTGACACCCCGAGCCCAGCTGGGCACCGCGCCCCCGCCGGGGTGGCACAGGCTGTGCTGTGTCGCCTGGTGGGAACAGGGGGATGTCCCCAGCCCAGGTGGTCCCAGCCTTCATTAGTCCCTCCAGCTCTCAATGCAGCATTGCCTGTAATTAATTTGCTTTGTTAAGAGAGCGCCTTGCTGTCTCTAATTAAGCACATGTAATTACATAGGCTAATGGCTCTGTGCCTGAGTGTAGGGGCTCTCTNGCTTGGGGGTGCTGAGAGGAGTCCTGGGGGCTCTGCCAGAGCTTGTGGGGTGACGGGGTGCTGGAGCTGGTGCTGGAAGCTCCAGAGTGGGATCTCCTGGCTGAGCACAGGCAGAGCTGGGTCCTGGTGGGGATGTGGCTGGGAGAGCAGCCTGAAAGAGAGAAATCACGGATTTTCCCAGGATTCAGTGACCCCTCTGCTCCCCAGGAAGCAGGAGGAAGTGGGGAGTGAAGGCTTTTGGGTGCTGGGAGCTGCCCCCTGCCCGTGCCACCTCCCCAGCCCCACGGAGGGGTGCCAGCCCTGCTGTGCCCTAGGGGGCTTCCAGGCTTTTCCCTGGAGCAGAGCTTCTGGCAGGAGACCTCAGGGCCGGTGGTCTGGAGCTCTGAGGATGCAGAAAGGCACCTTAGACCCCCTCCTTGAACTGCCCTGCCTGTCCTCTGCCCAGGAAGGCAGTATTTACCTTCCCTGTGCTCTGGAATGGGCAGATCTTCCCCAGCCTGGCTCCCGGAGAAGCTCCCCAGTGTGGAGCAGGAGGATCAGGTTGTATTCCCAGTAGGAAGGTCCAGGTCCTCCAGCTGGGAGGGACTGAAGGAGGCATCCAAAAGCAAAGCTGGGTTTGATGGGAGACCAGGCTGGTGCCCAAAGGTTCCCATATGGACACAGAACGAGAAGAAGGAGGTGAGGAGTCACCTGGAGTGGGCTGGACAGGAAGGGTGGGCTCGAGTTGTGACCCAATCTTTGCTTTAATATGAGAATAATGAGAGGAATGGGAGGGTGAAGCAATGGGCATTGCAACATCCTTGGTGGACGTAACGCTGGGTTACTGGTCAAACTGGGGCACCCTCCAGCATGGCCAGAGCCTGGGGACATCTCTGTCACCTCCAGGGGACAGGGGAAGGCGTGGGTGCAAGAGCAGAACAGCCCTGGGCACAGCAGGGACAGTGATGTTGGGCTGGGGGCAGGTCCTACAAGGTGAGGGGCAGGAGGGCTGGGATGGCCCCAGTGGATGTGGCACCTTCCCAGGTGGGGGACTGGGGGGACTGGGAGACCCCCAGAGACCCTGCTGGGGTTGTTCTGGGGAGGCACGAGGGGATCTCACTGCTCCCAGCTCCTGACCCGGGGTCAGGTCTGACCCGATGGCTCTGGGCAGCAGCACAGGGATGTCCCTCCTTTCCCCATCCCTGGAGGTGTCCCAGGACTAGGCTGGGTGAGGCTTGGAGTCACCTGGGATGGTGGGAGGTGTTCCTGCCCGTGGCAGGGGGTGGCACTGGATGGGCTTTGAGGTCCTTCCCCCCCAAACCACCCTGGAATTCTGTGACTCCCTGATTTGGGCCGTGGACCAGCAGGACTGGGAGATGCTGCTGGGGGCTGACACTGACCCAGTGTCCCTGCTGTGACAAGGACTTGGTTCCAGGAGTTTCCAGGGGACTGGCCTGGATCCTGCGTGCCCAGTGCAAGGCACCAGAGCAGGAGGAGATCTTAATTACAGCCTGTGCTAATTGCACTCATGAAAACACCTCATGCAACACAGCCCCTGGCTGCCAACTGGGCCAAGGGCTGGCACCTCCTGCAGCCTGGGCTGGCAGCAGGGGGTGGCAGACCTCAGCCCCCAGGCACTGTAGGGACCCTGGGGACAGATGCTGAGCCTTGGGAGGGGAAGGGCAGAGGGGCTCCTGCTGCCCAAATTGAGCAGGGATGGGGAGCACTGGTGCCACATTCCTGCTGTCATTCCAGGTGGGAGATCTCTTCCAATAATCTGATGCTCTGCAGGGTGAGGTTTGGGTGCCAGCAGGTGACTGTGACCAGCCTGGCTGGGGTGATGGCCATGGACCAGGAGCAGCTCCTGCTGTCCCCACCAGCTGAGACTCCCTTTCCCGGAGCTGGCTTCCCCATGTCCCAGGAGAGATTCCTGGGACAGGGACACCTCTGTGAGCAGCAAATCTGATCTTATCAATCTGGAGTCACTGCAATGGCTTTAATAGCCCTGTCAGAGGTGACATCTTGTGTGACTCAGGGTCCCCATGTGACTCATGGCCACTCTCCACCCTTGGGTGGGTATCCTGCTTCCACCTGAGCCACTCCATCTCCAGGGATGAGATCCACACCGAGCCTTCCCCTGGGCCAGCCCCAGCCGCCCACGCAGGATCTCCTGATTCACCTGCCCTGCTCCTGGCAGCCCTGGCCACTCTCTTGGATCTGTCCTGGCTGTGGGCTGAGCTCCGGGCAGCACCATGGACTCTGTGCTGCTGCTCCATGGGCTGCTGCTCCTGCCCCTGGCAGCGCTGCTGCTCTACAGGTGCAGCCCCCCCTTCCAGTACCTCTGCAAGGTGGCTTTTTTCAACTGCTGGATCGTGGCCTTGGCGACCCTGCTGTCCCCCTTTGCTGCCTTCCGGGGCCGCTCTGTGGAGAACATGAGGTGAGTGTGGGCTGGGCATGGAGAGAGCTGCCTGGGGCTGGACTCGGGTGGAGGAAATCCTGTGGTTTGTGGCCACAGGCTCTGTCCTGCCCTGGATGGACACACAGCTGGGTCACAACTGGTGGCAGAGCCCTGGGGCCACGGCGAGGGCTGTGGCCACATCCGTGGGACAGTGAAGTGTGCTTTGTGGTGTGAGATGTGCTGGCTGTGCCCAGGTAGCCTCAGGCCATGCTGGAGTTGGGATTTGTGGTCCCTGAGGGATGAAGTAACATAAAAGGGATCATTCCTGGTCATAGCAATGTTGGGGTCATCACTTGGGTGGGTGACAGGGGGCTTGGAGGTACCGTCAGGGCAAGGGGCAAATACACACCTAGTGCTGTGTCCCTGGCTCTGGGTTTGCCCGTGGGAGACCCGGGAACAGCTCTTTGGCAGAGGGATTGAGGGTGGAGAGGCCCTGGCACACATTATTCCATGGCTCCCCATCCCTGGAAGTGTCCCAGGCCAGGCTGGATGGGGCTTGGAGCAACCTGGGACATCGGGAGGTGTCCCTGCCCATGGCAAGGGGTAGGACTGGGTGGGTTTAAGGTCCCTTGCAACCCAAATTATTCCATGTTCTTATGGTTTTGGGATGTCTTGGTGCCATCAGCTGTCAGGGGCACAGCCCTGTCCCTGTCACAGCCATGTCCTGATCACAGCCATGTCTTGCCCGACTCGCGCTCCCGAGGGTGGAAGCAGGAAGATAACATCACTGAGATAACATCGCTGTGCAACACTGGAGGAAGGTCTGGGTGCTCTCAGGGTGGTGCAATCCCATTTCTGGATTCCTGGGCAGGATGAACACACAGGAGGGATGCAATTATGTCGCAGGGGAAATATCCCAGCTTGAGAAATTTACTGAGGATTTGTGCGGATGGATCCCGGCTCGCGGCGGGAGCGTGGTCAGGGGTTCGGTGTTCCCAGTCGGAGGTTCGGTGTTCCCAGTCAGAGGTTCGGTTCCCAGTGGCGGTGCCGTCTCCCCCAGGCCCATCCCGGCTGGAATTCTGGGCACACGCCGCATCCAGGGCTGCTCCAAAGCCGAGGCTTGCTCCGGCTTTGCGGGACTCGCCGCGGGAGGCGCTGACTCAGCCGCGTTATCTGTGCTGCCCGATCTTGTCCCACCGACAGCTCCGTGCCTGCGCAGCACGCCCAGCCCAGCTCCCTCTCTCCGAATCCCAAATCCTGCGGCTCGGAGCGCTTCCCTGTCATTAGTCCTGGCTTTGGGGCACTGTTTCTCCTTGGATCCTCAGGGATCTCCGAGCCTGCGGCTCCCGAGGGTGATACCACGGACCCTGTGCCTCCTTCTCCCTTCTCACCCTGCCTGCTGCTGGGCCCTTCCCTGCCCTTGCCCTGTTCCTTGGGGGCAGTGACAGATGTGGGGATCCTGGCACAGACCCTCTGTGGGTTGGACAGTGTCCCATTCCAACACCTGTGTGTCCCAGGATTTATCTCTATGGCTGCTGGAATCCCCGGCGCCCCTTCCTCCGTCCGTTCTTCTCATTATTCTCATACTGGCCCCGTTGCTGCCATCCTGATATTCCCCTTGCTGTGCAGCCCTCCCGGGGTGTGACACCACTTTTCTGCTCAGATCCATCCCTTCCCGACACTGCAGCTCCGGTGGAGCGATTTGTGACTCCACTAAGGATTGTATCCGGACTGGTTTTCCCTTCCCCCTGCGGCACAAAGCTGTGCGGGGGCAGTCCCTGGGGTCACCCACACCCCTGGGGATCTGCCTGTACCTCTGCCATTCATCCCCTGTGCTCATGCATCTCCAGCTCAGCTGCTCTCGGCTGGGATCGGTCTCTGGCTTTGGGAGTCTGGGATTTGGGTTTCTGTCCACACACGGATCCAGCTGAGCCCCTGGAAAGGCTCCCCCGGGCAGAGACAGTTTGTCCTCGTTGGGATGTGAAGATCCCATCCCCATTTCCATCCCCATCGCCC
>VWZS01001291.1:96551-116145 GCA_013397075.1 Rhabdornis inornatus
CCCCCCCCTTCTCCTTTTGCTTTCCCGTTATCCCTGGATATCACAATCCTGTTTTTTTTCACTCCCACCACCCCGTGCTGGTCACTCTCCTTCCCCAGCAGCTCCCCCTGGTCTGAGCCAGGAGCTGAGCCCAGCTCAGATGGGAACCAGGTGAGTTCTGAGCCTCACAGGCTGCAAACGTTTGAGAAATCCAAGCATCCCTGAGCCTGAGCGCGGGTGCAGCAGAGCAGCCGCAGCCTGGCCCAGCCCGGTGCAGACCCGCTCCCCACTCGTGTCCCTTATCTCGTCCCTTATCTCGTCCCTTATCTCGGCCAGGCTCCTGCGCGCCGCGCTCCTGCCCCTCAAGCGCTTCTACGGCATCAGGATGCGGGTGCGGGGCTCGGAGCAGCTGCAGCTGCAGGGACCCTTCGTGATCGTCTGCAACCACCAGGCTTCCCTCGACCTCATGGGTGCGTGCGGGGCAGGGCAGGGGGGCGATCCTCGGCACCTCTGGGGGTGCCAGGGGGGCACCAGGATCGCTTTGGGGAGTCAGCACTGAGATTAGGGCAGGGATGTGTGGTGGGAATGGACGAGGAGAGCTTTTGGGACAGGGCTGTGCTGCAGGGAGAGGAAGGACAACGGGAGGTGATGCCCCAGGATGGTCTGGGATTGGGGACAGTTTAAAGTCCTTTAAATCAAAACTAAAAAAAAACCCTGGTCCTATGCTAGGGGTAAATGATTAATTAATCTGTGCACTGATGTCATTTGGCCTCTCCAGAATGTTCTTCTCTGCTGCTATCACCTCTCAAAGCTGGCTGAGCTGCAAAATTTATTCCTGATAACCAGCTGGTTTGTCCAACTGGGGGGGTTGGATTTTTCTGCTGCCAATCCCATGGGGTTGGGAAGGTGTTAATGGATATTATCCGTGCCCCAGGAATGGTGGAGGTCATTCCTGAGCGCTGTGTGCCCATTGCCAAGCGGGAGCTGCTGTACCTGGGCACGGTGGGCTGGGCCTGTTGGCTCAGTGGCATCATCTTCATCGACCGCCACCGCAGGAACGCGGCCATCGAGGTCATCTCCTGCACTGCCAGCACCATGCGCAGAGAGAACGTGAGCAGAACTGGGTTTGGGGGGAAAACACCCCTGGTGTGAGGGGATGTGGGCAGGACTGACCTGGCTGAGGTCTGGGGTCACCTCTGTCCCTGTCCCCTGCAGCTCCGTGTGTGGGTTTTCCCGGAAGGCACCAGGAACCCGGGCAAATCCATGCTGCCCTTCAAGCGTGGGGCTTTCCACCTGGCCGTGCAGGCCCAGGTAAGGGTGCTCTTATGGTCAAAGGTTGGACTCTATGGTCTTGGAGGCCTTTTCCAAAATTATCCCTTCCCCTTTGGCTCACCCTGAATGGAGTGGGGTGGGTGTGAACCCTGGGGCAGAAGGATGGGGGTGTTTGGCTCCAGGGATGAGGGGATTTGGTCCCCCGGGATGGGGGGGTTTGGTCCCCAGGGGTGGGGGATTTGGTCCCCAGGGATGGACATGGTGCTGGGCAGCACCAGGGAGGAACAGGCAGGAGCAGGAGTCCCACCTGGGGAGGGGTCTGTCTGGGGGACCCTCTGACCCTCTGTGTCCTGCAGGTTCCCATTGTCCCCATTGTGATCTCCCCGTACTGGGACTTCTTCAGCTCCAAGGAGAAGAGATTCACCTCTGGTAAGGGATGGACAGGAATTCCCATGGCAGAGGGCAGGGCTAGTGCTGGGGTTGAGGCACTTAGGGGGTGTCTGTGGGATGCTGAGGGGTGGGGATGCAGCTGGGGTGGAAGATGCTCAGGGGAATACCCAGTTCCTGGTGGGATCCTTTAACTTAAAGGTGGCTTTTCCTTCCTCTCCCAGGGACTTGCACCATCCGAGTCCTCCCCAGAGTGGAAACGCGGGGCCTGAGCCCAAAGGATGTCCCTGAACTGACCGAGAGTGTCCGGCAGGCCATGGCTGAGGCTCTGGCCGAGATGTCCATGAGTGACCATGGGGACCAGGACATGGAGCAGCCTCTGCTGGGGCCGGGGAAGGACAGGGGCAGCCCCCAGGGACAGAGGGACACTGCCGGGAACAGCAAATAGGCAGAGGGAGCGAGTCCCTTGGGGACACCAGGGAGGTGTCCCTTGTCCCCTGAGGAGGTGTCCTGCAGCTCTGCCACCACCCCGGCAGGACGGTGCCCTGAGCAGGGCAGCATGGGGACCAGGCAGCACCCCTGAAACAGCAAGGTGCCCCATAAAACCCCTCATTGTGACTGTGCATCCCTGTGCCAGATCCGGAGCTGTGGCTGTCCCATGGAACTGTGGCTGTCCCCCGGAGCTGTAGCTGTGCCCCAGGATGGCTCCTGCCTGCTCACTGGGCAGGGCAGGGATGCTTCAGGCAGGGTTGGGGGGTCCCAGTCCACTTTTCCCTGATTGTTGGGTTCCCCTGTAGATTCTCCTTCCAGAGGCTCCTACAAGCTGGAAATGCTGTTTGGGTGCAGCCAGCTGTGGGGAGGGGCCCAGAACGTGTGGCCTGGGGGGGGGGACACGAGGCCCAGGGGAGGTTACTAGGGGGGAACAGCATCCTTGGTGCTGAGCTGTGAGCCCAAGGGTGGGACATTAAAGAGTCGAGCTGGTGCTGTGTCCTGGCTGTGTTGAGGGGGCTGAGGAGCGGGGGATCCATCCCTGCACATGGAGCATCCCTACGGCTTCTCCAGGGATTGTGTGAGCAGCACATGGCAGGGTGAGGGTTACACTGGTCTGGGTCTGCCCCTGAGGTAGAGCTCTCCCTCCCTCATTAAATGCACAAGAAGAGTACCCACTGAAGCTTCAAATTCCCAGCAATACCTGGATGATGCCCACCTGGACACAATCCTACCTGGAGGTGCCTCTGGACCCATCTGACAGCTGGATGGATCCCTGCAGCCAGGCAGGGATTTGGGATCTCCTGGCTCCTTCCCAGCTGAGCAGCTCCTGTGCCAGCACCCCAGAGTGGCAGCAGGGCAGGGATGGGGCAGGCTGTGGCTGTCCCCTTGTGGGGAGCAGGGTGGGCAAGGCTTCTCCTCCCATCCTGGGATAAAATGTGCAAACGGCGGGCACAGAGCTCTGGTTTGGATGCCAGTTTGGCATCATTCCTGCTCTCAGGAGCAGCTGGATTATGGAGGAAATCCTTCAAATCTGTTGCAATCGTCTGACACCAAACAGCAAAGAGGCTTCCCATGAGGAACAACCCACAGGATCAGGAGCTGTCACATGGACATGACCAAGGGCACAGGAAGGTCCCATGTCCCAGAAAACCCCTATAATCCTTTCCTGTTTCCCAGGATTCCCAACATGTGGCATAGTCTGTCAGCTCTGAGCTGGCCTGGGCGTCCCACCACACTCCCACGACCTCGGGGGTGGTTTGGCTGCCCAAAGTTTGGGTTTGGGTGTGAAGCGTCAATAGAATCATGGAACGGTTTGGGTGGGAATGACCTTAAAGCCCATGCAGCTCTGTCATGGGCAGGGACACCTTCACTATCCCAGGTTGCTCCAAGGCCTGTCCCAGCCTGGCCTGGGACACTTCCAGGGATCCAGGGGCAGCCACTGCTGCTCTGGACAAAACCTTGTCCTGCCTGGAGGGCCAGGGCCCAGCCAGAACCCTCCCTGGATTTTCCACTCTCAGTGGGAGGTGAAAGCTTGACGAGAGTAAAAAACCTTGGAATGGGGCCTCTGGGAACAACTTGCTTTTTCTGGTCCTCCAAGGCCTACCCTGCCCAGCTGCTTTGGTTTCCCAGCCCTGGCACAGCTGCCCAGGGCAGTGGTGGAGTCTGCATTTCAGGAAGGATTTCATGTCTCTTTGGATATGGCACGTGGGGACAGGGGTCAGCGGTGGCTTTGGCAGTGCTGGGGGAGCTGTGAGCTCCTCGTCCTATCCAACCAGGCTGAGGTGTCTGGCAGGGCACTGACCCCCACCTGCATCCTGGCAGAACAGGATGGACTCAGGCCCGTGCTCCTGCCTTGTGTCCTTAGGAGTGGTAGGTCCAGCCCTCTCCAGCCACCCCACAGCCTGTGGGGCTGCTCCAAAGGGCAGGGAGGTGAGCACAGAGCTGTGTCCAACAAAACCTGAGCTGGGCAGGCGTGGGAACAGAGCTGTGGCCGTCTGAGATCCCATGGGAGAGGTCAGCCCCATCTGTGGCTTCCTGTGAGGCCCTGGCACAGATTCCCAGAGAAGCAGTGGCTGCCCCCAGTCCCTGGCAGCGTCCAAGGCCACATTGGACAGGGCTTGGAGCAGCCTGGGACGGTGGGAGGTGTCCCTGCCATGGCAGGGGTGGAAGTACTTTAAGGTCCCTTCCAACCCAAACCAGTCCATGATTTTCACACCCTCAAAGGGAAGGGAGCTGCAAGGCCCCAGAGCAGGGGATGTGCTCAGGACACCATAGGGCTGTTGTGGAGCTCCTTAACTGTCCCAAATTCCCACCAGGACAGAGGGAAGCAGCTTGGCCCCTGCCCTGGTGGGTGTCCAGCTCCTACGTGTGGAATGGGAGCAGATGGAGAGATGCCCCATCCCAACACCATCCTGTTCCTCTGTTTAGATTGGAGGAAACTGGGCAAAGAGCGAGCCTGGGACACGTGTTCAGCCCAAATTCAAACCTGAAATACCTGTAAATTTTCCCTTTCTGAGAAATCAGCCCCAGCTGCCAGCCACTCCTCATATTCTGCTCTCTATTTTCATTTTTGTGTGTTCCCACTGCCTACTGAAGTAATTTCCAGCAAACCTGTGTGGAGGTGGCTCCTGTCCCAGATTGAAACTCCAGGGACTTTTCCCAATATTGCAAAAATCCCTGGGATCCTTGACCCCCAGAAGCTGTGGGCAGAGAGCAAACATTGCCTGGACTTTATCTGCAGGTGCCCAGGGTTCCTCTGCCAGCCCTGATTTCCTCAGTGGATGGGACACAGGATCCCATTTCAGTGCCTTCAGCAGATCAGACACAGATCCAGAGTGATCCAAGACTTGCAGGAGGAGGCTGTGGCTGTTCCCAACACCCACATCCAGCTGGAGACACGATGTCTCCAGCACTTCCCATCCTCTTCACCATCCTGCTCCTCTCAGCTGGGGCCTCTGGAGCACCGTAAGTCCCCTCTGTGTCCGTCTGTGCCTGCTGGGATGGCTTAGCCTTGGCTCCCTTGCTGTTCCTGGTGGGATTCAATCCCTCCTGTGCCTGGTGGGATGGTTTAACCTTGGCTTCCTTGCAATTCCTGGAGGGACTCAATCCCTCCTGTGCCCTGATTGCTGCCCAGGGTGGGAATGCTCAGGCTGGGGATTCTCCCTGCCCGGGAGCGCTGGGCACCTGGCCCTGATGCCACTGGTGCCTCTGAGGAGTTGTGCCCTCACCTGCAGAGCCGAGCTGAGGAGCCAAGGGCAGCCCAGGAGCAGAGAGGGGAGGCTGGGGGGGTCTCTGTGCTCCCAGGGGCTTTTCCAGGTCTCTGTGGGGCTGTGCTGGATGTGCCTCACCCCCAGGGCTCTCCTGTCACTTGGCCCTGCCAGGAGTTACGTGGTGGTGTCCCCGGCCGTGCTGTACCACCCTCACCCTGCCACACTCTGGGTGCACCTCAGTGACCTCCAGGGGCCCGTCCAGGTCCATGTGCAGCTGCAGGGGGACAGCAGGACGCCTCCCACCACCCTGCTGACGAGAGAGGTCCTGGAGCCTCATCTGCACCTGAACGTCACCTTCCCTGTGAGTGTCACCTCAATGTCACCCCAAACCAGCTGGGAGCAGGGAGGGGGGCCCTGGGTGGTCTCCAGGCCGTTTCAATCAGCTCCACACAGGGCTGGGAACAGATGTGACTTCCCCATCTTGTGGTAGAGTCTCACCCCTTTTGTCACACTGACAGAACTCCTCAGGCTTGGTTGGTTTTCCCGTGGCTGGAATGATCCCGTTTGCAGGGGATGGGGGGAACCTGCAGGGTGCTGGGGGGACCCTGCCCAGCCCCTGGGTCGGGGAAGGTGTTCCTGGGGGTGGGCAGTGCTCTGGGACACTTGCAGGGAGCCCGGGCACCGTCCTTGTCCTCACCCCCAGGCTGCTGTTCCCCCTGCAGGCTCCAGCCCCTGCCAGAGGGAAGGAGGAAATCGTGGCCCTGCACGTCTCAATCCAAGGAGATTCCCTGAGTGTCTCCGAGTCGAAGAAGGTGATGCTGAGAGCTCTGAAGCCCGGGATCTTCATCCAGACAGACAAGGCTGTCTACAAGCCTGGGCAGGAAGGTGAGGGGGGCAGGAGGGATCACCCTGCCTTGGGGGAACCCCTGGTGGGGGAGAGGGGTGAGGAGGCCCAGCCTTGCTCCTGCACTGCCTGCAAATGGGAGGGATTATCCTGGGATATCCTGGAACGCCCAGCACTTGCACAGGGCAAAGCCAGGGCTCACTGCTTGAGGGGCAGTGAGGACTCAGGGTAGATTTCCATCCACCTTCCCACGGGGAATTTCCCGTGGCATGAAGCCACTCCTCCATCTCGGTTTCCTTTCCCAGTGAAGTTCCGAGTCGTCTCTTTGGATAAAGACCTGACCCCCAGCAACCAGAAGGTGAGAGCAGGGCTGGGCTGTGGGGAGGTGACAAGGGCTCCCTGCAGCCCAGCCAGCCATGGGAGAGGTGTGGGAGTCACTTTTCCCTTGGGAATGCTGCCCAGGCCAGTTCTGCCCGGGGAGCTGCCCCCGGGGCAGGTTTGCCCTGTGCTACTCAGGGATGCAGCAGGATCAGGAAGGAGAAAGCAGAGGGCGCGTGTGACATGGGAATGTGCCCACACCAGCTCCCAGCTAGGGATGCAGCCCTGGTGAGTGGGAAGTGGGGAATGTGCTGATATCCATCAAGGCATCAGACACCAGGAATACCGACAGGCTCAGCCTCTGGCACCCCTGAGCAATCACTGGGGTCCCTGGAAATGCAGGATGCTCCCAGATTAAAGGGGTTCTAGACCCTTCCTAAAGCACTGTGAAATGCCACCTCTCTGTGCCATGCTGGCAGTGCCTTCAGCTCATCCCTGCTAGAGCCAGGTTCAAAATACATCCCACAGAAAAGCCTCCCTCTGCCCCATCCACGGCCATGCCCACCCTGGTGAGACCCCAAGGAATGGAATTGCTCCTCTGACCATCCTCTCTTTGCCTTTCAGCTGCCCCTGGTGTTCCTGAAGGTCAGTTTGGGACACCTAGGGAGTGGGGTGGGCTGGGGAGGGCCAGGAGAGGGGACACAGGGCACAGCCAGGGCTGTTTGCTGGGCTCCCTGGGTGCTGATCCCACGTGTCCCTGTGCAGGATCCCAGCGGGAACCGCATTGCACAGTGGCGGGAGGTGACACCTCGGCAGGGAATTGTGGATTTGTCCCTCCCACTGGCCTCGGAACCGGCCCTGGGTACCTACACCATCAGGGTGGAGGAGAAGAGCCATTCCTTCAATGTGGAGGAATACGGTACACGGGGACTGGGGAGTGGGATCCCACCATGGGCAGCAGGTCTTGACCCCTTCCAGCCACCCAGGAGATGTTGTCACCGTCCTGGGAGTGACCACCCTCTGTCCTTGTGCCTGTCCACCAGTGCTGCCCAAGTTTGAGGTGATCATTCATCTCCCCAGCGTGCTGCGGGAGAAGGACGAGAAGTTCCCTGTGGAGATTTGTGGGCGGTGAGCTGGGAACAGGGAATGGGGGGGATGGGGGGATCCAGCAGGGCGGGGCCCCCTGGCACAGCCTCTCCGCTGTCTCCACACAGCTACACCTACGGGAAGCCTGTCCAGGGGAAGGTCCAGGCTGACTTGTGCTTCAGCCAGAGGCTCTTGCCTTACCAGAGGAGGAAGACCTGCACCCAGCTTACTGGGCAGGTGAGTGTGGCTGGGACTGGGGGTGTCACTGGCATGGCTCCTTCCTGGGAATGCTGCTGACAGGGTTGATCTTCCTCCAGACGGAGAAGAACGGCTGCTTTTCCGCAGAGGTTTTGTTGGCTGCCTTTGGGACCATCTGGAAGTTGAGGGAGGAACTTGAAGTCAAGGCATTGCTGGTGGAGGATGGAACAGGTGCAGATGGGAGTGTGGCCATCCCTACGTGCTCCCAAGGGATTGGTCTTCTCCAGGAACACCCAAAAGCACCGCTGGGATTTAGGGGTGCACATGCAGGGATGGGTTTTGGGTGGGGTGTGAGTCAGGTCAGCCTGGCAAGACTTGGAATTCCCAGCAGAGGAAAGGGAAAAACACCTTTCCAAGATCCAGCAGCTCTGCCAGTGCTGGGAGCTGAGTCCTGGCAGTGCAGAGTGGTTGGGTTCACCTAGGCTGGGGGGGCGGCTTCACCTCCGAGCTCGTCCCTCGCTCACCACCTTGTCACACCAGGAGTGCCTGACCTGGCTGGAGAGAAAGGAGAGCAGGGCTTGTCCCTGTGCCCAGCGGCTCCTCATGATGCTGCTTTGGTGAAGAACCTTTTCTGAAGTGTCTGCCCACAGCTGCACCCCGGTTTTAGGTCTGAAATATTCCACAGGGCTTCTCCTGCTCTTGTAGGAGATGCAAACTGTGCAAACTGTGCTGGGAGCTGCAGGAGGAAAGCCCAAATGCCCAGGGACCTTTTCTGCTTGGGGACAGGGGCACTGGCTGGAGCTAAGCTGTGTCTTGTGTCCCTGCAACTCCCTGAGCTTCCCACTCACTCTCCACAGGGCTGGAGATGAAGAGCACCAAGAGCTGCAAGGTTTTACCTGACACAGTCACGATCACCTTTGAGAAGCCTGACCACATCTACAAGCCCGGCCTCCCCTACACCGGGACGGTAACAGAGGGTCCCCTCTCCCTGTGGGGCTCACCTGCCCCCTGCTGCTCCCAGCCCTGGTCCTGCCCACCCCCAGCCCTGTTCTGCCACAGCTGCAGCCCCAAACCGCGGCATCTCCCCTTCCCTCCTGGCACAGATCCGGCTGCAGGAAGCCGATGGCCCTGGGCTGCCCCAGAGGCAGGTCCTGCTCTTGGTCATGAACCAGGGACAAGAGAAGACACACAGCTTCCTGACAGACAGCTCAGGGAGAGCCTCCTTCCAGCTGGACACCTCTGGCTGGAGTGGCATGGTCTCCTTGCAGGTAAGTGCCTCACCCGTGTCCCCCCCTAGGAGGTCCTGGAGCTGCTTCCTCCAGTGGGAGCTGCCTTGGAGCAGCACCAGCCTCGGGGGCTGCTGCGTGGATTCACCCCCTGATTCCCACCTCAGGCTCAAGTCAACAGGACAACTGAGAGCCAGGAGGACTCAGCAGGCACCTTCAGAGTTGCCTTTCTGACAGTCATGCCCTACTCCTCGAAGAACGGCAGCTTCCTGCACATCCACGACCCAGAGGAGGAGCTGCCCTGTGGCCATTCCCAGCTGTTCCACGTGGATTCCATCTTTGGCAAGGAGGCTTTAGGCAGTGAGCTGAAGAACCTGGATCTGGTTTTCATGGTGAGCCCTAGCCCAGGGAGGGAGGGCAGCAGGAATCAAGGCAGCTGTGTGGGAAAGGCCACATCTCCACGGACATTCATGGTGGTGTCCCCAGGGACAGGACAATGAGCAACCTGTCCTGGAGAGACTGAGGGACCTGTCAGAGGAGGTGGCTGCTTGCCACTGTTGGGCCTGCATCCCCATGGGAGATGGGGAGCTGGAGACTGGGCATGGTCAAAAATCACCCCAGAACTCTCATTGTGGGTCTGTCCTCCATCAGGGCACTTGGATTCCACACTCAGCATCTGTTTTGTTCTCACCCCCTCCTCTGCAGGTCCTGGCCAAGGGGACCATTACCAGCATCTTCAGGAAAGAGGTCGCTGCAGAGCCTGGTATGTCCCATGGCATGGAGGGGCTGTGCAGGGCTCTGCTCCCTGTGCCTGCTCCTCACAGAACCATGGAATGGTTGGGTTAGAAGGGGCCTCCAAGCCCATCCTGGGTAGGGACACCTTGCACTCTCCCAGGGTGCTCCAAGCTCTGTCCAACCTGGCCTTGGACACTTCCAGGGCTAGAGCAGCCACAGTTTCTCTGGGTAACATCTCCCTCCTTCCCGTGGCCCAGGACAGAGAGTCTCCCTCACCCTGGAGCTGCCCATTGGGCTGGAGCTGGTGCCCATGGCCAGGCTCCTGGTCTATGTGGTGCTGCCCAATGGCGAGATGGTGGCTGACAGCACCGAGCTCTATGTGGCCAAGTGCTTCCCCAACCAGGTGAGAGGAGCTGGGCTGTCCATGGCTGCCTGCCTTGGGATCCGTCCTGCTCCAGGCGCATCACAGTGTCACAGTTCTCTCAACCCATTTCCTGATCCCCAAACCCTCTGAGAAGAGCCCTCCCTACCTGTGGCTTGGTCCAGCCCCTCCACAGGGGGTGACTGCCCTCTGCCCCTGTCTCCTGATGTCCCTGTGCAGGTGAAGATGGCATTTTCAGAGGCCAGGGCCCTGCCTGGGGCGGCACTGAGACTGCAGCTGGGGGCTGCCCCAGGCTCCCTGTGCGCTGTCCGAGCTGTGGATCGCAGTGTGCTGCTCCTGAAGCCCGAGGCTGAGCTCAGCGCTGAGGCCGTGAGTGCTGGCCCTGCCTGGGGTCCCCCTGCAGCCCCAGGAGCAGCCTGGGCTGGGGGTGGGATGACATTGGCTCGTGTCCTTCACATGGACCCAGTGCTGTGGTGGCTCCCGGGCAGAGCCCTGTGCTCTGAAAATGAGGTTTTTGCACATCTTTATTCCCAGGTCTACAAAGCACTGCCCAAATTCAACTACCCCTACAGCATCCAGGATGAACCACCACCCTGTTACTTTTACTGGCAAGACACCAAGATGGAAACCTACAAGTTATTCCAGGTGAAGCCCCTGCCCGCCTGGGCCTCCTGGGTCTTCTCCATCCAGGAGCCACCCATGCTCCTCCCAAGTGCTGGGGAAGCCACACTTGTGGCAAAGGACTTCACTTTCCTGCCAAGCCCAGGCTCCTTCTCCACTTGTTTTCTGAAGCTCTGGGACTACTCACTGCTGGAATGGGGATATTCCTCCTGGTGGCTGTGGGAGGTGGACAACCTCTGCTTTTTCACAGGATGCAGCACTGAAGCTCTTCACCAATGCCAAGACCAGGGAGGATTGCCTGCCCATGTTCAAGTTCCCCATCGTTGGAATGGCAGGTCGTGGAGGTGAGCACAGCCCTTGTGCTGAAAAGAGCAAAGAGCAGGTGGCCAGTCCCAGCTGCTGTGCCCTCAGGGGGACTTGGAGTCATCCAGAAAATACCCTTGGCATCAACGAGGATGGAAGAGGATGGAAAAGGGTGACCAAGATCACCCTTGTGCTGGCTGCTGGCGAGGTCCAGCTGAGACCTGAGGCCCCCAAGTTCTACTCTGCCTTTTTCAGGAGCAGTGGCACAACCCAATTATGTGAGGGAAAGCAGTATTATCCCAGGACTTGAGGGAGTGTCCCGCCAAGCTTTCCCAGGCATTGAGGGCGGGGAAGAGCCCCCAGCACCCCGGACATATTTCCCAGAGACGTGGCTGTGGGACCTGGTCCCTGTGGGGTGAGAGGACAGTTCCCAAGGGAAGGGAGTTGGGAACCTCAGGACTCCTTCTCCCTGTGGGATGGCACCAGCAGTGTCACAGCAATGCCACTCGGGCGATGCCACCAGCCATGCTGGGGTGGCCTCACAATGTTGTCCATGCTTCAGGGAGGGTGGCTCTGCTGAGGTGACGGTGACAGTGCCTGATGCCATCACGGAGTGGGAGGCTGGGATGTTCTGCATGGCCCCACAGGGCCTGGGGCTGTCCCCTGCTGTCACCCTCACAGCCTTCCAGCCGTTCTTCGTGGAGCTGGCACTGCCCTACGCTGTGGTGCGCCACGAGACCTTCAGCCTCAGGGCCACTGTCTTCAACTACCTGCGCCAGTGCCTGAGGGTGAGCGGGGACAGGCAGGGGACCTCGGGGTGTGGCAGGGGCTGATGGAGCTGTGGCCACGCTCTGGCAGGTTCAGGTGAGGCCCAGGCAGGTGGCCCCAGCTGTGGGGGTTGATGGAACCATGGCCGTGCCCCACAGGTTCAGGTGACACTGACAGGGTCAGCAGAGCTGGAGGTGTCACCAGATGCAGAGGACACTTACAGGAGCTGTGTGTGTGCAGACGAAGCCAAGACCTTCCAGTGGGGTGTGCGAGCCACCAGTCTGGGTACAGAGCTGCCACCACCCCCCCCTACTGCCTGGGGACCCTCTCAGGGGATGGGGTAGAGTGGGCAGGGAGGGCAGGAACCCCAGGGCACCTGGGCAGTTCTCCCTCACTCCACTCCCACCCTTCCTGGAGACCCCCAACCCAACCCAGCCCAGCCAGCCCCACCCCAGGCCTTGGGGGCTGTGCTCAGGTTTGGGGACTCCCTGGGGACTGAGGGCCGTGTTTGCACCTGCAGGGGAGGTGAACATCACTGTGAGCACCGAGGCCCTCAGCTCCACCGAGCCCTGTGGCAATGAGCTGCCCCTCGTGCCAGCCCAGGGCCACGTGGACACTGTGATAAAGCCCCTGCTGGTGCAGGTCAGAGGGTTGTGGAGGAGGAAAACGGGATGGATTTGGGAGCAGGGTGCAAGCAGCCCTTGTGGGGCTGGGCGAGAGCACCCAGACATGAAGCCAGGGGTGACCCAGGGGACAGGGGGACAGGCAGGTCCCTCCTCCTGACTGACTCTGGTGCTGCTTCCTCACAGCCTGGGGGGATCCTGGTGGAGAAGGCCCACAGCTCCCTGCTCTGCCAGGAAGGTAGGACTGCCCAGGGCTGTCCAGCAGTGCTGTGGGATGTGGTCAGGGGTCCTTGGCCACTGATCACAAGGGCCACCAGCCCAGAGGAGCCAGAGGCCAGGGTGCCTGGGCAGGAACGGGGTGGATGAGGCTGCTATGGGACAGGCCGGGAAAAGCTGGGCATTCGCACTGTCATGGCCCTCTGTCCCCACAGGTGTTGAAGAAGTCTCCTTGGAGATTCCTCCAAACATCCTGGAAAGCTCCCAGAGAGCCCACATCACCGTGATGGGTAAGGGACAGGCTGGGGTGGCCTGGGGAACCACGGGGGACAGGGTGGGTGCAGAGGTCCCCAGGGTCAGCAGGACATGGGACCACCTGGAGCTGACACAGGGGACATGGGTGCTGGTGACAGGGGCACAGCTGATAATGTGTCCTCCTGGGACAGGTGACATCCTGGGCAATGCCCTGCAGAACCTGGACAGTCTCCTGGCCATGCCCTACGGCTGTGGGGAGCAGAACATGGTTCGCTTTGCCCCCAACATCTACATCCAGCAGTACCTGGAGAAGACGGGGCAGCTGCTGCCAGACATCCGTGCCAAGGCACAGGGGTTCCTGCAGAGCGGTCAGTGGGACCCTGACCCCCCACCTGGGAGGGACACCAGCCCTCTCCCTACTGCACCTGGCTCTTCTGGGGTCACCTGGGCACAGAAATAGTGCCCTGTCCCCATGTCCTCCCACAGGGTACCAGCGGGAGCTGCTGTACAAACATGACGATGGCTCCTACAGTGCCTTTGGGAAGAGTGATGGCAAGGGCAATACCTGGTGAGGGCTCTGCAGCTGCACCCAGGGCTCCTCCTGTCACCCAGGGAGCCCCAGTGCTGACCCTCAGCCCTCTCATGTCTCCCTGGCTCCAGGCTCACGGCGTTTGTCCTCAAGTCCTTCGGGCAGGCCCGAGCCTACGTGGCCATCGAGGAGCGGCACATCACGGACGCGCTGCGCTGGCTGCGGCAGCACCAGAGGAAGAGCGGCTGCTTCCGCAGCATGGGCAAACTCTTCAACAATGCCCTGCAGGTGGGGTAGGGGCTGTGGTGGGGACCCAGAGTGTGGTCTGGGCAGTGGGGTGTCCTTGTGATGGTGTCACAGCCTGGCCGGACCTGTGTCCCGCTGTCCCCTCGCAGGGTGGTGTCTCAGACGAGCTCTCACTCTCGGCGTATGTGACAGCAGCGATGCTGGAGCTGGGGCTACCCAGGCTGGTGAGGATGGACCCTTCCTCCCCACAGGGACTGCTGGTGTGGGGACAGCTGCTGGGACAGGGGACTGGCCATTCCAGGCCACCTCGCAGCCCAAACTGGGCACAGCTAGTCGTAGTGGGCAGCAATGGGGTCTCTGAATGAGTCCCATACCCTGGGCTGGCTCCTGACTCCACTGCCACGCCAGGAGCCGGCGGTGAGCTCAGCCCTGAAGTGCCTGGAGGCTTCTCCCACGGACAACCCCTACACACAAGCCCTGCTCGCCTACGTGTTCGGGCTGGCGGGGCTGCGGGAGCAGCAGCAGGCGCAGCTGCAGCACCTGGCCCAGCACAGCGTCAGCACAGGTACAGCCCAGGCAGGGGCACCGCGGACACTGCCACCTCTGGGAGGGGCCCCAGCCCAGGCTGCAGCAGGGCCCGAGCTGCTGCCACTTCTCCCCCAGAGGGGCAGCTCTACTGGCAGAGGAAGGAGAAGACTCGGAAGCCCTCAGAGCTGTCCTGGGCCACTGCTGCACCAGCCGAGGTGGAGATGACAGCCTATGTGCTGCTGGCCTATCTGTCCCAGCCCTCTGTGTCCCCTGCTGACCTGGGGACAGCATCCCAGATCGTCCGCTGGCTCTGCAAGCAGCAGAACCCCTATGGGGGCTTTGCCTCCACTCAGGTACCGGCCCTGGGCTCCAGGGCCTGCTCCAGGCCGGCCCCTCCTGGCAGCCGTGCTCAGGGCTGACCCTGGCGCTGTCACTGTGCATAGGACACCGTGGTGGCCCTGCAAGCCCTGGCCAAATACGCCACCCTGACCTCTGGCAGCAACGGGGACTTCACAGTGACGGTGACATCGCCCATGGGGACAGTGCAGGACTTTGTGCTGGACAGCAGCAACCGGCTGGTGCTGCAGCGGGCAGCCCTGACCGAGCTGCCGGGCACCTACAGGCTGCAAGCCCGTGGGCAGGGCTGTGCCCTGGCACAGGTGGGCACAGCCTGGGCTCCCTGTCCTTGGCCCTGCCCTTGTCCCCTCACTGGCCTCACCCTGTGCTGTCCCCCAGGTGACCCTGCGCTATAACGTGCCCCCCCCTCCCAGCATGGGCGCGTTTGAGCTGCGGGTGGAGACAGAGCCGCTACCTGGCACACAGAACCCACAGTTCCTGCTGCGGCTCTGGGCACGGTAGGGACTGGGGCTGTCCTGGGTTTGGGGAGGACAGGAGCAGCCAGGGAGGGAGGGAATCCCCAAGCCCACCCTGAGGCTTTGCCCTTGCAGGTACAGCGGGGAGCGTCCTGCCACCAACATGGTTGTCATCGAGGCCAAGCTGCCATCGGGCTACAGCCCGGACAAGAAATCTGTGGTGGAGGTGAGGAACTCCCTGCCCCACTCTGGGATTACCCCATCCCACAGGTCCCTACCCCTCAGGGGCTGTGGGACATGGAGGGACACTTGCTTGGGGTGCTGGGCACCCACGGAGCAGCTGTGACTCTTCCGGAGCCATGTCCCTGCAGCTGAAGAGGCAGAACCTGGTGAAGAAGGTGGAGGTGCAGCCTGATCAGGTGACCATTTACCTGGAGCAGGTGAGATGGGGGCAGGAGCAGGAGCCCTGGGATGTGGGGGTTTCCCCATGGTGGATGGCTGCACCCTCCCTCTGGGCTGTCTCTACAGCTGAGCAAGGAAGAGGAGACCTTTTCCTTCCGAGCCCAGCAGGACTTCCTGGTGAGCAACCTCCAGCCGGCCACCGTGTCCCTGTACGACTACTACGAGACAGGTGAGCCCTGCAGGACCATGTCCTGGTCCTGCTGCCACCCCTGCAGCCCGAGGCTCAGTGGGGTCTGGCTGATGAGCTGATCCCACTGATGACCTTTGGCTCACTAAGGGAGCAGCTCCTCCCAGGCCCATGGTCACCATCCCTCCCGTTGCAGGTGACCGTGTGGATGTGGCCTACACTGCACCCCCTAGCTCAGGTAGGGGCTGAGCCTGCCAGGCCAGGGGTCACCCCACTTCAGGACCCTGATGGGGACACACCCACCCTGGAGGGCCAACCTGGGAAGGAGGGCAGGGAGTGGGAACAGAGGAGCCCATCCCAAAGTCCTGCCCTGATTCTTGGGGATTTGCAGGCCAGAGCTTGGGGGCAGAGGTCAGGGAGGGGCAAGGTGTCCAGGCTGGGGGTGCAGGAGGTGCTGTGCCTCTTTGAGGAGGCTCAGCCCCCATCAGCCCATGCCTTCCTCCAGTGACCCCTGGGGCTCCCCACCTGGGGGTTTGGGGTCACACAGGGGATGGGACACTGAGCTCCAAGGGATGGGGCTTCAGCTGGAGAGTCGCGGCAAGCAAGGGTAGTGGTGGGGGGTTGTGGGGACTCTCACAGCACCCCCATATTCCATCTTGAAGAGGAGAAGGAAAACGTCTAACTCAGCCTGGAGCCTGGCAGCCCATCCCTACTCCAGCTCCTGTGGCCACCAAGGACAGGGATGAGTGAGTGTCTCTGCTCCCACCCTGGCTGTGATCCTGACTCTCCACGGGGGCAGGAGGTGGCCCAGAGACCCTCCCAGCACCACTGGTCCCCAGCAGGGCCCCTCTGGATGGAGCTACAGCTCCCCCCACCCAGGATCTGCAGCTGAGGGGCCCTTACAGGCCCACTTCTCCAGCCCTGCCACACGGTGGACTTGGCTGAGCAACTACTGTGGGAACTTCACAGGGACACCCCTGGGCCACCTCCTGCCACCCCTGCAGGGGGCTCTGGGGTGCCAGCTCTGGCTTCTCCCCTTTCCACAGCACCTGATGGGGACCCAGAGCTCCTCCCTCCTGCCAGAGCTTCCCTGGCAGGTCCCTACCACCCCTCACCCCTGGGATCCACCCCTCACCCCAGCCCCCTCCCCAGCACTGACACAGTGCCAGTATCACCATGAGGGACTTGGGCACACTCTGCAATTCCAGCACAAACGAGTCAGGTGCCTCTTGGAGAGAAGCTAGGGCCTGGTGGACCCCAGCCCCTGCCCTGGGTCTAAATAAAGCCATATAATCAAGCACTTGTTACTCTTGGTCTTTCTTTTCCTTGAGAGTTCCACCCTAGAAGGTGGGGGGGGGACGACAGAGGGGACAGGGTGGCTGCTGTGGCCTGGGGCAGGAAGTGCAGGTCAGGAGAGTCAATCCCTGTCAGACAGAGCAAGGTGGGCTCCTGAGTCACGAGCAGGTGAACAGAACACACCCAGCAGTGCCCTCTGTGCCTGTCACATGACACAAGGGGACAATGGCAGTGCCAGCACGGGTCCCTCACCTCACCCAGGTGCATGGTACAGCCCTGGGTAGCTTTGGACTAGGGTTAAACTCTGCTGTCCCTGAGCAGCTGCTCTGGGCAGAGGCACCACTGTTCTGGCCCAGGGATGTCCCCCAGAGCCACACCCTCCCTGGGGACAGCTGTGGCTGACCTGGATGCTGCTGTGATGTCCCCAGGGAAGTCACCCAGCAGAGCCAGTCTGGTGACACCTGGGGCTGTGGCCAGGTGCCAGGGCCACAGCACTGGGGCTAAATGACCCCTCCATGCCCCAGGGGAGGGCATGAGGCACTGTCACAGCAAGGCATGGACTAAACAAGGTGTCGCCAAGCCTCAGCCCTGTCCCCAGGGCTCCTGAGGTGGCAGTGGGGTACAGGAGCCAGCCCTGTGCCCCGAGCTGAGTCTCTTGCTGGGGATGGAGCCACTCCCACCTCACTTGTGGCGCTTTTTCTTCTGCTCTTTGCGTTTCTGAGCCCTCACGTCCTTCTTGAGGCGGCTGTCGACCACCTTGAACTGGCCCTTGACACCAGGGGGACGCCGCACCCGGGGTCCCACACCCTTCTTGGCCACCAGGTAGGTGACCTGACGCTTCTCCTTGGCCAGCCCAGCCTTCTTGTAGATGCTGCAGGAAAAGGACAAAGGTCAGAGTGAGTTTGGGTGGCACAAAAACCAAACTCAGTGCTGGGACAACATGGGGTCGCACCCCTCCTCTGGCTCTGCCACCCCCTGATCAGCCTGGCTGGGGACAGAGCTGTCCCAGTGGCTGCAGGGACACGGCCCCAGCAGCCAGCCCAGCCACAATGAGAGGAGCTGATCCTGGCTTGGCCACTCACCGGCGCAGCTGGGCCACCTTCTCCCGCTCTGAGATGTCCACGGTGCTCACCACAGCCTCGGCCTTCTTCTTCATCTGCTCCAGCTTCTTCAGCATCTGGGGGACAGCCAGGGGGGGACACGGGGTCAGAGGTGGGACAGGGCGTCAGAAAAGAATGGGGTATCTGAGATGGGACAGGGGCATTGGAGGAGAGACAGGGGTCAGGGGGAGGACTGAGGCCCTGGAGAGGAGTCAGGGCACCCCTAGGAGCCCACCCCCACTCACCCTCCGCTTCTTGCGGGCCTTGGCCTCTGCCACCTTCTTGATGGGGCGGGCATTGATCTCCTTCCAGCGCTGCCGATAGGCCTCGACCGTCTGCTTGTCCACAGGCAGCTGCCGGCGCCGGTGCTGCCGCTCCTCCTCTGTAAACCACTCGGGCAGCTCCCCCTCCTCCTCATTGTAGGAGTACCTGCAGGGTCCCAGGTGAGCTGTGAGCAGGACATGGGGGCCCCACTTCACCTGTCCCTGCTGGGGAACAAACCTTGCAGTCCCCAGCCCTGTACCTGTTGAAGGAATCATCGATGAGGTCCCGCCGGGCCTTTTTGGAGGTGGCAATGACTGAGCCAAGGGCCAGGCCCTCTGCATCCAGGACTCTTTTCACTGTGGGACAGGGGAAAACTTGGCCTGGCTACAGCCCAAGAGCCAGGGAGCAGCCCCGGGGACCGTGGTCTATCCCTGCCCCCATCTCCTGCCCTTTTCGAGGGACCTGCATGGCCCCTCACTCACCTGGGTTCTCAATGGGCACCACCTCAAAGCCACAGGGCTCGACACGGCTCCGCTTCCTCCCCACTAGTGCCAGTGGCCTGTGGAGAGGAATGGGCAGGGCTGGGATTCCTCAGTTCTCCAGGACTGTGGAGCTGGGGAGGACACCCAGACCCTCCTCAACCCTCACCTCTCATCTTCACTGCTGCTATCATCATCACTGCTCTGCTCCTCCTGAGCTTCACTGGCATCAGGAGCCGTGGCTGCTGCAGTGGGGGGCTCGGCTGGAGCCTCCTCCTGGGACACCTTCTTCTTCTTCTGCCCTTTCTTTGTTTTGTCTGGGAATGGGAAAGACTAGGTGAGACAGAACCAAGGCAGACCCTGCCGCAGACATTCCTCTAGAGATCTTGCTCATTAGCACTGACAGCTCCTTAACAATAACAGCTTGTTAGTGACATAGGCTGGCAACAGTCTCTGGACCTCAAAGAGCACCCAGTTCCAAACCTTGGCACAGGTGTTCCTGCCTGTGTCAAGGTTTGGAACTGGGTGCTCTTTGAGGTCCTTTCCAACCCAAACCATTCCATGCTGCTGCTCAGGGCAGCATCCCTGTGGTGCCTGGATCCAGTGCCCCAGACTGGGCTGTGGGACTGTCCCTCTGTGTCCCCTCACCTTTCTGAGCCTCACGCTGCCTCTCAGCCAACATCTGGGCCTGCCCCAGCTCCAGCTCCTCATCTGCATCATCCTCGATGCCAGCGAAGGCGTCCTGGGATGGGGAACAGTGGGGTCAGCCCCAGGGATGGGGAACAGCAGGCTCAGCCACAGGGATGGGGAACAGTGGGCTCAGCCGAGGTGTGGGGG
>VWZS01001298.1:0-11795 GCA_013397075.1 Rhabdornis inornatus
CCTCCTGCAAGCCATTACAAGCAAGGCCAGCCTGATGGATATTCTGGTCAGTGCCCCTCTGCTGCAGAAACTACATATTAGGGACAATACCAGAGCTATTTCTGGATAAGAAAATAAACCTAGGGACCATAGAGGTATTAAGACCTCAAAAAACCCTAGGGACCAGAAACACATGCAGGCCTCCACCCCAAGAGACATTATGAATTCAAACAATGTAGCCGGTAACTGCTCTATACCAACAGAAAGTAATTGGAACCAAAATAGTATTAGAACAGGTCTTTTTCCACTTTCTTGAGCCACGAGTTGGGCGCCAAAATATCTGTCCTGGTTTAGGGAAAATTTGGGGGAAAACCTTTGCTGGAAGGTCATATTAACTGTAAAGCAAAATATTTTCTCTTTTTTTTGTGGGTTTTTTGGTTTTTTCCCCTTTTTCTAATTAAATAAGAGGGTGGAGGTTTTGGTTTGGTTTGGTTTTTTGCTATTCTGGGTGTACAAGACATTCTGAAGAACTTCCCAAGTGGCAAAAATTCATGGGCATATTGCAAGCTACCATAATAGTTCCCTATCTGCAAGGGAACATTCCAAGCAACAACAGAAATGCAGAAATTTGAAGGATCAAATAAATGACAGCAGAAAAATCTTAAGAATCTCATGAAAAATATTTTGAAGTATCTTTTGAAATAAGAATCAGAATATCATGACTGTAGGGATCACTCCAAAACAAGGTCATCTGTATCTGACTTATATACTTCTTTTCTCTAGATGTAGCTGATGAGAAAGTCATAGCATTTTATTATCTCTCTCCAAGGTTACAAAGTTCTCATTTGTAGCAATTTTTTTTGTTGACATCTGCCCCTATTCTACCATGTCAGAAGAAAAGCTATTGTGATTACAGAATATTAGTACAAAAGACCATAAAGCATAGCTCTGCTTTGAACCCTTCCTCTTTCCAAATAACACAGGTTTATTCAGCAAATCTCCTTTCTCCATGCATTCTGTAATAGTTGTCTCTATCAGTAATATAAATAAGCTTTGTGTCGTGCAGAGCCAGCACAGCTAGGAAATACCAAGCTGCAAATTTTGTTTCATCTTATATGTCATCAACAGAGCTGTTTAACAGCTTTCATCTGCATACACCTCTGCAATTGTGTTGGGGGAAATGGGCTGATGGTGCCATCCACAGACAGCTTGATTTGTAAGTTAGTGTTGCACAGATGCAGCTAGGACCTCCTTTGCTTTGCACAACATTGATAACAAGCACTGATAAGCGATGTGAAAACCACCGTAAAAAATCTTGCTGGCTTCTAGGGAATGCATAGAAAGCAGTCAGGGAAAAAGACAAACAAGCAACACAACAAAACCAAATATAAACCAAATATCAACACCCCATTTTATTTCTAAACTAAGCACATCTGATACAGAAATTCATGAGAGGTAATGATGTGGTATCCAAAATACCAATAGCACAGCTATTTTTCAGGACAGGACATTCATATTAAAAAATCAAAAGCTACAGACTAAAATATTGATTAGTGTATACTAGGCCTTTTTGTTTTACTACTTGGGAAACACTTTCTATACAAAATTGGCAAATCAAGGTTTGACAGATATATCCAATATATTAAACATGACAAAAAGTTAGAATTACCTTAATTTTATAATAAGTACAGTTTTTTCAAAGGCCTTAAAACATTTTCTAAGACATCTAAGTGAGAGTCTTGTTTTAGGGTGAATTTTGCTTGAAAATTAGCTATATCATGATTTGTGTGGTCCTGTGGGTACCCGGTCCAGAGCCGTACAGTAGATGAAACCAGTTCTTCTAAACTCCCTATTAAAATGTGTTCTTTAATTGTCTTAGACAGTGTGTGACCTGGTGCTGTCCTACATCTGTGCGTGTTATAAAATGTGGCCAGAGGATTTGATTTGTCTAAACCTGCCTATATATATAGCCTGACCATAAGCTGTGTAGAGTCTGCCTTGCTGCTAATCAATAAGTAAAATCTACAAAGACAAATATTTGTGTTAGAATTCTTCGTTATTACAATTATAGGCATTTATATATTAAATGTTAGTAACTTTAATTTATTCAGGAAGCAAGGCAATTTTTCTGACAGTGAGTACACGTGGGTCTGTTAGTAGATTTTAAAGTTAAATCATGGAAATATTTTTGTTATATATAATGGAAGAAAATCTTGACTTTTATGATTGTAGATTTCCATATAACTCATTATATCAATACGTTCTCAATGTAACTCAATATTTCAATCTATAGGACAGTTCTTCTATGACTTTTTCATGTGTGATACCAGTTCTGCAAGTCTAACTGATTTCATCAGGTTATATATAAACTGTGATCAGATTTGCAGATGTCAGAATTCTCAAAGCATTTCTGATAGTGTGTAATGTTCTGCTGCTTTGGTGGAAGTGATATTAAGGTCTTCAACAGACAAAAAATAACTCATTTCCAAATAATTATTATTTCCATTAATTCTATATATCCATCTATATTCTGTATATCAATCTATATTCTTGATCGAAAAGTATAACATAAATAGGCTGAAGTTAAAAATTTAGTTGAAATGCAGCACTTTTCAATGTTCTTTTACTTATCTCTTTTCCCCTGCCTTCTCTGAAAGAAAGATCTTGTCTGATCTTTCCTTTCTTGCTTTGATTTGTACTACTATGATCTTTTTATATACTCTGGCCTTTTTATTAAGACTTCCTTCAGACTAGATAGCCAGCATGATATATTATCACTTGTTTCATGTGATATAAGCATTTGTCTTATGCCCAGCAAAAGCTGACCTGATGTGTGCACAGGCAGAATTTACGACACTTGCTTTTAAATTCAAAAGTGTTAATTTGGTCTCTCACCAGGTGAAGTAGAACATGCAGTTAAAGTAACTGTACTGGAACAGCCGAGGTATCAGTGTCCCTGTCTCTCACTCTGATACTCAAGCCTGGGGAAAGCTTCCTTAAAGTCCCAGCTTCTTAAACTCTGTGACTTTACCGAATTTTCAAAAATTGTAGAGGCTTCCTATAATCCTAGAATCAAGAAAAATAAATGAAAACTATTGGTTTTAATTCCACAGTTTTAAAGATTTGGTGATCTGAGTCATGACTTGGGACACTGGTTGGCAGTGATTAATAGAGTCCTTCTAGCCAACAGTTACAACAGAGGTCCAGCAGTACACTCAGTTTTCAAATGAGTCTATATTGACGTAGGGATAGACATGAAGAATTGGGGTGTGAGCAGACAGAAACAATAACTCTTCCAGACAAAACCAGATTAGGATAAATGAGGAATGTTGCTTAATGTTAGGTATGCCTTCAGCTCCTCGATGTATTTCCAGTGTTGAAACCTGTAATTGCCATTGCTGAGTTGCTATCCAAATTCTAGCAGTTCTTAGGCACAAATATATCCCACCTTACTGGCAATTCTAATCCATACTGCTCAGTTAAGAAAGTGAGTTAATTATCTTCCTATGTTTGCTAAAGGTAAGAGTCATCTGCAGAAAGAACACGTGAAAAAAGTTTGTTGAAGTCAGAGCAGGCCAGACAGCGTGTTGAGGCACCATTCTGCAGAGCCCTGCACAGCACAGAGTCCTGAGCCCATTGGTTGCCCCAAGTGAAACCAAAACTGAAGGTCAAAATCCCCCATTTGCTATAGGAACGGAATGAGAATGGAATGTTTTCCAGATGGTGAGGAAGAAACCTAAACAGCTGAATCATCATCTCTCATTGATTACAGAAGTCATTAACTTGCAACATTTTGTGTCAGTGTAAACAACATGGGATAAACCCAGAATCTCATAGTTGGGTATAGATCATACTCTCACAATGTGACTTTTATGCAAACAATCTACATTTGTAAATGTATTTCTATATATCAATTTTATATATGAAAGCATTTAAAATTTACATGGTTGAACATATTGGTTATGAAATGCAAGTGTATAATAAATATGGGTGTTCAGAATGTGTCTGCTTAGAAAAAAATCTGAAGACAACAGTATCCTATCTTGCTTCACATCTGACAGTTCAAATACCCAATGGGAAAAGACTATTATCCAAGAATTATTTATTCATATGCATATTTGCAATCTCAATCTTCAGTCTGAATCTAGCAAAAGACATTTTTCTCCATTCAAAGGCATGTTACAAATCAGGTTTCCTAGATAAATGATTATCATAATGTAGTAAAAATGGTGATTTATAATTATTAAATCAATGTCTCCTCAAAGGGACTTGAATGTGGAATAGCATATCACCGGCAACCAAAAAGAACATCACAGTTGAAATCACTTCTCAAGCCACAAAGTGGAAACAAAGGGGGAATTGCTTTTGTTGTCTCTGAATAAAATTGAAGGTAAAGTAAAAGAGTTTAGCAGAGATATTTTTTAGGAAAATGTGGACGTGTGTGAGAAACTCCAAGTTCTGAGTTATTATTAATTAGTTTTTATTAAGTTGCTTAAACTTAACCTACAACGAAGTTGATTCAAACTTTCTGCATTAAGCCTATTGCTGAGTCCAGTCACAATAAAATAGTCATTGAATATTCTAAATACGCTGTTAGCTTTTACCTAGTCCTCCTCCTCTGCTAGAAGGAAGCCTGTCTGGAAAAAACTGTCATTGAAATGGTAGGCTATAAAGAGCAACGTTAGTAAATTCAGTGTAAAGAAAATATTTTAACATTGAATGACTGCCAAGAAATTCAGAAAGTGATTGTCAGCAGATGTGTTTTCAATTCCTGATTTTGCAAATATATCCAGATGTGATTAAAATAAGTCTATTTATATGAAAGAACAGTCATCTAAACTTTTTTTTGTGAGATAAAGGCATATTTTGTAAATATTTATATATGCTTGGAAGAACCCAATCCTGCACACAATCACTAGCCTGCTTATGAAAAGCAGAACCTTTTAAAAGAGCAGTCTAAAATTTACACTATGGTAGCAGTGAGTCTGTGTGAAGTAAAATGTTCCTTACCCAGGAATGTATTGAAGCAGAATCTGAACTTTACCTTTATTATATCTATATTAAATACACTCAACAGAATGCTCACTAGGACACCATAGCACCTACATCCCACTGGCCTAGCTGGTTCCTGAGAGAGCTTCTGTTTCTTTCTCCTTCTCCATCTACAGACACTATACTTGCAATCCCAAACCACACTTGTCTTTACTGCATGACATAGCTTCTGCTTTTATAAAATCAAGTTTGGGAGCAACTGGCTCAGAGAAGATAATCTCTCAAACCTGTCTAAGGTGTATCTTTTCTGCTCCTACTTAAAAGCTGTTAAAATACAGTAATTTGCAGTTGTTTGATATATATCTCAAAATCATAACTTGTGGCCAACATTGTCTAACAATTTAAGATATAATAGACAATCCAGAATTTAGTAGAATGGATTTTTATTACAAATCTTGCTCCTGTGATTTTTTTGGGCTTTTTTCAGTTTGGTACTAAATCTATTTTATTCTGTTTGTTATTTTCACAGCACGATGCACTGAAGTACCCAGTGAAAATAAGACAATATTGTGCGTTCATGCAGTCAGGGAAGTTTTGGTTCATACAGACCTGCTACTCTGATGGCCTTCTCAATCTAAGTGTAGGCATTTTTCTAAATACTTTAAGAAATAGTACTACAAAAAACTAAAGTGAGAAAATATTGTAGCTGTGGTATTCCATTGCTCTTTTCATGTTGTGCTTTTATGCCAAGAAATTTCTCAAACTTTTAACTGCTTTGGATATTTCATGCTGTCCCTGACAGAAGATACAATGCACCTAAGATTCCAGATGTGTTTTGCACCTCTATTTTAAAGTCTATACTGTTGTTGAGGTTTTGTTGCAGTCTGATTTTGGTGTGAAACACAAATGGCTGGGAAGTTTTGAGGAAAGTTTATATAGAGAAGGACTGAAATGATTCTGCTACATGGGAACAACATCTGTATTACATGACATGTCCATGTTAATCTTCTGTGATTCAAACAAGAAGTTTGCTTTCCAGCAGTTGTTGCACCCGCTGTCCCACACTGACACCTAGCTGAGTGTGATTCTAAATTCTGGAATTGCCTTTATATTGTAAAGACAATTATATTGCTTATTCTAGAGAAAGTAGTCTATCATAATTTTCAGTCAGCATTCCCCAAAAGTCAAGCCTTCCAAACATGCCAGGTTTTCCATTTGATGATATCTTTAAGGAAATAAAGCTTGTGTTGACACTAGAGATGCACACAGAGTAGACTCCTCCACGACTGCTGGCCCACATGGCTGAGTTCAGTAGCACATTACACTGGTGTGTAAAGCAAGTGGCTAAGACCAGCAGTGAGCAGCTGAGAGCTTTGCTCAGAAATTACAGCAGGCTGCATGCACATGGCCGTGCTGCTTCTGGATGCAAGATAGCTTGCGTGAAACTTGCTTGGATATCTATTTACCAAATTTTCTCATGCTTCAAGCTTCAGAACCACCTTATGTGAACAGATGCAGATATCTCTTCAGTATCCTCAAATTGTTCTTCATTTCTTGAGTACAGTGAAGGCATAACTTTCCTTGCCCTCACCTATTAAGCCAAGCGAGAAAAAATGCAACTCTCCAGTTACAGGATAATTAAATTTGTCTTTTCTCTCAGGGAAAGAGTGTCCGCCATACTGTGAAAGCACAGTATTTTTCTGCATTGTGAATACATTAGTCCTCCTTGATGTCAATACCTAAAACAGTATAAACAGTATTCCCATTGCCTTTTTTTTTTAGACATATTGATTAAAAAAGAGATTACTAAATGTCTCTAGATCCTGTAATATTATATATACAGTCTTGTGAATATTGCAGTCTTCCAAGAAATAGCCATCATAGCAAGCTCATGGCATCATTCCACAAACAAGGGATTTCTGTTCAGTTTTGTCTTAATGATGCATTTATCTTTAAGGGCTTTCTTTGCCTTTTCACTCTCTAATACTCCAAAGGCAGTATAAACTGTAACTTAACAAGAAAATACATGTATTTATATAACAAAGATTGAAATAATGAATTATATAGATTTCCTGTATTCCTGAGATGTATGAGGAGAATTATTCTATACATACAATTCAAAGTGCTCCATCTATTTTCAGAATGAAGTTAAACATAATGACTTGTAATTCTATAATGTGTTTCAGTTAACTGCAATTGTGCCAGCAGAATAAGTGATACTCAGTGCTCTTGTTGCACATGAAGAAAACAAAGATGCAAGCAAAGCATACTCATGAAGGTGAACACTGCTCTTCATTGATGCCCATTGTTAGTCTGGAAATTATTATTAGATACACTGATGTCTTCAGAGGTTAACTAATTGAGGGAGTATTAACCTGGGTCATAGCTAAATTAGTTTTGGGTTAGTGGTTTGCTTTGTGTTGAGGTGTTCTGACTGTAAACCTAGACATGGATTAATTGGGACCACAGGTCCTTGGCCAAAGAAGAGAAGCTTCTCCTTCCTTCTCCTACCTCCAAAGGCAAAAGAGCGATTAGTTGGCAGCCTTAAGTATCTTCACAACTGCTTATGGGCAGTTGAGGACTTCCACCCCCTTTGCTGAGCAGCAAGAACAAGTTAAAATCCCCATCTTTTTTGTCGATCTATGGTCACAGATCTGTTGCTTCAGCTGTCTCTGTCTCAGTTTGATCACTTACCTCCATGCTTTGCCTCTTCTATCCAAAAAGAAGCATAGCGCAAAGCTGCAATATTTTTTGGTCAGTTTTTTCAAATCTCTCGACTAGGATCATGATTTAAAAATCAACAACACATTTTTAAACGGGCAAAAAAAGTGATGTTCTAATGTATTTTTATTAATTTAGGGCTAATGTATATCCCATCAGTCTGACTAGTATCTTTGTTTCCATGAATAAATGTGTAATATCTTCAGCTGAATGAATGTTTCCATCTGCTACTAGTTCTTAACCAAGAATTATTTTTTCAACATATATTCATGCGCTTTATTTTTAACATTTTTTTGATAAGGTACTACATTCTCCCACAGCTCCATCTATAAAACTTAATTTTTAAACATTTCATCCTATTCCAAAATGTTATTTGAGTTTTCAAGATTGTTTAAATTATTATCTGCTCCACTCAATTTACTTCACAGATACCGAGAAAATGAACTCACACTAAAATGTTGAAGTAACATGGTTTTGATTTTTTCATTATCATTCTGGATTGGCAGCTAACCATTATAAAGTAGAAATTAATTTTATGTTCTCTTTTGTTATACAAAACTCTTGTTATTAGTCCAACTAAACTGAAAAAAGCTCTATAAGAAACCAGAAAACTGTAACTCGATGTGAAACAATAGAGAAAACAATTTTCACTTTTTTACCCATTGGTGAGAGCACTCAGGTGGGAGTGAGACCTGTCATACACAGGTCTCTCAGGAAACATTGCTGTTGTGGTCTAACACCAGGCAGCAACTAAGCACCACACAGCCATTTGGTCACTCTCCTCCCCAACCCCTCCCTGAGGAGGAGAATCAGAAAAATACAGTAAATCTTGTGGGTTAAGAACAGTTCAATAATTGAAACAAAATAAAATACAACAACAATAATAACGATAATAATAAAAATAATAGTTGTAATGAAAAGGAGGAAGAGAAGACTAAAACACAAAAGAAACAACAGATGGACGCACAGCCCTACTGCTCATCACCCACTGGCCATGCTCAGCCTGTCTTTGAGCAGTGATCACCCCTCCCTGCCAATTCCTCTCATTTTCTATTCCAAGCTTGATGTTCTGTGGTATGGAATATCCCTTCTGCCAATTCTGTGTTGTTCATGCTCCCTTGTGGCTTCTTGTGTGCATTCTCACTGGCAGAGCATGGGAAACGAAAAAAATCTTTACTTAGGGTAAACATTACTTAGAAACAACTAAAACATCAATGTGTTACCAACATTATTCTCATACTAAATCTGAAACACAGAACTGTACCAGTTCCTAAAAAGAAAACTAACTCTGTTCTGGCCGAGACAGGAACAATTGCCCTGAAAATTTTTGCCGAGTCATTCCCATGCCCAGCTTTGCAAGACAACATTGAGTTTTGTCCAGTCCTGGGCAAGTTAATATGCAGGATCTGTACTGCCCATGCAGGTGTACATCTCCAGAGATGGGACCAAGAATTCATCCTGCTGATGGTTAGGTCGTGGTGTCAGAGTAAGGAGGTCGTTTGGGCTGAGATTGCACCCAGGCAGACAAACACTTCAAATCCATCTCTAATCTAAACTCAGGATAATTGGATAAAAGTGAGGAGGGAGATGAAAAAATTCACTTTTGTTCTTTAACCTCCTCTCCGACACCTTAACAGCATGTCTATGGAAAAGACCTCCAGGAGTACCTCCTGTAAGAGCCTGTGGAAAAAATTCTGTAGAGCTTTTCTATGGTCTGAGTTTTCCTTCATTCAGGATTCAGGACTGTATAAAGAAAAAACCTAATATGTTGGTATATAAAATTAGCTCTGGGCACCTTAGCAGCACTCATGATTTACTGTCTTTCCTGAGAGCAGGTCCTAAGGCCAGAGCAGCAACTCTGATTTGTTCAATTTGACTAAACTTTGTGAATTACCTAGAAGATGTAAAATGCTTAATGTGATCATTTGGAAGGGACATTACTGGAGGCACGGACATTGGAGCCTGCAATTAATGGCACCATTGGTGAACAATTGCTTCTCCCCATTCAACTCTGAGTCTCAGATAAAATTAAAAACAAGGCTAGGTTATGGTACTAAAAAACCCAGAGGCCAAATGACACTACATAGCTACCTTCATCCCACCAAGACAATTTTTTATGGAAAGACTGTGGGTGCAGTCATAATGCGCTTTTGGGAGCAGTGCTTATCATAAAATCCTGTTGAACTGTGGCTGGCACTGTTTTAAATATGTGTAACAATACTAAACAGCTAAACCATGACAGCAGGTGTGCTGGTAATTAAGCAATATATCATGTCATTTCTTAGGGCTGTGCCTTGTTTTTTTTATTAGTTTAGTCTGTGAGAACATTGACTCCATTTTCATTGTGTGGTTATGTTTTAGTTAGCTGCATGCATCTTTTTGATATTTTATATATGCACATATATATATATAGTAGATTTTATCAAAATCACCTCTGTGTCATATGAGTTTTACTTTTTCCATTTGAGTTACTGCATTGGATCATCTAATCTGACCTCACATGTATCAGAAAGCTGCATTTTACCTGTATCAAACCAGTATTAACTACCACTTAACCAAAGTAACTCTTTTCAAAAGGAATTTAGTCTTATTCTGAAGATGTGTAAAAATTATACTTGTCTTGGTATTTTGATTCAGTAGAAAAATCATTTTCTGTTAAGAAATAATGCTTTGATTCTCATTTCAACTTGTCTTGATTCAATTTCAACACAGCACTTGTTCTTATACATCAGGCCACCATATTAAAATTCACTTTAGCATCACATAGTTTCTTTTGATTTATTAATTATGCATGACAGCTAAAAGATTAATTTATTTATTAATCATACATATATATGAATAGGTGCCCATGTTTCTAAATATTACTTTAATAAATATACAGTATCTATTATAGAATGCATCGAGTGTTTTAATGTTGGTTTAAGTACTATTGTGTTGCAGAGATATTGTGCTTCCCTATACAGACATATATCCTTGTCATGGTTTTTGATTTGCCAATTAAAATACACTCATTTTCTGTTGTGAGACAGAACCAGGAGTAGAAGCAAGGCAGGCCTAAAACTTAAGAGGGTATAAAAAGAAATTTATCAACTATACAAAGGGAAAAAAAACCTCAGAATAAGATTGTCAGACCATTCTTTCCTTCCCTTTCTCAATCTTCATAACAATGAAACAAACATACAAGAAACTGCTTCAATTAATTCCCAATTCAAGCAGTCCCTTCTTCTGTTTATTCACTTTGGAGTGAGAAGCCTCCTCTTGTTAGGCTATAGGGATTTTTTCCACAAGAAAGTAGAAAACAGTCTTCTCGTGGTTTCATTTTCACGATTCTGCATCCGCCCGGTATCTGCAGTCGTGGTACTCCTCCCAACTCCACAGCCTTCCCAAAGCTGTACTTGTGGGTCAATGGTCAAAACACATGGGGTATTACTTTTAAGAATGAAATGTTCCAAAGCAAAGGTTCTCTTCNTGCCAGGACATGCCAGCTCCCCAGACAGGGGGCCCGGCCCAGCCTCCCTGCCAGGCCCACAGGCCTGCAGTGGAGCCAGGCCAGGGCCCTGTTACCTGCACTGCTGCCAGAAAAGCCAAGAGGGCTCAGTTCCGGATTACCTCCTTCAAAATGTGTGTTCACGGAGTGAACTAACTTTCTTCAATTGGTTCTTCACGCTGTCAATAACCAAACCAACCTCCAATTGGTCACTATCAACTCCCAGGGGAGTACTCATAGAGAAAACTTCTTTTTGAGTTTTTTCCTCCCCAGGTCAAACTACCACAATCCTACAGAATCATTTTAGCACATTTTGCTGACTAAAAGAGGATTCTAACCTAGACCCCACAGAATCACAGAATGGGTTGAAAGGGACTTTAAAGATCATCTAGTTCCAACCCTTCTGCCATGGGCAGGGATGTCATTCACTACACCAGGTTATTCAGAGCCCCATCCAGCCTAGCATTGAACATTCCTGGGGTAGGGCATCCCCAGCTTCTCCAGGCAACCTGCTCCTAACCGTATGCACCGGTTTGAAAGCAAAACCAGTGAGAGACCACAAGTCAGAAATACAATTTAATAGGAAAAAGGAGAAAAAATAAAATACATACAATAG
>VWZS01001298.1:12062-31333 GCA_013397075.1 Rhabdornis inornatus
ATTTTATCAGTCATTCAGTGGGACTCAATGGCCCATTAACAGAAGATATCCTCCTGGAGGAAGGATGGGTTGTGGAAAAGATAAAGATGACTGCCCCACTTGGTTTTTAACAGATGGCCCATTAGCAGAGGATATCTCCCACGGAGATAAGGATCATTGCCCTATCTGTTTTCAACAGATGGTGATAGAATACATACTTTTGGGCATCCATCTTTACATCGTAACCTAGGACACCTTACCACTAAGACTTTCTTGCTAATCCAATCTAAATCTACTCTCTTTCAGTTTAAAGCAATTCCCCTATCATTACATGTCCTTGGAAACCATTTCTCTCTTGTTGGTTCTCTTTACTGGAAGATGTTCTAAGGTGTCCCTGGAGCCTTCTCTTCTCCAGGCTGAACAACCCCAACTCTCTGAGCCTGTCCTCATAGGGGAGGTGTTCCAACCCTCTGATCATTTTTGTGGACCTTCACTCCAATAAGTTTAAAAGCCAGGAAAGCTTATGTTATTTTTTTTGTATTAATTTATATTTTTAAAGTGTATTTTGCAGGAATGACTTGTCAACCATAAAGAAAGTAACTGGATCATATAATATGGTTGTCGTTTTCTCTTTCTCATTTATCCCCTAAGCCTTCCTTCTTACCTATGTTCTTTATTTTCCGTGATTTCATGTTTGAGTCAATTTCATTAATAAAGATGTTCCATTCAATTAATAGGACAAAGTCAGTCCCAGAAGTACCTACAAGGAAGCCTTCATATAAAACTGATGTACCACTGACAATTTCTCTCTGCGAGTTGTTAATTCATTTATGCCTTACTGTGATTACATGGTGTACTCTTTTAAACAGAATGTCACACTAGTGGCATAGAAAACCTTCTGCCACTTCTCAACTGTGTTTTTTAGCCACTATTTTTGGAAAAAAATGTATCTCATCAAAGAATGAAAGCAATTTTCTTTTGATAATATCTCTTCTCTTTAAAATTCTGTTTATGAGCATTTTTAAAACATTTGTTGAGCAGTCATATATAAAATAAAAAGTTCTGTCGATTTTCCTATCATCTCTCTGTGGATTCATGAAAAAACAGATATAGCCTGTGGTAACTGAAATCGCCTCACTGGCATTTATCAACTCTGCTGTAACTTTAGTAGACTTACAATCTTTGGAATTGCAAAGTACTTTAAGGTAATTAAAAATTACCAGTGAGTTAAATATTTCTTCAGACAACTCTTTGGGCTTCAAGTACAAGTTAACTGAACTTGAGCTATTCAGTGTAGACACCACCTTATTTTCCTGACAGTGACTTAAAATTAAGAAAGTCCATCTTTATGTAGTAGGAATATATAATTTTTCTTTTCCAGGTTTAGAAATATATATGCATACATATAATGGATTTTTTAAAAAATCCTCTTAATGGCTAGCCTTACATTTTTTCTCCAGAGTTATTTCCCTTAATAGACTCTTTCCGTTGAATTTCTTAAGTATAGTACTAGATTTTGTTTGTGTTTTGTGCTTTTGGTGATCAGAAGAATGTCTACTGAAAATCATCCTCTATAATCAATGATAGTAGAAGAAACCAGTTATTTAATAGATGCCTCTCAAAGGACTCCAGCTTTATTTCTTCTCACACAGTGATTTTCTGATTCAGAATTGCAAATGACCGGCAAAATGATATTTTTTTTTCAGTTTTAGCAGTTAACTTTTCAGTATAAACAGAAGACAAGTAGAAAATAAAAAGAGCAGAGATAGAGGAACAGCCAAGCCAGTCTGTCTCTGGAGGGGCATAGAGAGATGGAGGAGCAGGCTTAGTGCCCCCTTGCCTTTGGGAGCTAAACCTCTGCCTCTTGGTCACTGAGTCTGGTGGGACCCTGCCACTTTGATATGTTGCCGACATCTGAGTCTTTAAGAAGCTTACCTGGAATAGAAAAAGAGCAGTTTTCTTTCTCATACAGTGAAACTCTTCCAGAAACTTACTCCATGTAAATACATTCACTTGATAGTAAAACATCTTGGCTCCTCCTTGTGCATACAAACCAAATGTGAGGGCGTAAACCTCTCTGTGTTCCTTAGTGGTTAGATTAGGTCCTAAGCAAGACTGAAATAATTTCACCTTAGGTTTTGTATCTCTTCTGCAAGTCCATTTTATTTCTGTCTATTATGAACTGTAATTTTAACTTTAGTTTATGTGGTTCCTCAATCAAACAATTGGATTTTACAGTACACCAGGAATCTGACAACTGGAATGCAAGCTGAAGTTTCAACCAAATTCTGTGATTTAAAAAAGGAATTTCTATTTCTATTCTATTTTTTCACCTGAAATGATTCCTTACTCAAAAAATATTTTCAAACAAGAAAGAAAAAAACAACTTTAAAATGAAATTACTTTTCTGAGACAAAATAGAATACTGCATGCCTCATTTCTGAGTAGTATGATAGGAAAATGGAAAGATGAGATTTATTTTCTTCACCTTTAATGACAGTAATAGTAGGACAAATAGTGAAATATGAATAATATTTTTCCAGACCCCACTTCCTTCTGATGAATTATGCTCTATTTTCCTTTAGCAGGCATTGAGTTACTTTTATGTGGAAAATTCGAAGAACTGACAGTAAAGCCTAAGTTACAGCTCAACAAATAATAGTGGTTTAAGAAAACTAACCCTTAAGCACCATTTATTCTGGTTCTAAAGAATTGAGCTGATAATTTAAAAGCCACAATGTAACATTTAAAAAAACATAAATGAAAACATTGAAAATATTTTTTCTTGTACATTCACTCTCATCAACATCATGATTATCAGCTCCTAGGGAAAAAAAGAACTAAAAGTATGAAAATAATGGGTCAGTGAATTTAAAATGACCTCTTGTTTTATAGGCTAACAGGTTAAAAATATTGTTAATTAGTTAATGAAACTACCACAGATATATTATGCAATAGACAAAAATTTAATTTTTGAGTATTTTTATAGAAAGAGTTACATTCTTCAAAAGGTCTCAATTGCCTTTCCATATTAAATTGGCTATCTTTAACACTTATATCTTCTTAACCAAACCTGAGTATAACTTCCATGTTGTATCTATTTTTTCTTCTTTCTACAGATAATGTAGATTCCAAAACTGATTTTTCCCTGATCCTGTGAATAGTTAGCAATACAATAAGAAATTACATCAGCAGAGGAAAAGGAATGATGGTGTTTCCATCTGGACACAAACCTATTCTTCTGTATTTCAGCACTTTCCTGCATTAAGACATAATGTTCTGAACTTGGGTGTTCTTTACCATGTGTGAGACAAGAGCCTCAGACTTTGCTGGTGGGCCTGGGATCTGCGTTTGTGTAAAATTGCAGAAATTGCCATCAGTGTTTTCAAATACAAAGTTGCTCTCCAGAAAATTTCTAACCAGTTCTAACAGCTGAATGGGCTTCAGCTGCTTCTCACACAATCCAGTGGTTCTAACTTTCATTTGAAGTGTCCAAGAAATAAGCTTAACAAAATAAAATATTCCTTTCCTTGACAACAAAGCTGTGCTTTGACAGTCAGGCCTAGAGAATAGGAATAAAGAAGTTTATGTAATATGAACACTGTCGATCTGTTTTATTCACCTTTTTTTTTTTTTAACTCCCAGTTCTCAAGAGAAGTTCACAAATGGTGAAAAGGACACAATTCCCATTAGATCAATGGTTCAGTGAGTTTCATGGTGTTCATGTCACTGCTACTGTACAGACCACAGACAGCAAGGGCAGAAATTCAGCTTTCCCTGTAGTCTATCTAAATCTTCTTGAATACTTGAACTGTGTACAGAAAATATTAATTTTTATAGAAGTAGTTATCCTTTTGCTATTTTTCCCCCATAATAAGCATTAGAAAATTTAAGGAACAAAAGAGAGAATTCTTCAAGCAATCCACAATGAACATACTGGGAATGGGAAACCAGAAATAAATAATGTAAGGCTCTCAGTGATGTTGATGCACCTTGTACTACCTACAGCTACTACCAGCATTTAAAGATGCCTATTTACACCTTGAATATGGAAAATAAGCAGACAGTCCTCAGGCAATAGACAGTCACTTAGACTGAGATCATCTTTTAGGCAAGTCCTCCCTCCTGCATGCTGACACTTCATAAGGCCCATTGGTAATGCTTCCCTAAATACACCTGATTTTTTTCATGTGTGTAGTAAATAACAGATTTTGTTACTTTTCCAGATACTTCTAAACAAATGTGTAGCTATAATCTCTATCCTTACCTATCCTAAGTGAATTCCTCACACAGTAGCTTCAATGACCATCAGAAGAGGATATACTTTTCAGCTACGGATCATCCCACCCTTCCTCCCTTCCTCCTTCCCACCCCATTTGGTGGATCTGCAGTAAAAACATTTCCTTCAAAGACTGCACTCCTACTTTTCCTTGCCTACAAACTGCAAACTTTTACTAATCTTATAGCAATAATATTGATAAATATGAAAAACTTATATGTAAAAGAAGTATATTTTTAATACTCCATTCCTGTCTTTTTAAATTTTTCAGGTCAGCTATCAGTTCCAAATATTTTAGTGCTGTCCACTAGCAGACACCCAAAATCTCAGTCAGAACTGAATTCCTGAATGGATGATGTTGATTATTAAGTATATATATTTGGCCAGATGATTTTAAGTCAGTATAGTCTTGATGGTTTTGGTTATTTTTTTCATTTTAAATCAATTAATCACTGGACTAACTTATTTTCACTTAAAGTTTTTTCAAAGTGAAAGAGCTATAAAAGAATTAAGTCATGGGCTTTCCACTGCCTTTTGGTAGCCTTCAGTAACTAGAAAAGGAAAGTTCACAGAGTAGCCTTAAAATCCTATCACCAAATAAGAACCGCTAAGAAAAATATACTGAGAAAAATATCTGCTCTCTTTTCTTTCGTCTCCTGTGTGACTGATTACAGTTTTAATCTCGCTGCCTGGCTCCCACATAGGTTTCAAGTAGCTCTTACAGGGCTGTTGCTGCAATCCAGATCCCTATTTGTGCCATTGCTATGCTTATCTAATATAAGGACCAACTTTTTTACGCTCCTCCTGCTGTTTCTATTTACACTATGGTGGGTTAAACATATCTGAACTCAGATGGACCAGACCTACACTGACTTGAAAATTGTGTAAAGCTACAGGAGATACCTATTTGTTGCAATTTGTAGTATTTCACTTACTTGCAATGACTTCTTTGGTTAATAGCATGGGATGTCACCTGCAAAATCTGACCAAGAAAACCAATTTTATGGTATGCTATGATGCCCAGTTCAGAGTATGAGCAGTGATTTTCTAAATTGGACTATGTTCCCAAGGGTAATATAAATTTCCTTTTCTACTTTTCTTTTTTGTTTGGTTTCATTGTTTGCTTTGCTATGTTGGCTCCAGAGTTAAATGCTGCATCTACGTACTCATTTCTACAAAATGCTGAGGCAGCCTTTGGCATAACTTCCCTTCAGGAATCAATTCATCTGGGGAATATACTTTCTGGAAAAGGGAAAACTCACCCATTTCAGGTGCTGTATAATATTACTTACTGGAGTGGAGGGAAATTACACACAATAAATAAATTAGAAGAGCATGGATCAATAATGCCACAGGACTTTTGCCTGCCTAATTACAGATATGTGCTAAAGTAATTGAGCCTAACTTCACAATTCTTATGTTTATTTGGATCAATTTTATTTCACAGTTCTCATTCCTTACCTTTTTGATACAGAATATAACTTTATTGGTGTTTTCCTCTCATAATTGAGTAGAATTTGTGTCATTTCTTCAGAAGCACCACTGGAATGGTAACTAATTGTCCTGGTTTAGGGCAAATTTGGGGGAAAACCTCCAGAAGGAGCCCCCAGAAAGCAAACCCCCACGACTCCTCCCCCTACCACCGGGTTCGGGAAGAATTTTCACTGAGAGAAGTGGAAAAAACCTGTTTATTTAACAAGGAAAACATTCCCCAGGACACACACACAAAAAAACCCTGGACAACACCAGATGACAAAAAAAACTCCTTCACCCCTCTGAAAGGATGACAAACTCAGAAAGTCTCTCCTGCAAGTGGTCGCCCAGTTATCGGTCTCCGGCGCTGGGGATGACTGCTGCTGATCACAAAATGCAGACTCCCGGTGTTTCGTGGTGTTTCCCAGGTCCCCGTCCAGGACAGGTTCAGATGGTATAATTTTATTTAGGAAAAGCAAAAAGTAGGAGCAAGCAAGCAAGCAAGCAAAGCAACCAAAGCCCAGCCTTTCCTAAACACAGAGCTGGCCGACAACAAGACAAAACAAACCCTCACCCTCAGAGCCAGTCTCGAAAGCACAGAACACAACACGAAGCACAAACAGAACACACGACTGGGGATACAAGCACCACAACGTCACCCCAGGACACTAATGTATAAGTGTACACAGAAGATGCTCAATCAGCTAGCGTACACAACTGTGTGACTACAATCTGATTTTTTTTTGTACTGGAATCCATTTTTCAAATTGTTTCATTAGGAGAAGGCAGTCTTTGGCATAAACACTTCTGACTTCTAGCTAAGTCTATATAAAACTTGGTTTATTGACAAAGTAATATCCATCTGAAACTTTCTAGCTCCTAAAAGTGATTTATCAGTCAGATACCCATGTCTTGTTGTTTTCCATTATGTACTCTCACAACCGCTGTTGATTTTGTTGAGAGAAGTTTAAGTTCCTCTAGGCCTTGCAATATGTTCTATTACCCCTTTCTAACTTTCATTATCTATTAGGAACCACTGTTGCAAAAAGGCAAGCATGTAGAAATCATTAGGAAATAGGAATCTCAAGGCATATGATGCCAATTTAATAATGGCTATACAATATATTAGAGCTCATTTGGGAGATGTCAGAAACAGCTTCACCAGCCCCAAAATAATCCTTAGCAACCTCTACATTTTTCTTACAAAGATATTATTTTGTGACTCAACAAGGATTCAATGTATCAATTATTTTGTGACTCAACGAGGATTCACTATATTAAGATATATTGCCTTAATTAGGCAGCCTATGAAAAAGTAATGGCAGGATCATTTCATACAAGGATAATTTTACCTGGGGGACTGATCATTACTTGATTACATTATGCTGTTGTCTATTCGTTGTGTAACTTATTTACAGCTGATAGTGAGAACAAATAGCCAATGAATAATTATCTCCCATGAATAGGTGGCAGCATAGGGACAATGTAGCCCAGCATTATTAACAGCTGTGATGGACAGACAGACACATACTTGACTTTGTCAGCACTCACAAGACTTCTCCTTCCTCGACACTGACTACCTCCTCTCCATCCTTTCATCTGCCATACTGGATGAGCGATTAACAAACATCCAGCTGTTCAAAACTTCATCTATTATGAAATTTACACATTTGACAGGACAGTCACAATTCTAGTGGCAGCCAGCATACTTTTGTTGGAGCATTGGAAGGAAGTGAAGAAACTAGGAAGGTGGGACAGAATAGTAGCCACCTCCAGATGAAGGGAGTTAGTCTGCAGCAGCCACTGGCAACTGTAAGGAAGAGGAGGAACATCTCTTTTCAGAATGCTCATGCTAATGAAAATGGCATTGTCCAGCTTTGCTATTTGAACACATTATCTCCATTTTCTTGGGATCTGATCTTCAAATCAAGATTTTTGTCAATGTTTCTAGAGATGATAAATCATACTGAGCCATTTTCAGAAGTAATCAGACAGCTACCTCACAGCAACCCTTCAAAAGCTGATTTTAATACATAACCTAAGGAGAGGTAAAAGGTAAAGTGTAATTTTACATGGTGGATGGTCATCTTTCCTCACTTCTTCAATGAGGTTTATCCATTCAGATGTTTGAGAAAATGAAACTGTATGAAGAATTTAAAACTATGCTAATTAAACTATTAAATTGATACAATCATATAGTTACATATTTAATAGCTCAAAAGCTTTTATTTTTTTAAAACATTTGCAATGAAGATTGTTCTAAGCTGTAGACGGTAGGTTGTGCCTGTTTAATTTTATGGATTGCACTGGGTGAGGCTTGATTTACTTGCTGAACTCAACATTGTAAAACACTTTCACTGCATGTTTGATGACATGGAGTGTTATTTCACTGGCCTGTGTTGATTGCTGTCTAGATTTCAGAAAAACCTTTCAGCATAGAGATGGTTTCCTCATAAGACACGCATAAAAAACCAGAAGATCCTACTGAATGTAGTTAAGTGGAAACTCTAAACATTGCCTTCAGAACTGCTGCCCTGTTAATAACAATGGACTCTGCTGCTTTGGTTTTCTTTTTACTTCTGAAATTAACTGCAAAACTGCAGTACAAAACTCCTCCATATCCCAGGAGCTGCAATGGAAGAGGCATCTACTGTCTAGATTTGCATTTTGTTTTCTATTTCCCTCCTGCTGCCCTTATATGTGCAGAGATGTTCTAGGGTTGGTTTAGCTATTCCTTGTGAAAATAAACTTGGAATCAGTGAATGAGATTGAGACATTAAAAAACTGTTACATGGCATGGAGTGAAATAGGTCCTTCCAGAGCATAAATTCTCTAGCTCTTTAGGCAAACATCATGGATTGAGATTAATTGCCCTCCCTAGAGTCTTGCTTCTCTTCATGGGATGGGAGATCACAATGACTAAATTAAACTTAGATATATAATTTTGGCTCCTTAAGTTAGGGTACTTATACTATAGTCTTCAATCCAACATATTTTTATAATGCATTTTAACTTCTAAACACCCACACCAGACTCTTTCTTCTTACTATATGCACACTGTATTTTTTTCCATCGTCTGGAATCCACTGGCATCCCCTGGAATGCTAACATCTCTTGGAATAATATTTTGTGTTTCTCTTTACACAAATTCAGATAGTATTTTACCTTCAGTGAAAATCCAACACTGTTGCGTGCTCTGATTAGGACTTTGACTCAATGGCTCTGGAAACAAGACAAGCTGAAAATGTGTATATTTTAATATTCTGGCCCAATTTTATTTTTCTGCCTTGAAATAAATCCAGGACATTGGACATTCTGTCTTGCAGAAAAACTATAAGCTATTTCAAATTACCCTTTAGTGAAAAACTTATCACTGAAGAACTATTTGACTAAGAAACACTGTCAAGAATTCTGTGGAAAGGAAAATTTCATGATATTATAATATGTGTGAAAGAGTAATACCTTTTTTGCAGATGATGTGCAAAATTTTTCTCTGACAGATGGTATGCACATTCAGTCTGTAATTACATGGTCACTTAGATGCAACACAACTTTCTGATCCCACCTGTTCCCTCTTTATTCCTTTTGCCTGTCGGTGTAATTTCTCTTGTACTAGGTTTTTTGCTGGCTAAGGAAGGAACTGTATCTAGATGAAAATTAACTCTAAAAAATACATTTTCTTTTCAGATGGATCAGTGCATAAGCTTATTGTTCAGAGGTCTAAGCTGGCTAGAAGAGGACAGAACAATGAGTGTTGGGAGCAAAGCCAGAGTGACATTTCTAAGCCGTTTTCCAGCTGTTTGTCCCTGGGCCTGTCCTATGCCTGGACTTATTTCCCCCAGGTTCAGGATTTGATTGTTTCTCTTGTTGAACTTCATAAAATTCCTGATTACCCAGTTTTCCAATTTGTCCAGGTCCCTCTGAATGACAGCACACCTATCTGGTGCAGCAATCTCTTTCCAATTTTGTATAATCTGCAAATTGACTGAGGGTCTACACTGTCCCACCATCCACATAGTTAATGAACAGGTTATAATATTGGCCTCTGTGGCAGCCTCTAGGATACCCCACTAAGGCCTTGTCTGCATCTGGACTTAGTGTTACTGATCAGTTCTGTTTGGGACCAGCTGCTCAGGTGTGTCCGTCCAATCTACCTCACTGTCCATTCATCTAACCAATATCAGCATCTACTAGAGAAGTTCAAGCCTTCCATCCACATGTGGTATAACTGGATACCCTGAAATTCCCTTCAGCCTACATAGAGGATATTAATATTATTAATACATTTAACTTTCTAAATTTTTTAAAAAATCGTTTCATTTTTTAAAAATTTACCTCAAAGTGAGACTGTGCCTAGCTGGTAATATAGATTCAAGAAGCAGCAGTTTTTAAATTGTGCTTTTTACTTTTCTTTCACTGCAGTGCACATGGCATCTGATTAATTTCCTGTTGGTAACACTGAAGAGATGTCTGCTGACTGAGGGGGAGTGAGGTTGGTCTTTGGTGCTGCACTGCCTGCAAATATTCAACTACATCCACAGGCTCCACTGTTTCTGGAGACTGAGTACAATATTAAAGCAAAGAAATACCAACATTCATTGTCTTGTATTATCCCTTGACAATCTATCTTAGGGCAGAAAAAGTATTTTTAGAAGAATATATTGAACAAAATAATTTTTTAACTCATTTTTTCTTTTCTTTTTGCCCTTTACAGAATGCAGACTGCATTACAAAAAGCAAGAGATTTCATAAGCTTCAGCTTTGCTCATGGTAAAGAACACAAAATGTTGACAGTTGGAAAGTGGCTCTTTTTATCAAAGCTGTTCCTTCTTACTGGATTTATAAATGACTGAATCCAGATGGATGTTTATCTTAGCTTTCACCCTGATGCTATTTCATTGGATATCACAAAAGTAATGGTAAGCTAAAGAGACTTACGTGGTTACCAGAGGAGAAAGTTGTGATTTACTGTATTGACTACAAATATATATTATTGTCTGAACTGTATACATCAGTGAGTCCTATCCCTACGTTTTAGAAAAAACATAGCTGCCAGTATTAGTAACAAGACTTGTCCTTGGCTGCAATGTGATTTTTTTTTCCTTTCTTCAAATAGCTCTCCTCAGTGTAGTGTAGACAACTTATTTTCTAATTTTCATGAAATAAATTTTTGTATATAATATTATAGAATAACACCATTTAATATTAGAGAAAATATAAGTATGACTGTCCTGAAATTAATTTTCTTAATTTTCAGTCTAAAGTTCCAGGAAAAATGTTGAACTGGAGAATCTTGTCTAGCAGAACTCCCCTTACCAAGAGATCTCACCAACTAACTAGCCAAGGATAATCACTTCTTGAAGTTAAAATATTTGGACACTTCATCAGGGCAGGCTAAACAAAAAAAGTGTGCTAAGAGCAAACCCTCTAACCTGGATAAGATACAGACAAATGAGCCCTTTGTTTCACAGGAATCTCTGAATTGGTATTTGCAGAAGAATAATGAGCCATTATTTTCCTGTAGCTGTTGATATTAATAAAATTCTCTCTAGAAGAAGGAGATAGACAAGTGACAGTAAATGTTGTTCACAGATATTTGTATGCTTTAATTAGCTATGTGTGGGCTAAGTTAGTCATGCTTGCATAACCATAAAGTGATCATTAGGTACATAATCCCATTATCCCCACTGCATATTATATTTTGTTTCATTTAAATCTGGTTGCATGTTTACAACTTCAGTGTAAGCATTTTAATTTCAATTCCATTATCTTTATTTTAAGATGAAAGATGTGTGGTGGCTTTCACTTGAAATATTATGGTCTCAGCTCTGTCTTTTTTCAGTCACAGATCCTAGGAAAAATCACAGAATCCTTCAGGCTGGAAAAGACCTCTTTAGTCATTGAGTTCTACCTTTGACTGATCACTACCTTGCCAATTAAACCATAGCACTAAATGTCACATCCAGCTTGAGGAACTGTGGCTCCACCACCTCTCTGGGCAGCCCATTCCAATGGTTTTCTTGCAGGAGCATGGACACATTTTGGCATTTAATAGGGAATTAAACTACAATTTTAAGTTTGGCACCATCAGAACCAGGTATGCCAAAAACTGTATCCCCAGGTCAGATGACCAGAGGCACTTTAAATTCTGACTTCCTAATAAGTATCCAAAGGCTCCCAGAACAACAGTTTAAAGCAGGAAAGATAAATTCTCTAGAAACAAAAGAAATTAAACTGTTTTCTAAATGAGTTTCCATTTGTAAAAATACCTTAATTTATTCTTGTATGCTTTTAGATTTCATTTTCTTGTGCAGATTATACTGATGTTCCCAAATGCCATTCAGATGAATAACTATTAGCACAAGAAGAATAGTCATTGGATGTTGGTGTTATTTATTATGAATTAAAATAGAACTTAAATTGGTAATTTGTTAATTCACATTTTCTCCCCTGGTGCACATCATACCAAACACCACCTATTTCTCACACAGTTTTTCTACTTACTTGTGAAAAATCTATGGAGAAAAAAACCTATAGCCTTTTTTAAAAATGCCTGTCACAAACTGTCTAGCACTTCTACCAAGCACAGCTGACACTTCTATAGTTTGATAAACCTTTAATCATATTTATGCAGCATCTTTATGTCATTGGTGATACCCTCATTATGTCATCTCAGCAATGAATTATTTACACATTTTAGAATTCCACAAAGATAACTTGGCAAATGAAAAATTAAAATACTCCAAAATCATTAGATCTGAGGCAATGAAATATATAGTACTAACTGTTCTGGCATTAAAAATTGCATAAGGACATGAGATATCCAAGATCAGCATGCAGATGTCTTTTATAAAGTACATAGTCATTTACAAAGTACCTTTCTTTTGTGTGTAATCATAGGCCTTTCACTCACCACTCACTCCTGCTTCTGAAAATGACTTGAAACTTAAAAGCACATTCACTCCCCTAAACTCATCAGAGATATTTACAATGCTGGAGATGCTTTTCACTCCAAAACTCTTCCTGTACAGGAATTCCTGGTAACATAGCGAGGCTTTCCAGCTTCTCTGTTTTCTAGTGAGGATGGATTTTTGGTGTGTGGGTATGGATGTTGATTTATGTGGATACTGATTCATACGGTATTTATTTTTATGGACATCTGACAATCATATTCATGATGGCCTACAGTCAAGACAGTATGCCCTCCCAGGAACAAATCTAAAAATTGGCAAAAGCCATTTTTCTTCCTATCATGTCAAATTAATAAGTATTTGTACAAAATTGGTTGAAATTCATATTCATTATGAATTACTACTTTTGTTCCTTCAAGAATTCAGTAACTTATATAAAAGCTGGATATCCCACCATAAACTAAAAAATGTACCGAAAGAACTTTAAAAACCATTGATGTTCTGCTGTTGGGCTTAGGGAAGCTCAACTGGAAGAAAGGTGAAGTTGTCAGCACAGTAACTATTAAACCACCAAACTAAAGCATGTCTATGGAATCTACTGGGCAATCTCAGCTGGAGCTCAGATAATATTAATGTGAAATACTTTTCTATGGAAAGATTCATCATAGAAAAATCTTCTTAGGAAGATCTGCATCTAAGAGCCTTTCAACCTTTTTCCCAACAGCAAGTTCACTGGGCTGTACTGGAAATAGATGTGAGAAATATTTATGTCTGTGTACAAAAATTTCCCCACCTCCATCTTGTGAACCAAAACAAACCCTCCAGCAAAATAAAAAGACATCTTTTTCTGGGTGCCAAGTTGCATCACTTGCTTCTCTGGACATAGGGAATTATTTAAACAACCACACAGGTCTTCCTGAATTTTTTCCTCTTCTCTATTGGCCAGTATACCTCGGGGACTGATTTCTTCCCAGGATAGAATCTGTTGAAGCTGCATGATGAATTCTGGCAATGAAGTGTTGTTCCTGTGATGTTTGCCATGCAAGCACATTCCAGCCACAAGGACTGTTGTGTAAAGATTGCTGTTGGCACTGTTGCTCAAAGCAGGGAAGGGGGAGACTGCCACTCTCCATAAATTATACCATGAGAAAAAGACTTTCAGCCCAGCTATAAACAGATAATTTTGAGAGGTTATGTATTGCCATCCTCAGGCAACCAGTGGTAGGAGAATGAGTCTGTAAGGAGTAAGACATACTGAAAAGTGTTTTGGGATTTTATAAAATATATTAACCATAAATTGTCTTCAGATTAAAAAAAAAAGTGTACATAATTTAATGTTGAGCAAGTATGTGCCTGGCACTTGTTATTATCAAGTGCTCTTATCAGGAGAAAAGTTCTTTTACTTCTTTTACTTTGGGTAGCAAGATATCATTGTTCCTACTTAGCAAAATATTCAGCAGAAGAAAATATATGGGATCTTGCCTTTCCCAGAAGCTAGGGATAAACTCTTTTAGTTTAGAGAAGACAACTGTTCACAACACATTGAGAATCTTCTCCTTCTCTTTGCACTGTCTATTCTCACACAGGCACTCTGACACAAATATGTAAATCATAAACACCCCCTCACACACAGTCTAGCATTCATTGTTCTTGGAAAAATGTATACTATAATTCTTCTCTCTTTTTACCCCCAAATTCTTCATTAAAAGGACATTTCTGAGAGATGTTAACTGGAACAGGAGTTTGAACCTCAACCTTCAACGTTTATTTTGAAATATATGGTGCAGCAGAGAAAATCTTACTTCTTAAACTCTCTTAAAGGGGGTACTTGCATGACCCACCATCAAGGATATGATGACTGACTATCCAGAGACCCCAGAGATCAAAATGAATCTAAAAATGGATGGGATGTAACTAGAGTGTTAAATGAATACAGAACCTACTAGCCCTGGGTATACTACAAAAGGAGATCGTTAAAACTTCATCTTTCCTTACATCTGTTACCAAAATAAAAAGTTATTTCTGAAGCCAAGGACAAGAATTGATTCTTTCCTTGTTCTTATTATCATAGACTCATAGAATCATGGAATGACTTGGGTTGGAGGAAACCTTAAAGATCACCAAGTTCCAATCCTCCTGTGGACAGGGACGTCATTCCCTAGGTCAGATTACTCTGGGCCCCATCTAACACGGGGCTGCCAGAGGCATCCACAGCTTCCCTAGGCAGCTTGTTCCAGTGCTTCACCACCCTGTGAGTAAAAATTTCCTTCCTAAGCATCTAATCTAAACCCACCTTCTTTCAGTTTAAAACCATTTGCCCTTTGTCCTGTCACTATCCACCCATGTGAAAAGTACCTTTCACTTCTTAAAAAGAGAGGGAGATGAAGTGATTTGCATAGTTCTGTGCTTTAATTACAGAGCAACCTTTGCCTGATGACACTACTATCCTAATTAAGTACCATTATGCTACCCTTGGGACCTTTCTGATTAAGCCTCAATTATGTGGAGTATTTATGACAATGGTAAAAACCATCCCGTTTTGTAACTGTTGCAGCACATGGTAATGATGTAAACACGTCTCCTGGGACCAAAGGATGCAAACAGTTAGACGGTGCTTTTAGAGACCTAGCAAAAATTTCCAAAGCTGAAGATTACTTAAACATTGAGAAACGTTCTAAATTGCATTTAAAAGGCTTTTTAAAAATACTGGAAGAGTGGATATGCAGTCAACAATGGATTTTTGAAGACCTAAACCCCAGTTTTTCATTCACCTTTCTTAGACTTCAGTGGCAGATGTCAGTGTTCTTCAAATATCTGTCTTCAATGCTGAAGTTTAGTCATGCACCAGATATTTCTCTTATCAGCAAATTTGTCAGATTTTTGCCTAGTCTTTTGACTCAGTTTTATATGACTGATCTGTTGCCTCAGAGTTCTTACTCTGAACAACATATATAACAGTTCTTAGAGAAAGGCGCACGAAGGCATAAATGTTGCATAATGCTGTCTGGAAATGCTGAAATTTCCCCATTGATCTGAATCAGGGAAGAAATGTCTCTATTCTGATCAAAGAAGATGTATTTAGCCAACAGACACATAGTGATGCTGTGAAAATTTCATTTGAGTATAAGCAGCCATTAGTTTGAAACAATAAAAAGACCTTTGAAAGTTTCCTCCTTCAGAAAGTAGAACAGTGTAACTGTAACAGAAAATTTGGACAAATGTGAGTTCTTCTTTTTTGTGTCTTTGTCTATTTAAAAGGTCCAAGGTATAACACTTGCCATGGTGATCTTCTCTACTCCCTTGGACTTTGACAAATGTAAAAATAAGCTTGTCAAGATAATTTTAAGATTCATTGCTCATGGATATAAACATGTAATAAATTTTAAAGCTGAAGAAAAATTAGAGTGTAATATTGTCAAAGGGGCAGCTAGATAATTTCACCTTTGTTCAGCTCCCAAATGTAAAATCAAGTCGTTTTCTAAAGCAAAGGAGTATGATTAAAATATGGAGCAAATTAAAATATGATGAAAGCCAGAAAGGCTAAAAGACCATAATTATAAAAGAACCATTTGCATGAAAAAAAAGTGGGATCAGTCCTTAATCCTTAAAACAGTGACACCAGGCATTAACACATTCTGAAAATCTAACCAAACTGTAAAATATGTTCTTTAAATTGTCCTGACAGAGCTTGCTTTATACTGTATTAGTTAAGTTGTTCAGTAGCCCAACATTTATGAAGAAACTGAAAGGCAATCCACATACTTGCAAAAATTATTCTTTTGATTGTGAGGGTTTTTTTTTTCTCCAAATCACACCTGTTCATAATAAATAAATGTGTTTCATTGTCAGAATATGAGCTATTCAGCAAGTTGTGTGGACCTCTGAGATTAATGCCTTACTCTACTGTTCATGGTATCCTTCTTTGCTTTACACAGATATGTGTATCTTAAGTGATGCATGTTAAAGTTACTGTGGCTATTATCCAGTTAATTTTGTGGGTTGATCAATTGAGGAATTTATGGATTTTTAACGTTCTCTGGAAGACGGCCACATGGATTCAGAGCTATCGCACTCTAAGTGTGTGTTTTTGGGGTTACTTCAATAATGGTACTTACTGTGAGGAAGTGACAGCAGGTGAAATTTTCTCCCAACCCATCACACAGTTTTTGAAGTCCACCCCACCAGTCTTCAAGGGGTTCAAATCCACTCTAAATGCTAATGATATTATACTGTGGCTGGTGTTGCTGATATCTCTGTTAAACCTGTTCTATCTAATGTTCAGAGATAAGGGGAGATTGACTTGGATAACAACCCTGATACCTACCCCAGGAAATAGTGATGCTGCCCCAGAGCCTGACCCTGCCCCACAGCCCACCCCAGAAAGGAACCACCCAGAGTGGGTGGGGGTTCTAGTGAAGGAAATAAGCCAGATGCTGAAGGAGTACCTTTCCCCAGCTGGTGAGAAACCCTCCCCCTGCCTTAAAGAGGGAGACTCTGATGGTGCAGCAGTGGAACCCAGGGACGTTACATCTGTCCAGGTTCTAGCTGAAATGCAAGGGCACTCACAGCCAGCACCAGTTGCCCCTGTGGAAATTAGAAAATCTAAGATGAAAACAAGGCACTTTGATAATAAGGATCAGAATGGAGGGCCCTCACAACCAGCAGGGGAGCCAGAAGTTGAGATCATCACCGAGTCCCTGTTGTATGAGAGTCTCCGTAATCTGCAAAAAGACATTGTACGACTGGGCCGTGAGGCTTTTACAACCTGGTTACTGCGGGTCTGGGACCTTATGGGTGCAGGTGTGCAACTGGATGGTACTGAGGCAAGGAATTTGGGATCCTTGACCCAGGACTCAGGTGTGGACCAGGTATTCGTAAGAGAGCCAAGTCTCCTTTCCCTCTGGGAGTAGCTTTTAATGAGTGTAAGAGAGAGGTTTGTCTACAGAGAGAGAATGCAGGATCACCACCATAGAATGCGTTGGAACACCCTTGAGGAAGGGATCCAACAGCTGAGAGAAGAGGCAGTACTGGAGGTACTCTTTGGGAGGGATGGACAGCATGACAATGACCCTGACAAGGTCAGGTGCACAGGGCAGATGTTGTGGAATCTGGCAAACCTAGGGCCAGCTCAATATACCACCTTCATTGCAATGATTAATGCTGATAACAACCAAGAGACAGTAAGTTCTGTTGCCAACAAGCTCAGAAATTTTGAGAGTATGATGACTGGCCCGACGCAGGCTCATGTCTCTGCCGTGGTTAAGGAACTAAGAGGAGTTTAAGGAGGAGATGAAGGAGATAAGGGAAGAGGTGAGGAAGATCAGTGCAGCACCAGTGTGAGTCATGGACCCCAAAATTAGAGCCCAACGCCCCCCAGCTAGGGAGAGAGGGTACACCCCATGAGCTGACCTGTGGTTCTTTCTGTGTGACCATGGGAAGGCATGAGAAAGTGCGATGGGAAACCCACTTCTGTCTTGGCAGCACGGGTGCGTCAGCTCAGGGAAGGAAACACTAACCGAGGGAGCTCCACTAAAGCGAAGGTAGCCTCAGCCTCCCATGACCAAGGTGCAGGGTATTCCAGAAGGGAGGATGATCGGTCAGATCCTCTTGAAAGAACCTCTACTATGTATGCCCAGGAAGGAAATAATAACCAGGGCTAGAGGGGCCGTGCCTCTAGCCAGGGAGAGTCACGGGAAAACTGGTCTTTCGGACGGTAGGGATCTGATGGCTTGGCACATCAGAGCCACAAGCACAGAGCATTGGTTGATACTGGTTCAAAGTGTACCTTGATACCATCAAGACATGTGGGGGAAGAACCTGTTTCCATTGCTGGGGTGACGGGGGGATTGCAGGAATTGACTCTGTTGGAAGCTGAGGTGAGCCTGATTGGGAAGGAGTGGCAGAAACACCCAGTTGTGACTGGCGCAGAAGCACCATGCATTCTAGGTATAGACTTCCTCAGGAATAGCTATTACAAAGACCCAAAGGGACTCGGGCTTTTGGAATAGCTGCTGTGGTGGCAGAGGGCATTAAGAAGTTGAACACCTTGTTTGGACTATCAGAAAACCCATCTGCAGTGGGACTCCTGAAGGTGAAGGAGCAACAAGTGCCAATTGCCACCTCGACAGTACACCGCCGGCAGTATTGGACAAATTGAGATGCCATGATCCCCATTCACAAGATGATCCGTGAGCTGGAGAGCCAAGGGGTGGTCAGTAAGGCCCACTCACCCTTCAACAGCCCCATCTGGCCTGTGTGCAAGTCTGACGGAGAATGGAGATTGACTGTGCACTATCATGCATTGAATGAAGTGACTCCACCACTGAATGCTGCTGTGATGGACATGCTGGAACTCCAGTAGCAGCTGGAGTCCAAAGCAGCAAAGTGGTATGCCACCATTGACATCGCCAATGCATTTTTCTCCATTCCTCTGGCAGCAGAGTGCAGGCCTCAGTTTGCTTTCACCTGGAGGAGTGTGCAGTACACCTGGAACTGACTGCCCCAGGGGTGGAAACACAGCCCCACAATCTGCCATGGACTCATCCAGGCTGCACTGGAAAAGGGTGAAGCTCCAGAACATCTACAGTACATTGATGATACCATTGCGTGGGGGAACATGGCAATGGAGG
>VWZS01001362.1:6056-19986 GCA_013397075.1 Rhabdornis inornatus
GAGGAGTGCCACGACTGCAGATACCGGGTGGATGCAGAATCGTGAAAGTGAAACCACGAGAAGACTGTTTTCTACTTTCTTGTGGAAAAAATCCCTATAGCCTAACAAGAGGAAGCTTCTCACTCCAAAGTGAGCGGAAGAAGGGACTGTTTGAGTTGGGAATTAATTGAAGCAGTTTTTTGTATGTTTGTTCTGTTGTTATGAAGGTTGAGAAAGGGAAGGAAAGAGTGGTCTGACAATCTTATTCTGAATTTTTTTTCCCCTTTGTGTAGTTAATAAATTTCTTGTTATACCCTCCTAAGTTTTAGGCCTGCCTTGCTTCTACTCCTGGTTCTGTCTCACAACAGAAAATGAGTATATCTTAATTGACAAATCAAAACCATGACATTATTTGGTGCATTGGCCGGGAAATCGAACTTAAACCAAAACACTGTGTTAACTTTAAGAGGTAAATGTAATTTTAATTTGAAAGATGCCTCATGTAACTTGTAACTTGGCTCTTTCCTGTATACTAAGTCAAAGAAGATCTTTTTTGAAACAGGAAATACATAGTAGATGGTGACTCCATGAGCAGTTACATCATTATTAAATAATTTTATGAAGGGTCAGGAACATTAGCCCTTGCAAAAAGTAAGGATCAGTCACATCTAATTCATCATCTCAAAAACAATCAAGGAAATTATGTTAGCGATTAAAAATTAAAGCTGTCTGCAGATAAAATTAAAAGGTAAAATTAATGAGTCCTTGGGGACTGGACACTCAGGTGATTTTTTTACAATATTCTCTCCCTGCAGTTAGTAGGACTTCATTAATGGTCCTCACCTGAGAATAAAGGCTTTGAAACACGCTGTTTTCCAAGTCTACTATGTATATAAGCTATCATTTGCTTCCGTTACACACCTCTAATTTTAATACCGGAGCTAGGTCGAAAGGCATTACAACCACTTACAGAGGATAATGCATGTGAAGAAGCACACACTTTACTGCCTCTGGCATAGCCATTGATTTGCAAGCTGATCATGGGCAGAGTAACCTTATCGTCCCCTGTATGGATTTTTTCAGCTGTCTTGTGAGTAATAAAATACTTGGGAGCTGCAAATTAAATATTACCCTATCCATTTTATTACCTACTGTATATGGCTGCTTGGAGTGGCCATACAGAATCAGGCCAGCTGGGGAATCTGTGCATAAATATAGAGACAGAACGATGGAGTTGCCTTGAAACAAAGAACTTTTAATGTAACAAAAATAACAAATATAGAAACTGCATGGTACAAAGGCAACCTACAAAGACCCTGAAACCAGGAAAGCATAGAGGTATATAGATGAGATAGAGGGTACAGGATCCAGTGAATAACAAGGATAAAGAACAGAACCATGTATGTAGCTGGCAACCAGCCAACCACATATTGAAACCAAGAACACTTTATTTGTAACAAACTAGTTTACGTATTAATTCCCATGAGACAACTCCTCTCTCTATTCTCTCACCATGATGGAAGGATGTCTTCCCTCCTAGCTAGATGTCTCCCAAGGTTTGAAGCTGAAGTTCTCTGTATCTGCAGGTGAAGCCAGCTTCCTTTTTCCGCAACTATAGGCAGCAGATCTGTCAAATACTACAGTGCATTTAAATGCAAGAGTAGTCCTGTTGTTTTGCTTGCTCCTCTAAATGAAAAAGGAATCACAGCAGTAGCTTCATATGGGCTTGTGATATTCTCCCAAGCCTGCTCCAAGAGACGCCCAGAACTTCTTCATGTCCCTTGCGTAGCCCTGGGTTCTGGATGCAGGATATTACATCCTCAGTTGTCTGCCAAGCATGGAGTGTTTCCTCTCATAGTTGATTCTTCATGCATTTGCAGACAAAAATCCATGAACTTTTAGCTCCATCAGCTTCCACAAGACCACTGGGTACTGTTTTTGTAGCACAGGATTTCCCATCACTCACAACTCAGAGTAAAAGAGCATAACTTTCTTTGCAGTGAAATTCAGTGAAATATCTGAGTCAGAGTCACCTCAAACCTCAAGCCAGCATGAGTCATTGCAGTGCTTGTGTTTATCTGCTGAAATCCAGGAGTAGTTAAATATTAGGTCCAAATTTCTGTAGCTGCAACCCCACTGTCTCTGCCCCCAAGCTGTTTTTACTTTCATTTACAGATAGCCAGTTTTAGGGACACATGAATCAAGCACATTCACAGCTTGAGACCTCCAGAAATTCAGTTCCAGACACCTTCTTCTATGCAAACAACACCAAACAGCAACTGAACAAGGGGTATCTGTAGTACAAGACACAAGGAATATTGCCAATCTCAGAGGGAGAGGATGTCAGCTGGAGATGTGGATGTGATGAAGGGAGATATGCAAATGTACTCAGAGATTTTAGGCCCATGCAGAAGAAGACTCTCATGGCTACCTGTACCTCTAGGGCTGCAGTCTCACTTGCAGCTGCTCTGGAAAGCATCTCTTCAGTAAGCTAGTTTTCCCTGATGTATGATAAGGGAACAGAAGACAATTTTTGCCTTGCTTTTTTTCCAAGGCAGAAAGCTGTGCATCCTTCTGTCCCTTGCTTTTGGGGGAAAAAAACAACAAAAAAAACCCAAAAAACCCACAAGCAAGCAAACAAACAAACAAACAAAAAAAACCCCACAAACACATAAAAAACCCAAAAACAAACAAACAAAAAACCAAAACAAAACATAAAAACACATCTGGGGAATTAGGCTGGTTTAATGCACTGACCTGGCAGGAGCAGCTTTCAGAAAGCAATGCATACACATACCAGCTGTGCTGGATTGTGCAGACAAGGAGCCACAGCTGTGTTAATCACTGCAAGTGTATATAGAGGCAGGAGAGAGTGTTCCTACTTGAACCTAAATGCCTGTTCTGAAGGGATTTCCAATTCTCTGTGAGACTGTACCAGTTACTTCATTGAACTTTGATCAAGAGATTATTAAAAAAATTATAAGACACACTAAGCAGCAATGCTGGTCTTAATGCTGGCTTTCTGATGTTGTGAGAGGAGCCCCTGCTGCCTCCTCTTGTTCTTGAGGAGGACAAAACATCCTGCCTTGGTGTACGCTATAAAGCCCAAGTAGCTGGATGATGTGCCAAGTCCTCTTGGATTGCCAAGCAGAGTGTGCTGGGATATAGATGGGAAAGAAGACACAGTAGGCCTAGATGTAGTTTTAGTTGTAGGAGGTATACCAAACACAGATATCTGGGAGTGGTGTGTTCCTGAATCTGCTGTGAATAGTTCATGATTAAACTTTCTCAGCAGTCTTACAGCATCATGGTTTTCCCAGTAGTTTATTCCAAGCCTGTAAAGAAATCAAGGCTTAATGATAACTGCATAGTGTCCCTTCTCTCTTGATTGACACGGAGGTCAAAGCAATGACTTTTCTGTCTCCAGCAAAAATGAGCTTTAATTTTTGAGTGAAAAAAAAGAGAACTCTCATTCTCCTCCCTGAAGTCTATTACAGGAATATAGAAGAATAAATATCTTCTATTCATTATTTTGTTAGTTTTCTTTCAGGGCAGACTAAGTGTTACCTCACAGGTGGTCAGGGGCAGTCAGTAGCACCCTATGTCACTGCTATATTTTGCCATAGGCTATGTCTTACATCAGGGTTTGGGAATACCATTTCTGGGTTCAGCTGCTTGTTTTCAACTCTCCATTGACCCAAAGACTGCCATACCTTCCTACCCTATTTTCAGACTAAACAAGTCAGCCAGGGAGACGACTATAATGAATGCTTAGAGTTTTCCTGTCATGTAATCCTGGAATGGTTTGAGTTGTAAGGGATCTTAAAGATCGTCTAGTTCCAAGCCCCTTGACATGGGCTGGAATACCTTCCATGAGATCAGAATACCTTCCAGGTTGCCCAGAACCTCATCCAACCTTGTCTTAAACACTCTCAGGGATGGAGCATCCACAACTTCTCTAAGCAGCCTGTTCCAGTGTCTCACCACTCTGACAGTAAATAATTTCTTCCTAATATCTAATTTTGACCTACCTTCTTTCAGTTTAAAGCCATCCCCCCTTGTCCTATTCCTACATGCCCATGTAAAAAGTCCCTCTCCAGTTTTCTTGTAGGGTCTCTTCAGGTGTCTCCTTCCTTGAATCACTTTATTCAAACATCTTTAGCTCAAACAATAAGATTCTGCAAGTAGTATATATACAGCTTAAATGTATATGGTAATTATTTATTACCAAACATGAACAAAAGACAACTGAGATTTCATGAGCTACTATGCTCAGCATTAGTACACTCACCACCTCCAAGAGGACTCCCGGGGGCTTTCTGCTACTTGGATAGGTGTCAATCAGGAGGATGGCCAGGTTCCACTTCTTCTGGAATCAAATCCTTGGCATTGCCGAACTGCCATCTTCAACCATCTCTGTTGTTGTGTCTCCTTCAGCATTTCATACCTCTCCAATCTACTGTTTTGTTCTCTTGAAATCTTGAACTACTTGCAATAAACTCCATACCAACCTTACCTGTTTGAAATTTAACCTTATGGCTCTGCAGAGAGTTACACTCTTTCCTTCTGTTTTAAAAATGTCCTTAGATGTCCGAGCCAAGGTTATACAGCTGGGCTCCACTGGAGTGAGGGCCATGAGTCCTTAGATCATTAGGGTGAGTATTGTGAAGGATCTTGTACAGAGTAGGTTACACCTTACAGCACAGATACAATCAGACCTTTAGCTTAATTTTAGGAGCATCAGAATTTCACCTGTGGAACAGAGAATTACATCATCAGATCTTTGTTCTCACTCTTGACCAAGGGAACCTAACAGCAAATAAGTATTGGCAACGAAAGAAAAACACTTAAACATGTCTGCCTCTGAAAGAATAGAGTGTACATTTCTAATATTGAATGGTGATACATTCTGGGAAATGTTGACTTCAAGTAATTTTTCTTAATATCCAAATTCAATTTTAATATGCAGTATCCTAACTTCAGGATGCTTTGTTCTGTTGCACATTTAATATATTCTACTGTAGCTAGTGAAAACTGTTTTCTGAAAAGATTAGAAAACAGTTATTGTAATCTCTATGCCTCAGTGGACAGAACAAAAGAAAGAACATGCAAATTTGGGATGGGGGAAGGACCTAAAACAAATTATGACATTAGTCTTTTCTACGGTATTTAGCAGTAATGCACTATTCATAAGTTCTCAGGCTAAATCTGTTCTTGCACTTTAAAAATATGGACTAGTTTACTTAAGAGATTATGTATGAAGACATCTGGAAAATTGAGATCTTTCTGATGGTTTAAGGAAAATGTAGCCTCTGTCTCCATAGGTTCTTCTCCAGAAAATTTAATCAGAAATGCAAGTCACTGCATTTCTTGGAAAAATATGTGGCATGTTTCTATACATTTAAATGCAGACTGAAAGCAACATGATGCTTATCTAGCACAGGTTAGGTCTACTGTGCAGGTAGAGCTAATACAAGCAGAATTTAATTTATGTGTAAGATTCTTCTCCCTGGTACCTCACAGTCTCTTCCACTGTGTTCCCTTCCCTGCCCACCTACAGCTCTGAATTTGTGAGAGTTATCCAAGCACACAAGCCACTTCAATATTTATAATTTTTATTACTATCTTTCAATTCTTGTGTTATATCCATGCAAATACTATCTATATTTTATCACAAAATGTGAACCTGCAATATACTTGGCTGTAGAAGAGAGGAATAGGGGCTCTCATAATTTTTGTTAACCTTTTAAAAAATTAAAATATCAGAACTTTTCTTATGACATAAAGTATGAAAGAGGAACAGCTTATCATGTACAGCACACAGTTCGAACATTTCATCAGTAATATCTTTCTTTTTCAGTGTTACATAATGAAACATATTTCAACATTGATTTTTTATTTGCAAGTTTTTGTTGATCTACTTACTGCAAACCATGCAACAAGGACCAAGGTAGGGGGAAAGTTTTCCCTCTTTCTTTTCTAAACAGCAGAGAATGTTGCTGGTTCTGTAAAAATCTGCTGGAGACATTGCATTGTTCTGTGCTTCCTAAATTAGATTACTTTTTTTCACAAACACATTCGCAAGGAAATATTCTCTTCCAAAAGAGAGTTCAGTAAAAACATGAAATTTTTATTTTCTTCTTTCACTGTGAATTTTTAGAGGTAACCTTCTTGCTGCCCGGAATCCTACCAAACCTACTCTATCGTCCTGAAAACACAACACAATGGCACACATATCCCCCCAAACAAAGATCTGAGAATGAGCCTTGCCACATGTATTTGTCAGGAATATAAAAGTTCACAGAAACTTTTCTCTAATTCTGTGTAACAGCAACAAAGCTATTTTCATTAGTCTTATCAGGAATTGGGTTATGTCTATTGTCTTTTCCAGAACTAAAAAGGAAACACTTCCTAAGTGTTTTATCACAAATTATTACTTCCAACATCACAAATAGACAAAGAAATAGCTGAGGTAAGAGTAAGTGAAACCTTGAAAAGAAATGCACATAACTACCCCAGAAAATCCCTCACTTGATTTGATGATGTTTCTTTCTCCTTTCAAGTGTTTAAGTCTTTGTACTCTAAGAGGGAATAAATAAGCATTTTACTTAACGGCTGTGATATGATGCTAAGCATCACTAAGCTAAGTGATATAAGATGCATGAGTTAGTAAGGATATGTCATTGTAGTTTTGTACCCTCTGGGGAGTTTTTGCAATTATTTTCAATAGAGAAGAGGTATGTCCATGCCAGAAACAACTATAGTTTCTTTCCATTCAGAAAAAAAAGACAGAACTGTACAGGGAACTAGAGCCCTTAATTCATTAAGAAATCACCTGGAGTTTGTATCTAGTGGTGGATCCAAGAAAGTTGTTCAGAAATTAGAGAGTGTTCAGCAGTGACCAGAAAGTAGGCCTTGAGGGAGGTGGGCTCTTTTCATTTGGAGACAATGTAGATGAGAAAGTGCAGGAGTGTCCCTAGTTGCTTGGGGCAGCATTACAAAGAAAATTGATGTACACTGTCCTGAAAATGGTTTCTAATATTAGCACATGCCAGAAAAATTGACAGTGCCAACAAGTTGCAATTTGAGAAGAACAGATTGGATGTTAGCAGCATCTTCATTGCAGGACTGGAATAGTCTGTCAATGTGGCTTTAAAAATCTGTCCCTAGAAACTGTCAGACAAGGCTAGAAGAAACACCTGACCTTATCGAGTATGGGACTAGTCCTGATTCAGGTTGGAGGCTGGACTCAATGACTTGATGCCAGAAGTCCCTTCCAACAACATTTCTATGAGAAAAAATATATGTAAGAAATTGAATATATGCCTGGTATGCTCCCAAGTTTTGTAAATAGTATTTTGTATAATTCATGATGTCCTTCACAAGCCTTTGTAGAAATTCTGCTTCAGGCGTGGGATGGCCTCCAATCTGGTCAATGTGAGAATGTACACCAAGATTAGAAGACTGGAATACTTTCAGCTTTTTCTCTAGGGAATCCTGCTATAAAAGACCTTTCCATTTAAACAGATATCCATCCCAGATGTTATTATATATAATAACCAAACAGCATGGCTTTTTAATGGAGAAAGGAAGGGAGCTTTGAAAGGTTTCCGCTCTGTGAGTGTGATGAGTGACCTCTAAAGAACAGAGCTCTGTATAACTTCAACTTTCCCTCTCTGATTGATGGCTTTTCTACAGTGGGAGAAATCTACAGTTGTTAGCAAGACTGTCAATTTTGCAAGTAAGACTGCTTGCAAAGATCATTGCTCTGTTCACTCACCTATGCTTTTTTATTCACCAAGGTTATTTCCATTATTAAGAAGAAATTGGCAACTAATGAGTTATCTGTAACATTACCCTTTCTAAGTGCTAAGAGGTTGTGATATGTGTTTAAAATCAGGTTCTCTGAGCTGTAAAGTATTTTCTGTCTCACTGAAAGCCCCACCTTCATCAGTCAAAACCAAAGTGGAAAGCATCAAAGAACATGAATATGATTTATTTCCAGCATAAGTACTAAAAACTTACTAAAATAAGATTACTGTGATAAGGACCACCTAACAAAACCACATGATCCATTTATAAGTAGAATATTAAGAGCAGAGGAAAAAAGGAGAAAATTGCAAATGAAAATATTGGACAGATGGATGCATATGGAAATCTCATTTCAGACATTTTTAGTCATAACAAAACCATGAAATGTAGTGCTTGAGTAGAAAAGGGTTGTCAGAGCAAGTCTCTCTCCATTTAGAGTAGCAAAATTATTTTTGAGGAGTGAAGCAATTTGTTCATAGCACTAAAATAATATAAGACTCTAAACATATTTTCATAGTGATGTAGATAATTTCAGAAGTATACCCAAAAAGTAGAAAATCATGAAAATTTTTGACAAGTGAATTTTCTTCCTCTGCCCAGCTAGTAATGACATCTGACTTTTTCATCTTCAGCTCACTCATCCAGCTTGGTCACAGATTAAAAAACATGCTTTCTCACACTTTCTATCCCTAGTGACACACTCTACCTCCTGACTGATTTTGTTGTTGTTTTCGGTACCTATCCACCTTCTTTTATTTAGCAATTATCACTCCATATGTAGCATTCCAAAGCTTCTCCTCTTAAAAAGTCATGGACCACCTCTTCTTTTCAAACAACTTTGCTACATTTTTCTACTTGCTGCCTCACTAGTTGTGGTGTTTTCTCACTCCAGAGCTCACGACCTTTCCAGCTGCCTTCCCCTCTGCTGAATGTGACCTGGCACAGGCTCTGGCACCTCCTACAGCTCCTGGCCAAACTTTACAGCTGATTATCTTCCCATACCCTCTTTCTGACTCTCAGTGCCTCTGACATCTCAGCTTCTCTGTCCACTCCTTATTGCTCCTTGCTACTCATTTAGTGCATATTCCAAATGGTTCTTTTCCAACAAGCAACAGGAATTTCTGTTACAAGCAGCCACTGGGCTTTGCATGTTCTTTTAAACAATGACTTTTATCAAAGGCCTAATTTTTTTTTTATTTTTCTCTTTCTTTTTTTTTTTTTTGGTTTGTTTTTTTTTTTGTTTGTTTTGTTTTGTTTTGTTTTGGTCATAATTTGTAATTGTTTTTAATTGGTTAATCTAGATAGAAAAAACTAGTCGCAGTAATGAGAAGGGTAATTTTGCAATAAAAGACACATTTTGGCTCAGCCACCAATTTTATCTCTTGTAATTTAACTTCTGACTCAGAAAAATGCTCAGCCAGTAGCTTTTATCCCATTTTCATTGTTTGCTCTTTAATATTCTCTGCATTTTAAGTTGCATCTCTCAGTTTATTTGTTTCTCTAGCTGCATCCTGGCCATAATCAAAAGCTATGTTCTTATCTGAACTTAATGCAGATAAGGACAGAAAGTCATTCTCTTCTTAGGAACTCTTTTGTTTTCTGTTCTCCAGGGTACAGATGGGAGCAGCAGCATGTACAGACATCCCCACCCATACACTGGGCAACTACTGACAAGGAAATCCTGCTGTAGATGTTATTTGCAGAGTCACATATCCTTCTGTCAACAAGCTGATGATTCTTGGAATGTTCCAGCTGCCATAAACCAGGTAACTGTCTATTGTCCCAGTAAGTGATATGGGACCATATGGTTCAGCTGGCGGACACCAGGCTGAATCCTGGATGTAGGCTAGCTCTGTCTGCAGCAACTATATAGAAGAGATAGCAGGTGTGCTGCACCAGGGATGCCCTCGATGGCAGTAGCAAAGAGTCATTTTTTGGTCTGCAGCCATGTGGACAGTCCTTCATGAAAACCTTGTTGCTCCAGCTGAAATAGAATGTTAAAGGAGTAGCCTTCTGCAGTAGTGAACCAGGATATAGAAAAACTTTATATGGCTTCTTGAAACCACCGTCAGTTTTAAATTGGCCCAGATCTTGGTAAGGATTAAAGTAGTCTCCAGGATGGTCCAGGTAGTTGAACACTTGTTCTTCCTCCTGCCACTTCCATGGAGAATGGGATAGGGAGATAATTTTTTTTGCCCTAGAGACAGGAGGGATTATCTTGCCTGCAACACAGAATTTGCAGCTTCAGGTCAAAGCATGTGATGCACTTTTTGCCACATCCACTTATTGTCCCAGTTGGTGTCTTCAGCCACTGATACAAAGCTCTTGCCACTGCAAACAGGAAGAGGCTCCCCAGGCTCCCATTGAAATAATAGTTCAATGAAGAGTAATAAAGACAAACATTATTCCGTTTTCTTCTGAATTTTTTGTGGATTTTTATGCTGTGCTTGCTGTTTAGTGGTTTTATGAGCAGTCTTCAAAGATTTGTAATACTCTTTCTTTTTTCCAGTGTGGGTGGATCTATTTCCACATTGTTTCGAATGTTGTTTTTCAGTCACATGCTGTTCAACTCTGCATGGAGTTTATGCTCTGTGCAAATCCTTCAGATATACCCAAGCAACTTGTTCGTTTAGAGTGAAATCCCTGAGAATGCTGCTAGGCGGAAATCTCTCTGGAATCAGGTATTTTGTTGCGCTCTGGCGTCCGCACGACCCCAAGATTGGACCCGCCGGGGAATGTGGCAAAAGAAATAGGGACGGGAATGTTCGAGTAACCCAGAAAAGAACTTTAATAATGGCAGCAGTAACAAAAGTACGTAAACTGAACACTGTATGGGGCAACCTCAAAAGATGAGACAATGGGGACAACACAACAATATATAATCTAGGGTCCAGGGTAGTGAACCAATGAACAATAAGAGCTCAAAACATTACCTTATATGTAACATGCAACTAACCAATCATCAATGAGAAGTAAGAGCATAACCTTATATGGGACTACCTCATTTACATAACAATTCCCATGATCCCATTTTTTTCACCATAATGTAGCTGCACGTTTCCCACGGCCTAGTATGTCATTTCCCACAGTCTTAGGTTGTTGGCTACTTCACTGTTGGCCAAGGCCAACTGACTGTTAGTCCCTGCTAGTCCAACTCCCACGGTATTTGTTTTTGGTTTCTTGTAATGGTGGGGAAAACATCCCCAGTTCTTGTTAGCAAACAGAAAATATGGAATGAACAGCCTGGGACTTTTATCTTTTAAACCCTAGCATCTCATGCTGATTGTAAAGACACCTTGGTCTCCACATGAATGGTACAGTTGAGAAACAAAGGTGAACAGAAGACAGAAGAGGAAAATTAACATTACAAACTCCTTGTTATTCAATGTCAACTTTGTATTTCTACCAAGCAGATAGGACCCTAGGGGTGCACCGAAGCTGTTTCCAGCACCTTGCACCTGGGCTGGTTGCAAACTAGCCTTGTTCTTGTGGGCCAGTTTGAGGGAAGATTCAGGTAATCTGACTGAGAAATCGCAGTTCCAGAAGTCAGGAGATGCTGGGCACAGAGCTCACGTATATAAAATCTTCAGTTATTGGTGCTGGGCTTCTTGAAATGAAAAGAGAAGGTGCTGCAATAAAATTTAATGCAGAAGAACCTTTGTTGTGGCTGTTACTAAAGTCAGGATTTAATTTCATCTGAAATGGTCATCTGTGCATTAGAGGAATAGTACTAAAAAACCTGCACACAGAAACTGAGCTAGTTGTTTGTTGTTAGGATGCTGATATAGATAATAAAGTATAGAAGGGATACAAATCCACCTATTACAAAAATACCCCCTTGTAGTTGCTCTTGTCCATCAATTCATCCCTTGTCATGTAATACTCATTTACATGCACACCATGGAAATCTTCAGTGGTTAGTGCTGACTACAAACAGTTAGAGCAGGTTGGAACAATATGAGGGAAGAGTGATGCAAGTACATCATACCAAGGCAACAGTGATGATGATTGCCATCTTGTCTGTCAATAACCAGCTGCACCTTTCTCTTGGTGGGCATCCTGAAGTATCCTGGACCCTCCCAAGTTTCTCGTGGTTAGCCTGTGACTATTTGACTTTTCCTTTCCAGTGTTTCCAAAGGTAAGAATGCATGTATAGCCCCCAAAAAAAACCCCCAAAAACGAAAACAAATAACCAAACCAAAAACAAAAGCAAAATCCCAACAAAACAAAAAAACCCAACAATGTATTTTTTCAGCTTTATAACACTTTCTATAAGAGTATTCCAAATAACTTTATCTTCCCTCAAATTTCTTGTCTGTCAAGCTGCTTTTCAACTCTTCTTATGTGAGAGATTAAAAATTCCTTAGAGTAGGTTTAATCAATATAATATCCCTGAATCTTACTGGGTTTTTTGGTGTGAACATCCATGTGTCTTTCATGTGCTTTTTAGAAGAATTAATTATATTATTTTTCCAAGTAGTCAAAAGTATCAAAGCCTTAAGTATTCTCATTCTAAAGTCACAGAAGTAGAGCAGTTGATCTATAAAGCAATGGCTGCCTTTTCCCCTCTTGGTTCTTGCTATTTGCTGTTACTGGCAGGTTTTCTAAATCAATTTTGAAAAGAAGATAAGACAGGACCTATTAAAAGATAACCTTAAATATCCATTTGTTTAGTTTTCATAGTCTTTCAGGGAGAAGAAAAAAGGATAACTAAATTCTCTTGTTTGCAGCCCGATATGTTTTCCTTTTCCTGGGATTTCAGAAGGAAAGACTGTAAAGCTTTTATTTTGCACCTCTCTAAATAGATCTGAAATTTTATAGTGGCATTGACTGCAAAAAGAGAACATGAGAAAACAAGTTGTTATACTTCAGGAGCTGTCTCATTCTGGGTCTTCTCCTTGAGGAACTTAGTCTGTGTTGGCAAGAGGTTATGAGATCTTAATCTTGGTACCTCAAAGATAACATGAGCTAAAAAAGGTAGGTTAAATTATCTGGGATCATATCAATAGACCAATAGATCAACAGGGTAGATTAAATTTTATAAACAAGGAGACATTACATTAGGAGTACTGGATTAGGTGGGCTAGATAGCTCTGAGAGAGTTACTTTTGAGTAATTTGAGGGACATTCAACAGTTCTTAAGAAGTTTAAAAAATAAGTCCTTCCCTCTGAGTTGCTAAGGTGATTCAACCATGACAAAGAGTAATAAAATTCTGGAATATGCAAGAGGATGTGTTTTCAGCAAAGAGAGGCTGTTAATGAAGCTGCGGAAAGCTCCACTGAAACTGCATTAAAAATATGGGTATAAGAAATTTAAAAAAAAAAAATTGGTCTGGAAAACTGTAGAGAAAAATAAGTTTGGAGAGGCAGGAAATTCTAAGTCTTGTTTATTAGAAGATAGAATTGGCTTTTGGTCACTATTGTAGGAGAACTAAATATAAACCTGCAGAATAATGCATTAGGATTTTAAAGAAAAAAAATATATATGACAGCAATTCAGAGATTGTCTTAGATCACCTGGGAGACACCTGGAGCCTAAGATTCTCAATACACTTGATTAACCAAACAAAAAAAGTGATTTATTTTTCTATAGTCTCATCGTTTTAAATCACTGAATGCAGTGATTTATTTTTTCAGCATACACAATGTGCTTGCATAGTTACATACAATATCATGATCTAGCACGGGTTATTTTCTTACATTTTGTCTGAATTTCATAGATTTATTTGGCAGACATTTTCCTCAGGCATACTCTTAAACACAATGCTGTCATTTTTAAAATCAATGTAATATATCTGAACTTTCCGCTGCACTTAGTTTCCTTGGTTCAGTGATTTTAATGAATTTTTCTAATGAAGGAAAACTATAGAACAAAGCTGGCAGAAATAAGGTCAATAAATACATTATACTAGCCATGAGTGACTGCATTTTTGTGTCAACCTTGTTATGAACAATGGTTAACACACTAAGCTCAGTACAGCATGAGTTCACTGAAATCTAAATGAATCCTTGGGAGATGACACTTCCATGGCTGCTAATGTTGGCAAAAAATGTACTTTACATTAGTTTGCTACTGCTAGAGATCTTGATTTACAGATATAAAGATAAACAAGTTAACCTCCTTCCCTTCCCTTCCCTT
>VWZS01001364.1:154-130953 GCA_013397075.1 Rhabdornis inornatus
AAAAAAAAAAAAAGCCCTGACACTTCTGAAAATCTATTGATTTAGTATTTATAGTATGCAAGTATATGAGTATACTTATTTAATACATATAATAATAGGTTAAATCAATATACAAATTATACAATATATTGATATATCTATATAAATATATAAAGCATATAATGACTATTTTTATATATTTACATATAAATATACATATAATATATAATATATGTAGTAGTATATTGTTATATATATAATAGTATGTTATTATATATAACTTTAAAGACACCCCCTTAATACAAATGATCCCTCAGCACATACTGCATTCAAATTATATAGCTTAACATGAAACAATAAGAACATAAACACCCTTTTTTTGAGCAAAATAATAGGTTAAAGGTTGTTTTGGTTTTGTTTTTTTTCAAGCTGTTTAGAATTCTGTTTAGAATTCTGTATTTATTTACTTGGCATAAATTATCATAGTTTTCTGGAAGAGCTAACCAGCCTTCTGGAAAATAAACAGGAAATATGGGAAAGAATCAGAATCCTGGAACAATCTGGGTTGGAAGGGACCTTAAAGATTCATCAGTGGAGGAATTATGGCCAGGCAGCCCAGGGGACACAAACCTGGCAAAACTTGGTTCAGTGCCCAAAAAAGGGCAAATCTTGAAGTTAAGTATCTGGAAATTCTGTCTGCTTTGTGCACATAAGGTTTTGCACGTGAGATTTTGATGTTTGTTTTCTTGGTCAGATTATCTGAGTGAACACCAAACGTTATTGCTGATCAGTCATTGCACCTAGACATCTCACAGATAGTACTGTGCCTGAAAACTGTGGAAAACTGTACAGATTTTGAAAAAATCTGGGTTTTTTTTCCCTCTCCTGAAACAGTACAGTGGACATCCTGAAATAATCTGCTGGAGCAAGAAAATGTGGGCAAATATTTCAAGCTCTAGGGTATCCCAGCATTACTTCTGTGGGTTATAGGATGGATTGAATCATGTCACGAATGTTTAATCTGTCCTCAGTTTCAGCTGCAGCAGCAGCATCAGAGCCAGATTTTTAGATCAGTCGTTGCAAGTGATATTTTTTTTAGTGAGTGGAGGCTGTCAGTTAACAGCACATTGCAGTCTGGGAGTCTTCAGAGATTCAGGTCGATTAAATGTCCAGTAAACAAGCAATAATTACAATTATCAACAGAGGAAACCAATAATAGCAAACAACTCTATTTATCTCCTTTTTAACAGTAAAACTGATTTTGCACTCGGTAAAAATGTTGTGAAGAGGTGCAAAGCAGACACTATAACTGGGTAATAGGGAACATGGAACAGAGCCTCTGAAAGCTGGTTTTAAAAATAATTAAATAAAGCCCCCAGTGACCTGTGGTAGCCTGTCTGGTTTTCATGCATTTTTATGTGCACAGGTTTGAGAATGAAAGGAAACAATGACACATGAATGAAATTTGCAGAGGTTAATGAAGGAAAACACTCATTTTTTGCCATGAAAATGTTTCCTCCCTGTGATCCTTCCTCTCTGGCTGCTGCCTCGTTCCATTCTGTCCCTGTGGCTGCTTCTTTGTTTGCTTTGGCTGAGTGTGGTTTGTCCTCGTTCCTGAGGAAGCCCTGCTGTCTGACACACCTGTTAACCACAAAAACAGGTGCCCAGCCTTCTGGGCTTCCTCACCTGCAGGAATCCATCTCAGGTACCTGTTCAGAACACTCATCATGGCTTCACTTCAGTGCAAATTATTTAAATTTCTGCAATTTCGGTTATTTAGTATTAGGCTGTGTGTGAGTGGGTAATAGGACATTTGAAGATACAATAAATCTTCCCAAATCTTGGATTATTATTATGATTAAAACATAAGGATATATGATGTAAAAATATAAATAAAACTATTTTTGATTTAAAGACCATGGATGAATCTCCCCATTAGTAAGTGTTGAGCTCTATTTTAATGGCTTTTGGAGGGCACTACTAAATTCTGGTTAGTAAGAAACTACCCTGAGTAAAGCTACGCGTGAATTTCTGTAGTTAATTTACTACTGTTCAGTTGTTTTCTCAGAACTAGCTGTTTCAAAGTTGTTCCCCGTGATGAATAAATTCGTAACATCTCAGGTTTTTCAAACATAAAATGAGTCATGCCAACCTGTTTTCGTAGGCTGCTGCAGAAATGAATTAATATGATAATATGACCCTGTGAAATTACTACTGTTCGTGTACTAAGTGTTCTTATTTATTACCCGTAACGTTTAATTGTAGTTTAAATAAATTCCATATAAACACATTTACTGCAAAGTTTTGAAACAATCCACAATTACCTGGTGCAGTTGCAGGAATAAATTCCCTATCCGTGATTCTTAGGAGAAGAGGATTTGTAGGGTTGATACCAAGCTGATGATAAACAGCTTTGCCTTTATCAGTTCCTATCTATCATGAACTCTTCACAGAATCTCAGACTGGTTTGGGTTGGGAGAGACCTTAAAGACCATCTAGTTCCATCCCTGCCATGAGCAGGGACATCTTCCATTATCCCAGGCTGCTCCAAGCCCTGACCAGCCTGGCCTTGGACACTTCCAGGGATGGAGCATCCATTTCTGGTTTGGTCTCTATCAGCAGCTTGCAGTGGCTGTGTGTCTGTGGCATCCTGTGTCTCTAAATCACAGAAAATACAAGGCCTTGCTAAAACGCAAGGAAGTTCATGTGTTCAAAGCAGAATTTCCAATTCTGGCTTAAAATCCAAACCAAACACAAACAAACCCCCTGCAGTATAACTTATCCCATCACTGGGAGCTTGGAGCTTTCCCTTTTTCCCTCGCTGCTCCCTTTGGGCACCAGTGGCTCTTTTTCTGGAGGCCCCGGTGTCACTGCGGGTGTTCACGCCTTTGTTTCTCTGCAGAAATGTGTGATGTAGAGATTGTGCTTATGTGGACGTCAGCATTTCCAAACCTTGCATGTGTTGCATTGCTAAGCAACTTTTAGCAACACTTATCTCTCGTCCTTATGCCATCTGGAAAAGAGGATTAGACAAGGAAATGTGCCAGGGAGAGACAAAGGCACATCTAAGAAAGAGGTGGCTTAATTGCTCAAGAGAATGAGTGACATTAATAGTAGGCAATCAGCAGAAGTGATTGAAAGCAAGCACAATGCTTCACAGGTAGTGATAAGGAAGCTCTGGGAAAGGTGGCATGTTTTATACCCCCTGGCCTCTTCCCTCCCTGCAGGAAGCAGAATTTGGCTACATCCCATTGCATGATGCAAGATGAACGCCCCTGGGATTTCAGTTTATAAATTAGATACAGTTCCAGTGACCATGAGTCTTTTCTAGATCTTCCAGTTGTTCTGTCCATCCAGGAGTGTGGCTGGCTGCTGTTTAGAGGTCCTTCCCCTACAGCAGAGGAGGCTGTGAACTGCCAGTGGAGCCTGGAACTGGAGTTGTTGCTTGTAGAGATTTTGTTCACATGAGTTACAATGATTTTGTACATGAGTTACTATCAGAGTAGCTATTCTGGGAAAACTGCTGAGGAAAACATCCTGTGCTTTGGGGGATGCAGGGATGCAGCAGAGTCCTTGGTGTCAGGAGTATGTTTCTAAAGAAGTTCCTTGTCTTTGTTGCCGTCCTCAGCACACCTGTAACTGCTAAAGGTGTAAACAAAGCTACACCTTTGGCTACTAAATCCATTTGGAGCTTCAGCTGGGTTCACATACAATGGAGAATTGTAGGAGCCCTTTTTTTGGTACTTCTGCTGTTGTCACATAAAAAGCCCAAATATCCAACTCAATAGAAGAATGATCATTTTAGGTTTTAAATATTATTATTCTCTAGTTCCTTCTGCACTCTGAGATTGGAAGAATGTTGCCTGATGGCTAAACAGGATTTAGTACCATGTAAAACCAGTGAGGTTTGTTACTGAGCTGGTTTATTTCCCATACCTGGACTTTGACTGCGCTTTGACCATTGCCTGATTATTTCCATCTCAGTTGTGACTCTAAAGTCTTCCAATTATATGGAACAATTCACACTAAATTTCAGTGCCAGCTCTGGGCTTCAAGATGATTTTTACATGTATGTTGGTACAGAACTGTCTCACAAAATACAATCCTATACTTTCTTCTCGCAGCAGGAACTGAAACCAGTATTCCTGACCATGACCTCTCCTGTCCTGGTTGGCTCTGCTGTCAGTTAATGTCATTAAAATGGTGGCTGTAAACTGCATGTTCATTATGACGTCAGACTGAGCTGCACAGTTATGTGTCCAGTTTTAACACTGCTGGAAACTTAATTGGCTCATACCTAAACTTCTGTGGTATTTGGCTTTGCAGCCTTAGGAACCTTTAGACTTTTATGCAAGGGGAATACCTTGGTTGAAATGCAGACTGGATTTAAATAACCAAAGCTTTTTGGAATGGAGTTTGGTACACTATTTCACTTTTCACAATCTTTAAAAAGCAAAATAATGTGTGGTTCTGTATGTGACAAAGCAGTTATTCATTCTTGCCATGTAATTTAATGCGATGTTCTATATGAACTGAAGGGCTTCACATAATAGTATCCCACAGTAACAAACCTTGGGCAAGAAATGTTTGATTCTCCTCCCTTTCCCCTTTAGAGCAGTGCCACATAATCCTTGGTTGTTGTGTGGTCTCCTATTCAACTTTTCACACAAATGTTGGAAGGGTATTTATAAAAAGTCTTGAGGACCACCCACTTTGCTATTGAAAATTGGCTGAAATAATCCCTTCTTTATAATTTAGCTGTGGTGTTGAAATTTAAGTTTCATGTGTATTTCTATTAAAGGGGCAGGGGAGAAGTGACGTGTTGGATGGACAGGACGCTGTGGTCAATTGTGGTGGTGACACCTGTGACGGGCTCAGAGCCTGGGACGTCCCTTCATTGTGCTCCCCAGTTACTGGCAGGACTTTGACATAATGCTTTGGCTGTCCCTCTTTTGATGGATATGATCTGACTGGAGTGTTTGGCATCCTGAGTGCACAGCTCTCCCAGAACACAAGGTTCTCTGGAGCAGCAGAGACCTTTCCTGAGGGGAAAGAGCTTCATTCCACTGAAATTCCAGAAATATAGTGAGGTGTCCAATGTTCTAATGAATTTTTATTCTTGTAATGAGGGAGTGGGTTTTGTTTTTAATACTGTGGATTTTTAATTTTAAAAGGAAAGTACTTTGGAATCAAAAAGTTGGAAAAATAGGAGAAAAACAAGCTCTGAGTGTGCGTGCATGGTTTGTGTCTTTCTCAGAGAATAATCCCATTTAGTGTAAATTACACATTATACACTGGAAACAGTAAAGAATTGCTCAGCAGGTTGTAATTTGTCAAGCACAGAGCACAAATGAATCCCATCCTAACACAGAGATATGGAATCCATGGCTTCATAGGAAGCTTGTCTAATCCAATTGACTTCTGGAGGGGGTTCTGTTTGCACAGCACACACAGCTCCAACAGGAGCACAGCTGGGCAAGAGGTGCTCAGAAGTACATCTTGGATTGCCTCACTCAGATATGAATGTATCACCTCAAAGAAAATGATCCCAAAACCCGGGAATCCAGCAAATACGGATGTACTCTCAGTGTCAGGCAATCAAAACACATGGAATGGAACTCAGAAGAACCTGTCTGTACAGCAGCCCATCCAAACAATATTTGTATGTCAGAATCTACTGTGGGATGTTAACACTTTCAAAATGAAATATTTAATAAAAAAATCAGAGGATTATAATTCACCAGATTGATTTATTTCTACCTTTAATACTAGACATGCTTGCAATGCTAGGTCATGTGTTCTGAACCCAGGATGAAAATGTTTCTTTTTAGAAGCATTTCCTCTAAAGGAATAAGTTTTTGTAGGTTTCAAAAGTCTCACAGTAAAGTGCTTCTTTAATACAGCCAAAGTTGATAGTAATCAAAATTCACAGCAATGTTCATACCCTGTGGAATGTTGGGATGGTCTGTTCCATGATTAGTTAGCAGATGTTAACTTTAACAGGCCCTTTTTTCTGGCACTGTAAGCTGAACAATAAGGAATTGAATAGGTCTTGAAGAAATCGCTGCACAATCATGGAAGTATTCTCTTCAGATTACTATAAGGATATATTTGAAGAGAGAAAATTCGTTCCACTCCTGTTCATTGGGTACTTAGAAGACTTAATTTTCCCTTTTCTCAGCACTGCAATCATTTACATTCTGCATTAAGAAAGCATGATATTCCTGTTTATTGCAAAAACTTAATTGTTTTTGGTTTTTTTTTATCTCTTTAAAATGCATTTTTGTGGAAGCTGAGGTTATTCACAGGACTTCAGTTTAAACATCTAGATATTATATCAGGCAGAGAGATAGCTTGGCTTTTGTGAAGAAACTGCCTTTAAGGGAATGAATGTCTTCTTTCCCTCTGGGAAGACAGGTTTGCTTTAGCACTGCACAGCAGGGAGGATCTGGGGGGAAAAAGAGCAGGAAACAACCCTGTGGAGACCGAGGTGAGGGGAAGGAGGTTCACCAGGTGTCAAAGCAGATCTTCCTCCTGCAGCCTGTGGAAGGGTTGGAAGAGGCCGTGGTGGAGCAGGTGCTTGTGTGCTGCCCATGAAGAGGGACCAGAGCAGAACAGATTCACACCACAGAGCAGGGGGAGGTGTCCTGAAGGAAATCCAGCCCAGGAAAAGCAGGAGGCTCTCCTGATGGGAGCTGTGGCTTGTGGAGGAGCTGTGCTGGAGCAGGGAACGTGCGAGGAGGAGGGAGCACCAGAGAGGGAATGTCATGGGCTGGCCACAGCCCCCCATTCCTCATCCCTGCACCACTCTGGGGAGGGGATGAAGGAATGAGGTTGAGGCTGAGAAAAAAGGACCTGAGTAGGGCAGGAAGACTGCCAAAGCAAAATTTAATTTTTAATAAATTATTTCCCTGAGCCTATCTTGCCCACAGTGGCAATCAGTAAATGTTCTCCACATCTTTATCATGACCATGAGCCTTTTCATCTCATTTTCCTCCCTGCTGTTGAGAAGAGGGAATGAGAGCACAACTGGGTGGGCACCTGGCAGCCAGCCTTGGGCAACCCACCACAAAGTCTATGAAGGATAACAAATAAAGCTTCAGTGGGTCATTCCATTCAATGAATTTGGATTTGGTTGAGATTTTCTTTCACCTGAGTAATAATTTTTAACCTTCCTAATTTTACCCTCCATCATCATCAGCCACTGACCTTGCTCTATTTAATGCTGTTGGCCAAAATAGAGAGTTCTGTTGTCTTTTTGAGTAAAAAGTACAGTAAAAGTGTTTTATACTCTGACTTCAAAACTTTCCCTGAACTTGTAACATTGTGCCATGGTACCAGTAAGACATAGTTACTATACAGTTTATAACTGATTATTTATTTGTTGGTTTTTTTGGTGATCAGCTGTGAACGGTCATGATCTGGAAATCCAGGGTTGGATCAAAAACCACCAAATTCCATTGAGTTCTGCTGCCACCTTCAAGTAATTTGGAAAAAACAGAGGAAAACAGCTAAATCCTGTGTACAAGCTGTGGGGAAGAGCCAATTTCTTTATGTATTCCCCATCATTAATGTATAAATGCAGTATTCTAAAACCACGTAGTTAATTTGCCAACTTCATAAATTACAGCTACCGTACAAGTGTTACACAACAAAAATGGTAGAAAATGCCTTTTTTAGATGCTGAGGTGTTTTTGTGATTGTCAAATGTACTTTTATAGTATAATTTTCAGCCTTTCAAGAGTTCAGGTTTTTCTCTGCCCTCCCGAGCCCCAGCTGGTGGTTTCCAGCTCAAGGGAGGATTCTCTAGTCAAGGAATTACAGCAAGTTCTGTCTTCAATAACTAGGACCATAAAAATCATTCTTCTAAACACTGATTTGTGGTCCTAAATTAATCATTGGTTTCTGAAGTATTTAAGTCCCTGGAAACTGCTGGATGTATCAGTACTTTTAAGAAGCCAGGAACCTTTAAACCTCACCAAAACTTGTTTCAAAAATCTCACCCAGCATTAGATTTCTCTCTATATTTTACAGCAATGTTGTGCTTTTTTTCCTTTTCAAAGATAATAGCTGATGTCAGAATTGTAAATACTCTACAATAATTATTTGAAGTACAGAACCTGATTAAATAGACCCTACAGTGAAATATTTCTTTGAAGCTGTGAAACTTGATTCTTTGTTTATTAAGAAAATCACCACTTTAAGTTTGTGCAGCATTTCAAAAGACTTGGAAAACACAAGAAGTCATCTAAATGAATTCTAAATTCCCATTTGTCAGCTCTATCTCCAGTCTGACACAACCTAACAGATTTAAGTTGTTGGAGAGGTAGTTCTCAATAAGATGCTTAATGTATGTTTTCTGCTGGATACCCAGCTGTAAATTTTATATACTGAGCACCTAATGGATGTCATGGTGAATTTTTTCCTTATATTTAGACTTAATTAAGATTTAAAGCCATCAGCACAAACAAACAAAAACGTCAAAACTGTTTTCTCTTCCTGGCTCTAAGTGTATAAGCTATCTTTTGACATATGTTGCATCTGGAAGCTGGGAACTGAAATCTCCTGTTTGTGTCATTAGCAATTCTGGATTTGCACTGGCTGATTTGCCATTCCCTAAGGGAGACAGAGCCAGAATCTGGGTCTGACACCCAATATAGAGCAGGAGATGCTTCGAGCAGCCAGCATGGTGAGTAAAGATAATGGATTAGTCGACTGCTCAGCTTTCTAGTTAACTGAAAAATAAAAAAGTATCTTTGCATTGCAGTAAAATAACTTGAGAGTATAAGAAACAACCTTTGTAATACAAACAGGCAGGAATTTTTTTAGCAGAGTGCTGAATTCCTCATAATAAATACAAACATAGTAATTTTTTGACATTGACTCCATTCTGTAAGAGAAATCTTTCCCTCCTGGGGTTTCTGCTCAGTTATTTTATTCAGGCAAAACAGAGCGGTGTGCAATAAGATGAAAAGTGTTCAAGTTAATAATTTCTGCAGTCCTAATTCATTTACCAAAAATGAAATAGGGCCTAATATTTAAATCTGGACCCCAGACTTTTTCCCTTCACTGATGTTCAGAAACACTGCTGGTACTTCACATACTTTCAGTAACAGCTTTGGCATGGGAAATGGTCCCATAAATACAGCAGCTACAGAATCTTAAACTGTGGGAGTTCTATTTTCAGGGAAAATCGGGAATATTCAGGCATGTAGGCTTTTATGTCCACGCAAAACCATTTTCACATTTTACAAAGTATTCAAGCAGATGGTGGAGGCAGAAATGTTTCATTTTTTTCCCTTGATTTAATGTTCTGTCTGATCTGTAATTCGTGGTGATTGAACAGCCATTTTAACCTGGGAATTACTTTGGTGCTGAGTAACAACTTCTAGCACTGCCACTCCAAGCTGTGAGAAGTTGAGTGTTAAAAAATCACTTTTCTTTCAGAAACACCTGATTTGGCTAATTCTATTAAGATTCTAAAGGTGGTGGATTTGGGTTCTGTTTATTTATATTGTGAGATTTGCAACATTGGAATTCCTAAACCATAACACTGGATTACACTTTCTCTTGATGCCCTAATTGCAACAAATAGTTTTGGGGGGGGGGACCACCAAAAAAACCCCAAAACAAACAAAAAACCAACCAACCAACCAACCAACCAAAAAAAAAAAAAAAAAAAAAAAAAAAAAAAAAAAACAAAAAACAAAACACAAAATCCTCCCGGCTATGAAAAAAAATCAGAAGACTTGGTGACTTTGGTTTTAAGTTTCAAATGTGATGCTTGTGAGGAGGTTTTTGGTGGCTGTGGCTGCAGAGATGACTGTCCCACCTGTGTTACTGTGTGGAAGCCCTGAAAAACAACGGGCTGATTTGCAACCTCTGTGCAAATCCTGCGTGTGACTCATGAATTTAATCAATTAGAAACAAAATATCTTGTGACTCTCTGGATGGGGCACCATATGTTGCAACGGAAAAAGAGCACTTTAGGAGGAGGCAGTTTGGTGTTTTTGGAAAGATGACATTGGAGAGAAAATGTAGAAAATGTGTTTGGCTTTAAATATTAGGACTTCAAAACAAAACCCAGTCATTGTTTTGCATAGTTCACTGAGCTAAAGATTGTTTTGGGGATTGGAGTCATCCTGTTGTTACGGGCACTCAACTATTTCTAGTGTTGGTGTCACTGCTCGGGGGTGTGTTACTGTGCATGTGATTGTATTTTGTCCTTTCTGAGTGTTCATGGCAGGCAAGCTTTGGGGCTTTTCAGAGCTCACTAATCATTGATTTCAGTTTGGCCAGGGACATTGGGATAATTGGCACCGGAAGGTAAGTGAGGCAGAGGAGGCAGGAGTGGGGAAGACACCTGGGGGACTTGAAGAAAAGGAGGGAAGAAAAAAGGAAAAAGAAGAATGAACACAAAATTCTATTCAAATCTATTCAAAGATCTTTTCTCTGGGCATTGCTTTACTGATTTCCCTTCTGATTCTTCTCATCTCTGATTTTGGAGAGAAATGTTGGCTAACCCTCAAAATACCTTGGGAATAAACCTCTGCTGATGGGTAAATGATGAGATCCTCGAGGCATTCACGCACCACTGCCCATGGTATGGATATAATCATTCAGTGTTGGAGAATCATCCAGTTTCATCCAGTATTGATGAACTGTCAGTGAAAGAGTTCCAAGAGGCTTTGCTGTTTAGTAATAATATCTGTGTAGCTATAGTTTAAATATGGATTGTTTTAATATTTCAAATAGGTAATGAGATCCAAGCCCATGGAAGATGTTTTTGATGTTATTTGAAGGGAAAACCTCTTTTGTCACTACTTAGTAACACATCTTAATGCTTACAGATTAATTTCTGGTAGTTTCATGGTGTTGGCCAAGCAAGTGACCTCCACTTGCAGCCCTTTGGGTTTTTTCTTTTCTTTTTTCCTCTTTCTCTTACCACCTGTGATGTATTTTTGCATTTTTTATTAAGGTATTGATTATTTTCCAAGGCTGCTTAAAGTAGGATGAGATATATTGCTAAATGGACTTGGAGCAGCAATTTTCCCTTGGTTATTTCAGTTTGCCACACTGATGGAAGCAATGCGTGCATGGTAAGGAATGTTCTCCTCCAGATTCTTGATGTTATTACAAGATATCACAGCGTAATAAAGAAAACAATTTCTAGGCACTGATAGCAGTGACATAATATTGTTGCTTGTCCAGATCACTGTAATCCCTCTGGTTTGCATTTGCTCTGTATCATCACATTTCTGCTGCATCAGCAAAAATATTTTTCATTTTTCAGGATTGAAGAATGTTCTGGTCCGATGTGTCTTAAATTTACGGGAATTTACAAGACTGAGTAACAAGCTTTCAATTGAAACCAGGGCTGGGAATGCACAGAGCTGGGGTGTGGAGCCAACTCAAACACATCACTGGGTCATTGTTCAGGAGGTTGGAGCTGTAAAAAGCTCAGGTTTTGGCTCCTACTCTTTTTAGGTCCAAGTATTGTCCTTAAGTATTCTGCCATCTATTTCAAACATATCAGCATTGGATGTTTTTTCATCCTTCACCCACTATCTCCACTGAGTTCCACTAAAGTTCCACTAAATCTCTAAAATTGAGATCCTTTTCTGAAGGTTCTTTAGGACTGAACAGATCACCTCTTTCACAATTTACAGTTGTGAGTATTCCAGCACCGATTATATTTTGCAATATCAGTTTATATAACTGATAACAGTGGACTTGAGTGGGAAACCAAACCCACTCAGATGATGTAATCACTGATAATTTTATTTGGTCAATGAAGCAGATCATAACTCAGATAGGTCCATGTTCAAATGACTGGCTAATAAGGAGACAGGGCAAACAAAACTGGATTTCCAAGAGTGGAGCTCATGGAATTATCAGCAGCTTGCTTAACAAAAAAGGTGACAAATGAGACCTGCTCCTTACGTCATCATGTCATATCTCTGAACGATGAAAAAGTTGACTGGATGCATAAATTTAATCACATAATCAGTGGTTTCGTGGATTGAAACCATGTGCACGGGGAAAAATATCCTGTTTTCTCCCTACTATTTCTTCATCCAAGAAGCCCTTTTTTAGACTATTTGACAAAAGTGAGTGTGTAACTGAATTCAGGAACAGCATCAGATGACACACAGGCTGTCATATGTTAGTTAAAAAAATAAAAAGAAAAATAGTTACCATAACAACTGACTCACCACTTGTATTTCCAAGAGAGAGAATATCTTAAAAGAAAATGTGATGGGTCAGTCCATGTGTGTTGGTGCTGTCAGTGAACAAGCAGGAACACTTTCCATGGGTGGCAAGACTGATTTTTTCTTTTTCTTATTCAAATAAGGATTTGATCTCAGAAATAGGATTGTGCTTCTTAGAGAATCCTTTCCATTGAAACAACAATGCAAGAAATTATGTTTAAAAACAAAACCAAAACTCCCAACCCTGATCACTGGATTTCTAAACAAATTAGGGAGCACTCTTTTTTTCTTTTAGAATTACTGATTTTTTTTGGGGGGGTTCACTGTTGAGGAACTGATCCTGCTCATGTCTGAAGTCAACAGGAATTTTACTGTTGATGTTGGAGTTTGCATGATCAAGTCTTGACATGATTTATTTTCTATTTTGTGTCAGCCCCTCTGAGCCTCCTTCACAGCCACTTCCCCAGACGTGTTTCCTGTGTCTCCTCTGGAGCCCTCAGTGCCAAACTTGATTCAAGATAGCTTGGGGATCATCAGAGACTTTGAACACTTGGTAGTAATTTCCACTACAGACAAATACTCTGCTGAAAAAAGGTTTTGACTCTGCCCCCTCTTTCCTACAGGCAGTGATAAATAAAGAATTTCTTCAGAATCAGATTATTTTCAATCTGACATTTCATATATTTTCCTGTGTTAGGGCAAAGGGAATAACAGAATCATTTAGGTTGGAAAACACTTCCAATAGCATCGAGCCCAACTTGTGTCCAGTCCCCACCTTGTCACCCAGCTCAGAGCACTGAGACCCACATCCAGCCATTATAGATATAGTAATTGCAGCTGTTATGAGGTTTCCCCTCTATTTTATTATTCAGTTTTGTTCTTATCTGACCCACATTTCAGCAAATAGTTCTGCTTCTTTTAGCCCATAGATATTTATTGTAATTTTGATAATTTTCTCTGGAATTTTGCATGAAGCCATCACTGTAGTAATCACCATATTTCAAAAGTAAAGAAGCATGACTTCTCCACATATGACATGGGAAAAAAAATACTAAGTTTTGGACTCATGTAAATTAATGTGCTCTAAGAAGTAATCATTTTTCATTAGCAACAATATGTAAATTTGATATCTAAAGTGTCTACAATAACTTTACTTTCTTAATAGTTTCTCTTTGAGTTCTCTTAAGGGCCTGAAAGACATTTATTTGTGTATAATGAGACCCTGTTGGAGCCCAGGGTCAGGCATTTCATGGCTGTGCATGCAGCCCTCCCCCAGGCACTGCTTCCCACGGATTTCTCAGCACCACACGGTGGCTGCTTGAAAGAACAAATTAGTCTTAGTGTACATAAGTTCTGTGAATTTAAATGTACACGTTTACCTCCCTGGAGACGTGTCAGGACCAGAGATCCGATACAGTCACACGGCCAGGGCACAATGACTTTGGTTCTCTGTAGCAGCTCAGACATGTCTGTAATAGGTGTAAAATAAAAACTACCACCCCTATCCATGATTACTTCTATCCATAAATACTTTTTGGCAAAACCAGAAATTGTATTTTGGCAAAACCAAACCAGAAACCATTATTGTCTTTCTACTGTTGGAATCAAATCTGTCCCTTTCAGTCCCTCCCAGCTTGCATCTTCCTCTACTTCATTCCAAGTACTTTGAGGCTTTGGCAATGTAGGACTGAAGCTTGTGTGTGGAGTAATGCACACACCCTGGGTAACCCTCTGTCTGTGCAGATGATTTATTCTCAGCTCAATTTCTGAAATAATTAATAATAATGATCCTGCCATGACAGGTAAATGCACCACACAGAAGTATGAAGGTGTACATATAGATGTGTGTGTGTGTGTGTGAGTGTGTGTGTGCGCTGTGCTGTGCTTGTTTAGTTTCTTGTAAAACATCAGGGTTACCTCACATGGTATTTTACCATTCAGCCACCTGTTGCACACTGGGAACCCTACAAAACTATAGCTAAGAAGATATAATTATGAAAAGCACCTTGCAGCCCTGTGTTGAAATAGCAGCTAAATCAATTTGTCAGATTCCCCTCTATAATCTCCCGTACACATCTGTAATCTCATTTCACAACAAAGTGATGATTAACATGTTTGCTGATTTAGCAATTAGAATCCTTGGGCTGGTCCTGAACATGCTGATTCTCTCAGAGATGTGAGGAGAGCAGGGAGCTTCTGCACTGATTGGGATAAGAGGGGTCCCAGCATGTGCCAAGCACATCCACGTTAACTCAGTGTAATGAGGCATCAATTTGGAGTCAGACTCTCACTGTACAGATCTTGTACCTGCTCTGCTTTACTGCAGCCTCCACAGCCCAGCAGAAATTTCTCACGTTGTTATTCTGAGACTTGTTAACTATTATTTTAAAAAGATGATTTATTGGTTGGTAACAGGAATTAAGCTTTCAAAGCTCTTACTTTGAATTTATCTAGATCCAAAGTTCCTGCATGGCCACTTATCCTCTCAATCAAAAATACAAAGGACAATATTGATAAATTTAAACTTATAAACTCTGTATTTTTCCTGAACATCCTTCTTATTGATGTCTGTTACAATCGCACATTCTCATCAAATTCGATGTTTTGATGTTGAACTTTTAATGACCAATTTATTTTTCTTTTCATTTGTTCTGCTTGTAACTTCAGTCTAAATAAAGCAAAGTTGTGGTTCCAATCATTATAAAAACATATAATCTTTTTTTCATTGCCCCTGGTAGCTACAGGGAATTAGAAGCCACATCTGTAAATATGGATATAGTGATGTAGTGATGACCTTTGGAAAAAACTGTGTGTTATTAGAACTCATTTGAGTAAAGAAACTTCCAGCTGATTTTGACCGCTCTTTTTTTTTTTTTTTTGACCACTTTTGACATATATCCCTCTCTAAACCATGCACTAAAAGAATTTGGGATTTTGAGTCTGACCATGTAACAGGATCATTGTGAGCCTTGATAGAAGTGGTGTTCCTTTTGATGCTAAGGAAAATGAAAAAACCCAAAACTATAGAATGCTTTCATTTGGCTCTTGGGTTTGTTTTGTTTTAAACTTTCAGATTGGCTGCTTAGCATTTTGCTTAAAGAAAAGCCAAGCTCACACACATGGAAAATTGCCAGAGACTCTAATCCCTATTTTGGTTAAATTACAGTACCCAGATTTCGGTAACAAAGCGCATTGATTTTATATTCAAAAAGATTTTTATATTTAGTCTGTTAACCTTTTGTAATTCCCACCCACAGCTTTACACTGGGGAACATTTTGATGCTAATTGTTGTCAGTAGGGAATCTGCCACGGCCCCTCGGGAATGTCAATCCACTGAATTGGAATGCAGGTGCTGGTAATTGCAGGACTGTTATTGTCTGCTGGCTTCAGCGTGTATGTCTCAAACAATTCTTTTCAAATTGGATTTGAGAACACTTTAAAAAAATAAATCCGGCATTTGAAGATAGCCTTACATTATATTGACCATAAAGAAAGGAGTTGGAGACATTTTTCCTCTAATTGCTAAGACAGTTTTCCATACTTGCAGTTTGAAACCACTCTCCACAGGGCAGACTCTCAGGTTCAACAGCCATTGTGTCGTATTTAACATTTCCCTGCGGGTTTGGATGTTTGCAGGAATTTTTCTGGGGTAGTTCCTGAAGGCTGCTTGGTGTAACATCATAATGCAGTGGATGTGACATGGGAATGGCAGGCAGAGAGAGGGTTTGTGCTCTGAGCCCAGATCCTCTGAGTGATACTGGACATATTGCTTCCTTCTAGCCCTGCTTTTCTCAGGATAAAATAACATATTGCTTTTCCTTTAAACATCTCAAACCCTTGTGGCTACTCTGAACTCCAGCAAAACTCTCTTCTGTCATTTTTGTGGGCACTTAGGTGTGTTTTCTATCCATAAAAAAACTTAATATTCTTTACTTTACTAAAATCTTCATTATTTTCTTCATAAGATCTCCATGGTGCAGAGTTAATGATTATGCAAGAGCACTTTGTTTGGAATATACAATATGCTAAAGTGCTGCCTGGGAAAATATTTTAAATACAGACTAGTCATTACTTTTACTAAATGATAATAATTTTAGTGGGTTTGATGAACCCTCCCCCTGAGTGAAGTCTTTGTTTCCACAGAATACTTTAATACGGATGAGAGTAATTCTCACAAAAAATATCTTTAGTGAGCTGAAGTTACTATACAGAGAAAAAAAAGAAACATTAGGGTCAAAAATAGAAGATTATCATATTCTTCACTCTAATACAATATTTTTTCAATTAAAGCCACTTGAATTCAATTGTAGTTCCTAAGGATTGTGTTAAAAAGTGTGAAGGCAGTGAACAATCGTGATGAAGTCACAGAATCACAGAATTGTTGAGGTTGGGCATGACCAAGACCAGCTGTGAACCCAGCACTATCACTGTGTTCACCACCAAACCATGGCCTCACCTGCCACATTTTGAGGGATGGGAACTCCATCCAGCTTCCTGGTCAGCCCCAGGAAATGTTTCCTAACCTTTTCTAAACCTCTCCTGGTGCAACTTGAATCCATTTCCTCTCATCCTGTCCCTTGTTACCTGAGAGAAGGGATGAACACCCACCTCCCCATTTTATTTTGCCAATGCCATCAATGAAATAGAGCCAAGTTTGGGGGTTGTTTGCATATACTAACATGTTTATTCATGCTCTCAGAAGTTTGGCCTCTGTAACAATGCTAATGGGGTCATAAACTAAAACATGGTTGCTTCTATACTGCTCTTCTGCTGAGTGCATTACTGCACATACATCACACTTGATAATTTTCATTGGCAACAGTACAGTAGTGAAATAGTCCTCGGTAACTTGAGTTAATACTAGTTCATTTAACAAAAATTAAATATATTTTGCTTTCTGGTGAATAGATCATCTTTTATCTTTTTCTTTTTCCCCTGAATGAACAAAGCTCTTTGGTGAATTGACTCCAGCATTAAAGACTAATGCAGTGTGTCTGGTCACCTTTAAATGAAATGTCTATTACCCATAGGACCAATAACTCTTTCTTTTTAAAAACCTTCAGTTAAATGAGGATGATTTTGCAGCATTTATTCTGCTACAAACAGATAATAACTCTTTGTGGGATGTTAACAAACCTTCCAGCTGCATCTGTGGGGTTACTGCCCTGTCAGCCTCACTGAGGGCTCTTCCTTGCCAATGTTTTTTTTCCTTCCTCTCCCCAACCACCCACCCACCCTCAGCTTCTGGCTTGATGTCCTACACAAGTGATTAGTGTGCTGTAATTGAATTGGCTGTAAAAAGATAATTAATTGATATTTCACTCCCAGAGAGGTCAGGCTGCCCTATCTTGAAGGGTTGTTATGGAAGGAGTCATTCTGCTGGCACTTAGCCCTCCAAGGTGGCACACGAGCCTTGTCTTGCTGATAGTAATGATGGTTGTAATTAAAATTAACATGAAGGGGGTGTTTGAGGAATGGTTCTCTGATTTGGATGCTTTAGCCTCACTTGAAATCATGTGAAACTGGAATTTATTTTAATGCTCAGCATAAGACACTCTCATTTGATGTCTGAATCTCCTGTGCTATGTAATGTGGGACCACAGAACTATCACTAGAAATGTGTAAGTTTGAGAGGACTGATGTGAAGTCCTGTCAGGACCTCAAAACCATTGATCTTGAACACCTTTCTTTGAATAGCTGCTTATCCTGAGATTATTTCAGCTAAAGATTGGCATGAAGAATTTTTTTTTAATAAATGGATTATCCACATGTAGGACTTCACTAATGTTTAAGAGGCTCTTAAACATTTCTTTAAAACTGTGTGGCACAAGAGCTATCAATTAATAATATAATGATATTAAAAACACATTAAATTTAGCGACACAGGAACCTTTCTGAAACTGTTAGTGCATTAAGAACCTGGAGTTATTCTGTAAGGAGTGTGGTTCTCACTCATTGCCCAGAGAATAAATACTGCTACTACAGCAAAAGCTAATGGGGAGAAAGATGTTATTTAATGTCCTTGCAGAGGCAAAGGCTTAACTTTTATCACACCATATAATGATAAAGTTATGGTGCTGTGGAGGGAACTGCAGCACTGCCAACTGCAAGTTCTTATTTAAGGTCTTCTAGCTCAGATAAAGCATTGCAGCAGAACATGATCTTTCTTTCCACTTTAGCCCACAAAATCTGAGGCAAGCAGTGCTATTAATGATTCATATTAAACAACAGCTTTCCAACACCAGACATTCCTGCCAGGATGGGGGATGACCCATCTAACATTCTCCTGGCTTCTGGTTTGTGTTGTGAAATGCTTCTGCAAGTTTCCACCCATTAAGGACGTGACCAAAGCAGCCTCTCTGCAGGTCTCACAGGGAATAGAAGTTAATTAATAGGGAAATTTTGGTCCCTGCAGAGTGTGTTGGTATAAAATTATCATGAGGGGTCACAGTGTTCCATAATTGTTCACTGTGTTGGTTGTGACAAAAACCATGCAAGGTGAGATCAGTTCTGTTCCACCTGAGAGGAAAGGGGGAAAAAAAAACAATTTTGTGTAATTCTGTCAACAGAGTTCTTCAGGCTTTGCAGTACTTCTTACAGTGAGATCCTGAGATTTCAGGAAAGGAAGAAAAGTAAAAGCTGTTAAACTGCTGTCTGTGCCAACCTTAGTGCAAAATACTGTGTTTGCATGGATACAATACACTAAAATGAGCAAAGCAATGGTGTATGCATTTAGTTCCAGGAAATAGTCCAGAAAATAACTTGTTCAGAAAATAACCGAAGCTGCATTGGGAAAATTCTAGGGGAAAAGCCTAGATCCTATTATTCAAACTGAGAAAATAAGATATGCCAATTCCCAAAGTTCAGGTATAGATAACTATTTACTATTTATAGAGAACTATTTACTTCACTCCCAGTAAAAATGTTCCAAAAAGGAAAAGCAGATGAGAGTCTCAGATCAGATAATGTGCTCCAACTTCTGGTTTCAAAGTCTTTCGACTGTTGAGTTGTACATTCTGGCTTTTGTCTTCACACTGCAGGGGATGCTGATAGTTTAGTGACCAGGATCCAATTTTGTTTACAGAAATAAATAATAGGAAATCACAAGAGAATCTTAATGTATGTAAATCAAAACCCACCACAGTAAAGTGCTGATGATTTTGCATTTGTTCTTAACTTAAGAATGCAAAGGAAAACACTAGCACATCATAAATTACACCATTTTTGGCACTTCCCCGAAGCACTACAGAAATACTTTTTTTTTTTCCCCTGCAGAAAGGAGGCAAAAAGCCAAGTGGCAGGATATCTGCTGAGAAAGCTGAGAAGATGAGAGTCTCGCAGGAGAAGAGGGAAGGCAGCAGGTATGTGTGAATCAGGATTGCTGCTGCTCAGCTGGAGGCTGCTGCCTGCCCCCAGCACATTTATCCCCCTGCAAGGCACCTCCCCTCCCTGGTGCTGTCCCCTGGGTTTTGGTTACCTGGGCACTGAGGGGTCACACTGCCCTTCACATTTTGCTCCACTACACCTCTTACTTCCTTAGAGCCTGGGCTTGTGCTTGCAATAACATTTTTCAGTCCTTCACTTTAGAAAGGTTTGGGGCTTTTGGTGCTTGGGTGGAGGTTTTAAGTGCTTTTCCTGTTTTAGTACAGCTTTTTCACCCTTCATTCAAATGAAGTGGGTTGGGGAAGGGGTTTCATCATGCCTTTAAAATTGTCATCAAATCTATTTTACATGTTTTTTAGGTAATTTAAAAAACCCTTTTTAGTTAAGTTTTACAGTCTGCTCTGATGAGACTCGAGTAATTCCATTAACCTTGCCATTACACCTAACTTTGCCACTTGAAAACTGGCATGTTTAAACAAACCTCCAAAATTGCTTTGCATGGGATGTAGATAGTCACAAAGAATTACATAGAGAAGAAAACCTCTTCTGCTTATTAGTTTGCTCCAGTTTTGCAACGATGGTTTGAACTATGACAATGTTCATTGCTTATTTAATTAATATTAATATTATTTGATCACAGAAAATCCCTGCTCTGAAGGAAAGAAAAGCAAACCAAACCACCACCAAAATGCACTAGTTTGACTTTACTGAAAATTTAGGATGTAATTTGGCGTGGAAAGTATATAATGAGCCTTTGTGGTGTTAATGGATCAGAAGTAAACCCAAGCTGTAGATTTTCAGCGCATTTTGCTGGTTGAAAACAACACCAGCATTACACTTTTCTGCTTGATAGAGGAGAATTAAGTAACTGGAAGAATAAAGTATCATTTCAAGTACAGTGAATAAACCTTTGTTTTTACAAGTACCATGTGAGAGCATGGTAAATAAACCCTCTGGTTTCTTGTAACTGTTTAATTGATAGACAGCTCAGAGAGCAATCCCGAATTTTTTCCATGCTCCAGCCACAGATGTGCTCACATTAAGGCTGTGGTATGACAGTAAATGAAATTGCAGCTACAGCAGCAAGTATTAGGGGGAAATGAAAATTCCTGACTCAGAGGAGCAGGGCAATGACAGAAAGACTCCTCATTATAGATCTCTTCATGTGGAGAAGAATGACTGGTAAATGAGGTTTGTGTGACACAAAGAGGATGGAAATACAGTTGGACGTTCAGGCAGAAATTGTGCTCACTGTACAAAACAAACAGAAGAATTGGGCAGAGCTCATTTGCATTTCTTAGTTGAAAAAACAGGGAGATAGAAATCCTCTGACATGGTTGGAAGTTGCAGCAGTTCAGAGAAAGGCATTGTTTAACTTTCCTATTAGTTGGGTTGTGATTTTTACTCCAGCCTGCTTCTGGTAACTTCTTCAGTGTTTGCTTTAATTTCACTGCTGTATAATAGGTTACAAGCTCTCAAAATACTTGAGCAGATCTGCCCTGATGACATTCTCCACCTTTGCCACTAGTTCAGCCAGTAGCAAAGCATCAAGTAATGATAACAGGACTGGCTGCCATGAGCAGACAGTGGTCCCAGTGTCTGATCAGGCTGGGCCCACTGAGGTGCAGTAATTTCTCTGTTGCAGACAAGATGTTTTCTCACCTTCAACCAGTATGAGAAATCATGCTTAGGTCACAACAGAAGGGGAAATGTGCACTGGCAAATCATAGAAATCAAGGTATGGAATCCAGAATAGTGGAAGGAATCCCTGCCAATGGCAGGGGATGGAACTGGATGGGCTTTAAGGTCCCCTCCAACCCAAACCATTCTGGGATTCCATGATTCCATGAGCTATCTAAAGTACATTCAAAAAACTTCATTTACCATATGCAGCAACTGTGTCCCTCATTTTTGCAGTGTGACTAGGCATTTGAGTGTAGACTGTTGGGTTTTTTTTCCTTAAATGGCATCACTTGGGTGCATTCAAACCCTTTAGGCTGAACCTGTTTGCCTTATCCAACTTAAAGAGTTGCAAATTCCCAGATTTATAGATCTAGAATAGCTGGAGGTGCCTTCACAAGACACCATCATCCTCTGTGGTCTGTCATTGGGCATAAGATTTCTTAGTACTTTTTAATTCTTGAAGAAATTCAAAGAAGTACAAAGGGTGTTGTTCATCCAGCTTAGATGGCCTTTCACACTGTGATGGGAAGGGTTTGTCCTTATGTGCTGAGGGGATCTACCTGAGAGCTCCTGAAATTAAACACTTGAAATGCTTGACTTTTAAACATTTTACACCATTAAGGATCAGGAGTAACCTAAATAATCAATGTACGCAGACAAAGCACAGTGCTGAATTTTGGACAGGGCACTCTCAGCTCTGTCACACCTCCATCGTCCCCTCTGTCTACTGATCACTTCCAACCAGCAGCAAGAGCTGAGTGATTAATTAGCTTCACCCAGAAGTCGCTCTCTGCCTGCAGTGGCAGCCGCTCCATTATCACCGGGTGTATTTCAAACAATAGAAATGATTGAAACAGGAACTCCTACATTTCTGAGAAGATTAAGAATGGCACACCACCCTGTAATTTAGGTAGTTGTGCAAGTTTTCATTTGCATTAGCAGAGTAGTGCAGATTGTGTTGAATTATTCCATAAAAATATCTTCAGGTTTTGAAAGATTTACTGTGCCATCTGTATGTTGTTTATTTTGGAGTGTTCTGGTGTGGTGGTGATGGATTTTGTGGTTGTTTTAAATGTATGTGTCTTCAAAGGAAGATGAGACTGAGCTTCATTAATTCCCTAGAATCCCAGAGAGTGGCACGTTTGAGTCTCAGTGCTGCTTTTAAGCCTTGAGAGCCACCTTAAAACTCTGATTGACATTTATAGAATAGCTGAATTTAATTTTAAATCTATCACTCAATTCTATTTCCTTTATTAGTAAAATGAACTTCTTTCATATGCGACACTGACAGTTATTGCAAGCAGAGAGTTGTTGTCACATATTTTTGTTTTCTTCTGTTATGTGGTAAGTAGGGTCAAGATTGTGTTATAATTAATTCAGAGCAGTTGAAAATCATATTTTCTTGAAATCTGGATGAAGCTGCTTGATGTAGCTTTACTTACATTGTTCTGTGACTTCAATGATTTTGAATGGTTTAGACAGGGTAGTGCTTAATCATGCTAGAAATGTAATTGGACATTATAGAGTCATGTAATGACTTAAGATTCTTTTCATATTTTTGTCTCTTTAGCTTCTCCCTCCATATTCCGAGCCCTATTTTTAGTCAGCTGGGCACTCTGAAGCAGCACATTGTTCACAGGAGGATGTTCATTTCCAGTGGCTCTGCAGAGATCTTCCTCATCAGGATTGTGGGTCAGAATACTTCTGGCTAGGAAAAACAGTAATTGAACAGTCAGTACTAAATTTGGTCCAGTTATTTTAGAAGAACTGTATCGACTTGGACCCTAATTCTGCACCTGCAGCTCACACCAGTGCTGCATGTTTGAATTCAGGATTTTGAAGAAAAGTTGTAGTATTGGACATGTGTTGATAAAAGTGACAGGGCTGTACAAACTTCTTTTTTCCCCATTAAAACATTTGAATTTAATTTTATAAAACCCCTTATTTTGTGCATGATAATGTATTGTCATATGGGATATGGAAAACTATTGCAGCTGGTTATGTGCAGATTTGCTGTGGCTGCAAATAACAATTTCTAGAATTTCAGGACAGCATTCAGCAAACAAAATATTTTGTGTTACAATTTGTACTTTGAACTTTAATATTTTATATGCAATGTTTCATTAAAAAGTGTAGGTGCTGTGTAAGGGTTACATGCCAGGGGAAAGTTGGTTTATCCAGTCTCAAGATTCACTTTTTTATTCCATTACACATTTTAATACATTGTTTTAAATATATTCTTCTCAGCTGTTGAGGTGGAAGGAGCTTGTTATTTTTCCATAGCAAAGGTCACTATGCATCAGGTTGTCAGGTGGATGGCAAATAAAACTTAAAATAAGTTTCCTACTACCATTCTGCTTTACTTGAAAAGGATTATTTTAATTGCCTGGTCATTTTATTCATGCAGGAAAAATTCCTGGAATTTCCCTGTGTGATGGGGATCCCTGTCAGTGCATGGAGAATACTGAATTCTGATGGAGTGTGTGAGGTGTGGGACGTCACCAGCAGTGGCTGGAAGTTGTGTGTGAATCTGGGCTGGCTGGTGATGGAAGAGGAAATGTCAGCTTCCTTTATTATTTATGCTGAGCACTATTAATTACCTGCTCTGTGATGGGGAAGAAGCAGCCCCGTGCAGAACCCAGATCCAATCAGTGCTGTGAGCACAAAGTTTACAGAATGACCTTGTGTGTAATTACTCATTTGGTGGCTGTTAGGAAAAGGCACAAATGGAATCTGACATACATTAGAACACATTAATGATTGCCTTCCTCCCTCCATCCTCTTCTGTACAGAAAAATGATTTTAATTAAGACTTCCGTGATTAGTCATTTAATCAGTCATTAGGCCAATACAGATGGAGTCAATTAATTTTTTTACACTTGAATAGAGACTTGATGCTGCTGCAAAACGTACAAGCTATTTTTTTTTTTTTTAACATTGTATCATGGGCAATTGCCTTGATGTCTGTCTGGTAAGTGTGCATTGCTCTTCCCAAAACTGGGTAGATTTACAGCACATCAGTGTTATGGCAGCTATAGGTATGTTTTATTACAGGCTTTCAAATGTTAGGGAATCAGATTGGTTTTGAATTCAGACTGACAGTTGTTCTTGTTATGGAGTATCCTTGATTTTTTAATGAGTAACGTGACAGAGTTGCCTTTTAAAGCAGGTGTATTCAGCATCTCCTAACATATTTCATTACAGATGATAATACTTTGTGCTAAATTTCATGCAAGAATTTCAAATGTTTTAAGAACTTAAGGGCCTGTTTCTTTGGTCTGGGAAAGTTTTCTATGTACTTGGCTGATTCAAAAAATGAGGTGGATGAATTGCAATCAAGACACAAGTTTGCTGCCTCAAGTAATAACCTGGTATGCCAGATGTGTGAGAGGAACAACTGCACTTGTGAAAGTGTTTGTGCAGTAAGGACAAGGAGGCCTGGGACATTTGGCTTGCATTTTAAATGTGTCTGGATTATTATTCTTGAACAGCTAGTTATAAAGATCCTAATGTAAGACTAACCTGTGACATGAGAGGGGGTTGCAAAACGAATGATTTGTGAGTTCCCCTCTGGAAAAACTACTTGATAAAAAGGACAATCAAATGCTCAGGCAGTGTGATCTCCAGATAAAGAACCAGAAAGTGATTCAGATACAGGCTCCTGGAATGGAAGCTGAAAATTAATAGAGGTGGAGAACCCATTATTTAAAGTATTCCATGAATCAGTTTGTTCATTCACTACCACTCAAACCTCTTGAGTCCATCTCCAATGTAAGATGAAGACAAGGCAGTTGAAATCTGTGGGAGTAAGTGGGGTTAAGAGTCTGTGCTGACACAGATTTCTGTAATTGATGATGTTTCTGTTCCATTTTGGGCCATTGTCCCCATGCTGGGAGAGGAGAGGGAGCTGTCCAGCCTCGGGATGTGAGTGGCTCCTGGAGGTCAGGTCTGCACAGTGTCAGGAGTTTGCTGTAGTGTTCTCTGGCAGAGGCAAAAGGGGAAGGAATAGATTGATTTGTGTCTTTTCTAGGAAAGCTTGTAAAGACTGAAAAATGAGCGCTGTCTTGTCTAGCCCAGGAATAATAAATAAAAGCAGGTGTGAGGTGTTGGAATTGAAAACAGCTGGATATGACGGATGTGATCCGACTTCTCTAGAGCTTCAGCCTTTAATCCCCGGGGCTCAGTGTGAATATTTCCCCCCTGATGCAATGCAGAAATAATAAATAGAACACAGCACATGGAAGGGTTCCTACACCAATAGTGGAGGAGGGAACAACCCCAGTTCACTCTCTGCATGCTCAGTTTTCCCTGTACCTGTGCACTGAGGAACCCTCTCGGTGCATTCTGCTGGTCTGCACTGTCCAGTCCTTGGTGTTTGCAGCAGGGCGTGGCATGCTAAGATGAAAAAAAAGAGAAGCCTTTGGAAATTTGTGTTGCAAACTGGAATCTACCCTAATTCCAAGCAGTATTCTGGCAGATATGCAATTATCCCCTCCCCATGTTTGTGTAGCTTTTGCACATAAATGCTTCTCCCCAATTAAACACTGAACCATCACTATGAATGGCAATGAAATGCCTCCTGTAACATTAAAATGATCTGATATTCAATTTAAAAAGAGTCATCCAGCCTTATTTTGTCAAATCCCGACCCTTGTAATCTGCCAGAGGGAGGCTTTGTCCCCTGGAAAATCTGCCACCTAGTTCAGAGGGTTCCCTACACAGAATGGATGGGAAGAGCAGTTCCTTGATTAGAGCTAACACGGTAATTGAGGTGACATCAACTGATTCATTGCACTTGTCTGAAGCAGCAGGATTTAAAAATAGCCACAGTGCAATTCTATCCCACCCAGTAATGGTTTTCTATTTAACCTGAGTGTAAAATGCTCTGAATGCTGGGATGAATCCTTTGGCGTGGCTGTGCAGTAGGATGTAAAAAAAACCCAACAAAATACCCACTTAAGTAAATGATACGTGGGTTCTTTCCTTCATGTTTATTCTATTCCAAGAGTTTGATAAGATTCATCAGGGTCACACTTGGAAGCTGTCTTGCAAAGTAGATCATTTAGAGAAGCGTTTTGGCACCCCGCGGGTTTGTCGTATCTTCCAAGCAGGTTGTGCCAAAAGAAAATTGTAGAAACTGCTGTCACAGAGTACAAAATCATTGGATTTATAATAGGAGCCAGTGGTGAGAATTCATTATACATTCACACCTGCAGATAAAGAGCATCTAAAATTGGAATTTTATTCCACTCATCTTTGATCCCGATATTATTAGATTATATTAGCATCATCCCACACAAGGCTCTGGAATTGGAGCAGGTATGAATTTCACCCATTAATTTTTTCATGTAAGTCATTCTTTCTGTACACAACTTTACACATTCCTTCTGTACACAGCTGTGTCCTGTGTTTAGAGCACTGCTCTTGGTGCCTGTTGTTCTGTTGTATGGTCCCAGGCTTCCAGGAACAATTTATCTTTTGTAAACCAAGGATATAAAAATCACTTGGCTCAAATCATTCCACTCTCCTGTACAGAAACTTTTTCATAATTCTGAACTATTTGGAGAGCTTATAGCAAAATAAAGATCTGCCACCTGAAAGTTTTAATCTGCTCCCAGGGGAAGGTTAAAAGATGAATGCAGATTTTTGTCTATTGTTGTAAGGGAATTGATAGTTTACTCAGATGAATTAAGGCAATATTATCTGAAGTTTTATAGGCAGATACTGTACCAACATTGTGAAGCCAATTAAATATCTAATAGCAATCCAATTAAGTTATTTTTATGAGTAGATGAGAAGTTACTGTCAGTTTATTTGTAGGCAGCAGTTTAAGTAAATCTGAAAGGTTACATACTATACAAAAGAATCTGAAGAATCTGAAGACTTTTGTTGTAAATAATCATTCAGTCTGGACATTTTTTGCCAGACATATAGACTCTGTGCTCAGCTAAGATATAAGCAGTGCATTGATTTTTTCTGATTTTAATTACTGGAGAAAATGCAATATGAGTTGTTTATCCAGAATTAATGTCACTTGATATAAAAAGTCTCCAAACACAAGAATGTGGAGATTTACTTGTCTAGCACACCTCAGTATTAGCTTGTGATTTTCATGCCGTAAACTTACAAAAATTAAACCCAGATCTGTTTAATTACATGCTTTTCAAGCAGAGTATAAAATACAACTGACAGAAGAATGGAAGGAGTGGAACCTACATTTGTAGAATGTGGAGATGCCCCTGCATTTCTGAGAGATAGGAAATCATTAATATAATTTATAGAAATAAGACAATTCTCTAAAGATAATCAGACTGATGAACCCTAAAACTAAAACCGACACTATATGAAAAGTAACATTTTCCAAATATATAATTTTGGATTTGTACAAAGAGAAAACAATGTTAAAAATAGGATTTTATAGGTCCACTGACTAAATAACTTGGCTTCAAAATTCTGTTCACCAACAAGGAATGCTCATGGAATTTCTAGAGCAGCATTTCATTCACAGTGTATCAGACACATTTATCATTTTATCTGGTAGACTGAGACAAATTTTTGTATATACATTAAATGACTGACAGTATTCAGTCATTTCTGCAGCATATTCCCTGGCAGTATTTGCTGGGTTGGTTTTCATCAAATAGTTGGTTATTAGGAGAGGTGTAATGTCTAACCACAGTTAACTCATTGAAACCTTGTAGGAAGTCTGTGGAATATTTTGTTTGCTGCCTTACTCCAAGACCCTTCCCAAGCAACACTGAGTTGGAGTGCCCATACACAAGTGGAATAAATCTCTTTTTTTTCCCCATCTCCAGGGCTCACTTGCACAACTCTAAATTATTAATTATGCAGATTCTTAAGTCAAAGAAGATTCCTGGTTCTGCAGCCCCTCCTGTGCTGTACTGGATCTGTGGCTGCTGAGGTTCTAACAAAGAAAAGAGAAAATGATACTCCATTTCTAATTAAAGAAGTAATTTTCCTTTGCAAATAGACTTTTTATCTCAGCTGCAGTGTTAAGGATCAATGGGTTGTCACATGTATGCCTTTTTAATAAATGTCAGCTGAGATGACATTAAAGTGATAGACTGATCACTGTAATCAATGCAATTCAAAATTGCTTTATGTCTTAAATGAACTTGGTTCCTTCCCATGATTCTCCTACAGCTAACATTGTCTGAGCAGTGAAGTACAAGGTTACATCTCAGTTTGGAGTAAAACTGAGCAGATATGGAATTCACATTTTTACATACGGGTTTTGCAGTTTAACTCCTGGGTTTCTGCAATTCAAGGGACCTCACTAGAGATTCTTCATGGGGAAAAAAAAGGAAAACAAAATTAAAATAGGAGGGAATAATGTGAAATATCCCCTTTCATCCCCTGTGCTGCCACCTCCATAAAAGAGTGAGGCCAAGGCTTACTGAGATTTTTCTTCCCTTCACTGTCTTGGTTGAGCCATGGCCACTCCAAAAGCCAGGAATGGCTCAGCTCAGGGACACTCAGAGCTGGAGTTTGAGGAGTTTCAGTGCACAGGAGTAGCTGTGTGCCTGCCATGCAGTGGCACACCTGGGCTCATCCCTTTTTTTTGTGATGCTGGAGTGTTTGGTCTCCCGGAAGCTCCTCATTCCCAGCTCCCGGAGAATCCAGGGATGGAGCAGCTGGTGGTGGCACAGGAGAGCAAAGCCCAGGGAACAGCCTTTTTCCCAGCTAAAGGAATCTTTCCCTACTATTATTCTCACAGTCTAATCAGTGTCTTTAAAATCTGTTTATGCAGAATACTTCAAAACTCTTTTCTTGTTCTGGATTTATTTTTTCAAGCCCCCAGAGGTTCTGAAAAACTCTCAGAATCCTTGTAAACCTTTTTATTTCTCTTAAAGCTGGCAGACTGACAGGCTTTAGTTATGCTTAGTGCTAAATTATTTATCTTCCTTTTCCCTCCTAGCCGTGACTTCTGAATCTTTAACTTGACTCTTGGGACCTGTGGGGTGGGTTTTTTGGTGGGTTAGAGTTTTTTTCCCTCACTTTAAAGTGAAGCAATTTTTATCTTTTGTCTTTTGTGTTTTACCATAAAAAATGCACATGTAAAATTCGAATGTTTAAGTATGTTTAATTTGTGGTATCTGATTTTTTGTAATTGTAATATGAAGTGTAGTAAGTAGTACATACTAACCATTTTATATTTACCTGCATTTAATAGTGAATCTCAAATTGATTTATCATTTTTTAAATGCTATTCTTATACAATCTCATATTCGTTATAGAACAGTCTTGAGGCTTTCTCTTCTAGAATCAAGATCTTTTAATTGCCAAGAGTTTTTCAACAATAAAATGATGATGTGCACAAGTGAATTTAAAATGCACAGAGTGTTCAAAATGCAACTTATTCATCTTGGATATTTTAGTTTTGTCTTTCTTCATTCCAAGTTGTTGACACAGTAGATTTCCTGACCTTGTTCTTTTAGACTCTTCAAATTGCCATGGATGATACTTGCCCTAATACTTCTGTTCCATTTTTACTCACATTAGTGTTAAACAGTAACTTTCTGTTCCATTTTTGAAGTTGGTGACCTCTGAAGGATTTGGAACTCTGAAAGTTTCATTGGTGGAAAAATATCTGATATCATATTCTGGAAGGCCTATGGCTCATTAACTTATATCTATTAATGGCTGCAAAATTCATAAACCTTTACATAATGATTTTCTTTAACTGTAGTACTATTAATTTTTATGGTAATTTTACTGTTATTTATGACTGTCAGAAGAGTTGGTTGGAGAAGGAGAGAATCACATGGGGCTTCCAATTTGTGGGTCCTCTCTGCCTGTGGTAATTGTTGCAGGCTCTATTAAAGATTAAGGAGGTTTCAAGCTTTGACTTTATAAGGTGAAAGTAATTCTTTGAAGGAAAAGTTATATTATTAATAGTGATTGGAATTGATTACTCAAAGAGCTAGAGTAATTTGTTCATGAATTCCATTCAATTTTACTTCTCTCAGGGTTTGAAATGTTTCTGTCTGATCATGGGCATCCTCATTTCTTTTTCTCTGTCTGCTTGTGAATTATAGGAGCTTTAATACTCTTTTAAAAAGCCCACAAAAAAATCAACAAACACACAGACAAACAAAAGAAACAACAACCCTGCAATTAGAAACAGATAAAAAAGTTAAATTACTGTTATCTGTAAAAATACCAGAAAACAAACAATCTGAACTTCTGGTTTTGTCTCCAGAATACACAGAATATATGGTAGGTCAAGTTCTATCCTGTACGTGGTGTACAAATATTTAACAGGACTTTCCTCTGGATAAATCACACCCAAAATAGAGCAGCTGGCAGGTACTTTCCATAAGGGGCACAGTAAATCCCCTGTGTTCTGCTCCTTTTACAGTGAAGCAAAGAGCCACGTAATACAGGCAGGAAAAGCTGAGTTTCAGGAGATGTTGGATTGTTTCACTTGGCATCCTACAGATTCACAGGTTCCATAAGAAATGCCTTTTCTGTTCATAATCCAGAACCAGCACCAAAACCTCCAGCTTTTAAAGCTTCCTTAAAGATTTGCATAGGAAGAGGTTTCGGGGCACAGACTGATTGATCTGTGCTGTAGGATTTTCTTTTTCTGTGCAGTATCTTAAAACTATTTCTTTCAGAGCTGTTGCACTATTCCTTGCTTCCTCACACAGGTGGAAGGAATGCAGAGGAGTTACAGTTCTGGAACTGGCTTCATTTCTGTGACATCATCTTGCCACAGCTGCCACTCTGACCATGTCACCCTTGTCCTGTCACACAGGAAAGAGGATCACAGAGGAAGGGCACAGCTGGAGCCTTTCTGATTGATCGATCGATTGATTGATTGATTGATCTACAAGAGCATGTAGTGACAGGGTGAGGAGGAATGGCTTCACACTGACAGAGAGGAGGTTTAGAGTGAATATTGGCAAGGAATTCCTGGCTGTGAGGGTGGTGAGTCCCTGGCACAGGGTGCCCAGAGAAGCTGGGGCTGCCCCTGGATCCTTGGAAGTGTCCAAGGCCAGGTTGGATGGGGCTTGAAGAAACCTGGGATAGTGGGAGGTGTCCCTGTCCATGGCAGGGGGTGGATGAGATGATCCTTCAGGTTCCTTCCAACTCAAACCATTCTGTGATTTAGAATGAGATTTATTTACCTCCTTTAATATTGAGCCAGGGAATGAAGGGGAGGATTGGGAAATGTTACAATCCTGATATTCTGAGAAGTGCAGTGAAAGCTTTATCCATAACACCTCAAGTATTGCTATTGTTAATGGATTCTGAGGGAGGGCTGAACAAGATAGAAAAGCTCCTTGGGTGTACAGCAGGAGAAATTCTGTGTTTTTGCTTTTCCTTCTTTGCAGACAGGATGAGCAGTTGCTAAAGCATTTGCTTTTAAAAAATAAGTTAACAGTCAGCCTATCTGGAATATATTTTTCAAAAGTTTGGAGTTCTTCCACTAGTGTGTAAGTACCAAGAAATATATCATAAAAGCCAAGTTGGCCTCACAAACTTTGAATCTAATACCAGTTAATTGTATCAAGTTGCAGTTGTTTTAATGTTTTCTATGTAAGGGGTCAGAGTTCCAGCAAACATGTTTCTAGAGTTGTTGGCAGCTAAAAGAGAAAGGCTGCTTTATTGCTTTTCATAACTGCTCTGATTTCCATAGCCAAGAAAGCACATTAGAGCTTTTATTATTTTTCATTTTAAAATACTTTAGAAAATACAAGGACACCTGCAGGAGCAGAAAAGTTCTGAATTTTTGGACATGAATTCTGCTTTGGAAAGAGACATTTTCTTTTATATGCTGAAGAAAATACAAAATTTCTAACCCATTATTCATGGCTTTGTAGCAGTGCTAAACTGTACATAATAAGCATCTTTCTGCTAAATATCACCTGGTCATATCTTAAACCAAGACCAGCTTTTGCTTTCTTTGCATCTTCATTCCCATTTATGGCTTTTAAGAAGTATTATTAACCCAGATTTGAAACACACCCTCAATTCCTAATACTCATGTGATGTTTCCCTCTTAAACATTTGATCTGTTCCATGGGTAGAGTCAATAACTTTTTAAAAGAAACTACAGATGTAACTGTCAACTCCTCTGGTCCCATATCAAGATGGAATTACGTAATCACAGACATCAGAGATGGAAAAAACCTATTAGGTCATCCTGTCCGTGTCCTCTGCCAGCTCGTTCTGCCTCCCTGCAGGAAGTTCTCCAGGGAGTTACTGAGCTCAGTTCTGGACAGTTCCTCTGAAATCCTTTCCCAGGATTCTCAGTGGGCATCTTTCAGTGGCCTGGTTTTAGTCTTACGTGACAGGTGCAGATTGGATTTCTGGGCTAAATCCTGCATTAAAATTTGGAGTCTCCAATACAATAACACCCTCTACATTGTTTTTACTCTTCAGTCTCATCATGAGAGCGAGTCATTGCTACTCCTGAGCTTGATTTCTTAAGTTTCCTTTAACTTTCTAGAAAACAGGAACAGACTCTGCTCACACAGGGCTGCAGTGAATCTCAGTTATCCCTATCCCAGCCACTGCTGTCCCAGGAAGGTGCTTGGGATTAATTCTTTGCTCTTTTCTTCCTTCTCCCTAAATATCTGATTGGGGCAGCATTATTCTGATAGGCAGTAAAGTACAGATGTGAGGACTCAAGGAGTTTTCAGTGGGCACTGGTAGTTCAGCCCAGAGAAATGAGCAGCTGGTTTGCTTTGGCTGCTTTCCTAAGCACACAAAGAGTTAAATCACATTAACTAACTTTACAAAGAACTAAGACATTTCTCTTCACTCTGACTGCAGTGTCTTCTCTTGCTATTTTAACTCTATCCACACCTTTGGAGATACTTCTGCATTTGTTGAGGACACTGTGCTAATAAGGATGTCTGGAAGAAATTGTGTGGGAATTATGAAGAAAATTTGGTCCTTCTCTTTCTTCCTGTACAATTTAAATTCTGATTTATTTATATTTTTATCTAATAATGCCAATCATAAAGGGTACAAAGAATGGATGAGGTTAAACTGGAGGTGTAATTGCTGCCTGGAGGGGAAAGAACAGACTGGGGGGAGTGTGTGAGAGCTTCTCCCACTTGGCTGCTCCCCAGCCCTGAGAGGGTACAAGACCCTGCTGTGCTCCCTGCGAGGGTGGGGTCACCTCACACCCCTCCTCCCTCTTCCACTTTCCCTTCCTCTTAAAATTGCTTTCACTTAACATCTGGAACGTTTTTCCCTAATCAACAGCATTTCCTTAGCTAGAGCCGAGCATTTTCATGATTGGGGAATTCCTATGCTTGAGATCAGCCAGAGAGAAGTCAGAGAGGTTTTGGCTCCCCTTCCCTTCTCTCTCTTTTTTCTACCATGTGAAGAAGTGTGTCTGAAATGTGTGTAATGCCTCGTCTAACTGTGCTGGAAAATCTAAAATTCCTTAGAAGGAATGCAGCAAGTTGGAGTTTTTCCTGGGAACCTTTGTTTATCTTTGGGACTCTCAAAGCTATTACACCACACGGGCTCAGGGACACAGTGATGTGCTTTAGTGTCTGCAGCCATCCAGAGCTAAAAGCACCAAGTGTGTTGTGAGCTCCACTCACAAATCCAACTCCTCTAGGAAAGAGTGAGAGAGCTATGCAGGGATCACCCACCCCTGACAGGGAAGGCAAAGCTTTTAAACATCAAACACGAATGTTTAAAAACAAGTGAAGAGTCTGTAGGCTTTGGAATTTCCATGGGAATGTAGGAAGTGGAATATGTTTGTTGTATTTGGAATTGAATACTGAGCTGGAAACCCAAACTTTTCATGCTGTTCTTTAATAACATCAAGTGGCAATGGATTTTGTGTTTTGTTGCACCCAGAAGGAAGCCTTTCCTACCCCCAGGTCCCCATGAGCACGACATAGCCCAGCTAGGGAGAGCATTTGGAGCTTCAGCAGAGATCTGCCAAATCCAACAGGGAATCTGGGAGCACCAGACACTCCATTTTGGTGACTTTTATGAAAACCACCCCATGTCTCTCAGCCACAGAGCCCCTGGCAGGACCACTACACCTGTGATTGTTTCTGAGTGACCCTGTGCTGTTAGACAGCCTAAGTCTTACTTTAAAAAAATACCTGCACACTTCCAAAAGGAATTAAAATTCCTCTTGCTTTGATGATCTGTTTCCTAAGTGTGTGATGATCTTACCATATCTTTCGAAATGCTTTTTAGACTCTGTTCCTTCTTGGCTTTCCTTCATTGTGAAAAGCTGTTTTTGGTTTCTCAGCCTGATTTTTCACTCACATAGTTAATCTTCCTCTGGCTCCTGATAAGCTGCCAAATGTTTAAAATCTGCCTTGGTATTCCCTTGTAAAAGAGGTTGAATTTACCAGAGTTCATCACTGTAAACTATTTTTCAATTTTCAGTGTTTATTTTGCTGTAACTTCTTTCTAATAAACAAAGGAACAAACAAAACCCCCATTCTGCTGGTTCCTCGTTGTCAGGAATATGAGCTGTCGCTGCTCTTCTAATGAATTCCATCTTTTCCTCTCCACAAACATGGGTCTCCTCATTTGTAATGATTTTGTCCAGACTCAGTGGGACTCCTGTCTCAGAGCTGTTGCAGCTATTGACTGCTTTTGTAGCTCTTCAGATGTTGTTAGACAGGCTACATGCTTTATGTAGATCATTCTGGAAGGACTTCAAATGAACTTGCTTCCATCTCACTCAGCAAACTTTGCTCCTGAGTTCAGACTAATATTCAGGATTTCTTCACTGGAAAGGGTGGTTCTGCCTCTGTCCCTGGGCTGCTGCAGTACACAGACATTGCAGAGTGGCACCCACTGTACATTAATTAGTCCCTTGCCAAATGGGGCTCTGAAACTCACATTTATAGACCAGTACTTACAGGACCAGTTTATCATCATCATCTGCTCTGACTTTCTGCAAAGTGAGGGCTGGAGATTTACACTGAAGTCAGAATTAATTAGGAAGATAGTTGATGAATAGGAAACTGGGCGAGGAGGGTAGATCCTTTCATCAGATTTCATTATAGAGCTGGTCATTTGTCACTTGTGTTCTGATTTATAGGTGGAAAATACTGATGTTGAGCTGATAGATTTTTGGGTGGCCTTTGGGAATGGTAAGACTGAAGCACATTCATCAGTATGACAGGGGAGTGGAGAGCATTGTGAGAGTTCTTTGCCCATCACACTATCTGCAGGGTTCTTACAGATTTCAGATTTTCCTAAAAGATTTCACTACCAAGCCAGGAACTGGTCATCCTTACCCTAAACCTGAATATTCCTATGATCATCCCATGTCATTTGATAGTTCTTTGTGGAAAGCTGTCTTACCATGCTCAGGTGTGTGGTAGGAAAAGGTCCTGTTGCTGTTGGTTAATTTTCCTTGGGATTTATCAGCCCCTGTGTCTGCCAGGACATCCTGGGTCCTGCCTCCTGTGGTGTGACTGTCCCCAAGGACCTGCAGCAAACAAAATTCTATCACCTGCCTGGACAGCAGCTTGGCACTGCCATGGAACACTCCTGGGCAAAACCTCTTCAAGGTGGCATCAAGAAGGTTACAGTCATACTTGAAACCACCTTTTCCACCATGCTGTGCCTCACTAATTTCTACTAAGTAGCTGCTTATTCCACAGACAATTCATTGCAATAATTACATCATTTGGGGAATATTTGGAGTTTTGTGAAACCTCAGGGGTACTTTTTTCCAAGTGACAACCATTTGCAAACCATTTTTAGTCTATTTTTTATTTTGGTTTAAGTTAAATAATTTAATTTGTGGAAGAATAGTTTTTAGAAATCCAAATCTATTTATAGTAGGATTGCTGTCAGTAAGATGTCTGGTTGGGATGCCACTGCTGGTGGTTTCTTAGGAAAGTCCTGTGTCTTGTGAAGAAAAATGTAAAATCTGTAAAATCTGCTCTACTGGCTACTCCAAGGTCTTTGCCTCCTCACTGTTTCTGACAATAAGCTTTTGCCTTTGCCAAAGCAATTATCAGTCATAAGTCTAATTAGTTTTCATTTTCTCTCATCTTGGAATTATTTTCTGTAAGATGACTTAAGGAAAATGCACAGCCAACCAGTCAAGTGCATAATTCACTTTTATTTGGAGAAGACCATAGTTGGAATAAACCAAATAACATTAAATGTTATTCGTGGCTCCACAGGCTCTGCTGTACATCGTGTAATGAGGTTTTAGTGAAGTAACATACCCTTGGAAAAAATAGTAAATATTTGCAGAAAAACCAGGAGTAATGCAGCTTTCTGGGCACTCAGTAGGTATCCTGACTCCTCCAGGATACACTGGATGACTTTTTAAATGCTTTTTTTCCAGAATTTAAGGCATCAATTCCTGAACATATGCTGGATGTACAACTTTATTTGTGTGATGTATAAACCACCCAGCGTATGTCCAACTCTCACCATTCTTTATTTACACACAACACAATCCCAACTTCTTTAAGTATTTCTTTCCTAAGCTCTTGGAGAGCCTGAGGAAATACCTGCTGTGTCCTTGGCATTGTCCTGCTGCTGTACCTGGCCAGGTGTGAAGGAACGGGAAGCTCACGTGCTCAGGGACTCTCTGACACCTGAAACCTTTCCCTCCAGGAGGAGCAGCAGCCTCCATCACTGCTGAGCACCCCCACTGCAGATCCATCCTCTGGCTCCCATTAACACTTCCTCACTGCCCAGCTCTTGTTTCAAACACTTGGAAATGGCCAGGACTGATATTGGTTATTAGGGCCTGCAAATATTGCTCAGCTCAGTGCTTCTTTTTGCAAAAGAAGAGCAGGAGTTGTATTTGGGAGTTTAGGGTTCATGCACATCCAAAAGCCTGAGATTTAAGGTATTTGAAGAAGTTCTTTTTGTCTTCTATAGCATGTTTCCTTTCCTGTTTATTTAGAATATTAGTTTTATTGGAATTAACGTTTCTAAAGTGCCTTTCTGAACTCTCAGGGACTCTGTCATCAGCAAAGAGTCAAGGTTCTTTTAAAAAATGTCTTTAATTTCTGGTCTGAGGGAATAAAAGGAAAATTAGTGGTTCTCTCAGAATTCCTACTGCCAGAGCCAGCTGCTAGGGAGCTTTTAACATCCCCTGTTTGAAGGTAGAGTCAGCCAGTGCCTAAGGTTCTTTTTACCTGTCAGTTTGTCAAGTAGCATTCTGAAAAGGCTCAAAGCAGAAAGAAATTTGGATGTAGGTAGAAAAAACTTTGTCCCCTGCTTGTAGCAGCATTTTAGGAAGAGCCACCCCACATTTCTTCTGTGGTGTTATTTTCCAGTGTTCTTTTGATTAGTTTTCCATGTAGCAACAGGGTGACAAAAACATTTTTGATGGGCAAATGCAATGTAAAATAATAAACTTTGGTTACATCACCTGGTGCCAAATTAAAATATTTGTTTCACTCAAATTTAAGTAATGACAGATTGTCAAATCAATATTGGCCATTTTGAAAAATTTAGTTTATATTCTGTTTGACTTTATGAAACCAAGTATACAGATATGAAGCATACACAGTGTACACATACGAAGTTGTATGGTCCCAGAAGCTAAAAATTAATATCTTATTGAAGCTCATTATCCAGTGTGTCCAGCACAGGAAAAAACCCAGGAAATACAGAAAATAATAGTGAAGAAGACAAGCATTAAGTAAAATGAGAGAAATATCAAGATTGTGGGATTTTCACTTTTGATTCAACCTGTAAAACTTTTCAAGTTCATGTAACTGTATCTACACTGCATATTACAAAAACAGTTTCTGCTGCCAACAAATATTTTTTCACCAAGATCCATAAGATATTTCCATTTTATCATCCAACAAGAAATTAATACTCATTAAGGGAATCTGCAAGGCCCACCAAAGAACAGAAAAGTTTTAACTGATACACAGAGTGTTGATTCTTTACATAAATGTCAAATTCAATCCATGACCTTTTTTTATATCCAGTAATCTCAATTGCTAATGTGAGGAATAGAACCCCTGCAACAGCCTCCTCCTTTATGAGTTAAGACCAGTTTTATCAAATAGCCATGCCTCAAAATAAAAACCATCTGGTTGGCAGAAGTGCCCTGTCAGCAGACAGCAGCAATTACACCGAGGCCAAACAACATCTAATGAGCTCCAAGGCAGGGACAAAGAGAGGAGCTGTTCAAAGCAGAATCAATCTGGGGCTGAATCAGTGCTTTTATTTAATGCACAGGGAGAAAGGCTGAGATGAGACACAGAGGACTCCTAGCACATCTTCCCCTCAGCTCTGTGCTTCCTTCTGGGCACTGCCCAAAGATTTGTGGAATTGTTTTGAGTGAAAAAGGCCCTCCTTGACATGTCCATCTCCTTGTGAACGCTCCCACCACCCCACAGCACAGCCCAGCTATCCCGGGAAGAGCAGCAGAGGTGACTCAGCCACTGGAATCTTGCCTCCTTCCTGGGTTCCATTTCTGATGGGGCAGTGTTACCTGGATGCCAACAAGTGCATTTCACTTGTTTGAAGACATGTGCCATGGGGAAGGAGCAGGGACTGAGAAGAGGTTTACTGAAAAGCCCATGGAAAGCACTTCAGGAGATGTTTTGCCATGGGATGAGTTTCAGTTCTTTGGCTTCCCAGGCAGAAAACAAGGGCCATTTGAGACTTTCTGAACAGACAAAACAATACTTCCCTCCTTGGATGCTTCTTCAGGGATTTCAACTGAGGAAATGGTAGTGGGAGGAAGTTGGAATGAAAGCCTGGATAGACAGTGAGCAGGAGCCACCAGTCCAGTGCTGAATCCTGAACTATTCACTGTAACCAAGGTCTCACCCAGCAGGAAACCCTGTCAGGCTCAAAGAGCAGCTTAAAGATCAGAGAAAATAACCACCTGCATTTCAACACTCACCTTGGGAGAAATGTATATCTCTGTGGGCAAGAGGTGCTTACTCCAAACATTCTGTTTCAAATCTGGAATTTTTCTGGCTTCATCTTAAAGCCACTGCTTCTTCCTAAACTGAAGAGTCAGATGATATCTTTCCAACTTCCATGATCTATTTAAGTCACCTGTCAATCATCTTTTTGAGATATTAAATAACATACTTGGATTAATAATTATCTTAGTAAAAGCAATTTTCTCCAGACCTCAAATAATTTCACCCTGTGTTAGTTCTTTGTGTTGTGTGTAATCTTTCAGATTTTTTTCAGGATATACTCATCACTTAAAAGGCACTTTAATATTAAACTTAATCAGCCTCTGTTGTCTTTGCTTTTCTATTCTTTTCTTTAGAACCCTGAAATGGCTTCACTAACATGCTGGTGGGACAGACCTGCAAATGGCTGGAATCTGGACCATCCAGAGGCTCTGGAATTGTCTTCAGTTCCTGTAATGCAAAAATTAATCAGAAATGATACATAGAAACCAAATCTGCTTTCTAATTCTGCTGATGGCAGCAGAAATGGAATTTATACAGTGACAGAAACTGTGTAGTCATGAGTTTGTTATGATAATGTTGCATGCCAAGGGAAGCCTAGATTTAATAATGATGTAAAGCATCACTCCCTGTAATACATACGTGTGTCTGCTTGTGTTCCAAGTGTCCCTGGGTGGGGCCATCAGGAAAACCAAGAGCAGCTGTGGTGGTGAAACAGGGCAAATAAAGTCTGAATTATTGTTAACATATGTACCAGTGTAACAACCCCAATTTGATCACTCACATGAACAAGCTCATTGCCGAGCAAACCCCCTCTGGATATGTTTGTATTCCAAAATATGTCATAAGGAAAGATTAACAGTTTTGGAAAGGGATCTTTTCCTTGGGATGAAGATTTCATTTCCTTGCCTGGTACTCTTGGAAAGCTCCCAAAAAGCTGAAAGCACAATAAAACAGTCTAAGATGGTGTGTTACAACCTGACCAATGTCTTGTTCAGCACAGCAGGCAGGGCCAGAGGAGCTCACTGCAAGCAAGGCACGAGGTTGTGCTCTTGGGAAAGGCAGTTTTGCTCTGAGTTAAGCTAAAAAGTTCAGGAGTCACTGCACTTTGGAAAGTTTGTGGTTTTGAAAAAGAACCCAACTACTTAGATCTTCCAAGAACATTTTTTTCCTCTGCTATAAGGAAATGGTCTATAACAGTTTTCTCAGATTAAAGAGATTTATTTCTTTTATACGAGATTGAAAGGATTTCACTTTCACATCACCCTTCTGCCCTTTCATTGGAAATAAAATGTTTTGGTCTGTCCAGTTTCACCTCTCAGTGAGATCCCATTGCCCAAATCCCACTGTGCAAGTCATGAAGAGAAATCATGACAAGTGAAGGTCCTTCCTTTTTCTTCTGTATAAACCTCCCAGAACAACAATACTTGTTATAGGTAATAAGTGCTGTTCATTGTTCTCCTTGTTTCCTTCTGTTTTTGTTACTAATTCCCTACACTTTCTAATACTCTCTAATTTATAGCTGTTGCTATCAGTTTCTCTTATTTCATCCATGCTTTTTGTAGAATTAGCTCTGTGATTGCTTTTGCATCCCTGGTGTTTTATAAAGGGTTTTATTTGTTTTAACTAACTTAACATTGTGTTAGTGAGATTGCCTTTTTTCTCAATAAGTAAATGCTGTTATATAACTTATAATTATTGTTAACATTTTTACTTTATTTCCTCTAAGCATTTTTTGCTCTATAATTCCTTTTGTCATAGTGAAATTGTCCATTCAAAGCAAAGCAGAAAGTGTGTGCATTATTGATCCAGCTTTCATTTTCTCAAAACAAATGCAAACAAATAATATTCCAACACCACTCATTTTTTATTATTAAATACATTTATTTTCATTTCTCACTATTCCACTATGCCAGGTACAATACTTATTGAGGGAGAAAATGATTGGTATCATCTGTAAACAAGAATAATGTTTTGTTTGTGTGTTTCTGGCAGCATGGAGCCTTCAGCAGACAAAACAAAGATTGAAATCACTCACTGTAATGCAGTTTTCCAACCCATTTCAAACAAATGTTTGAGCGGGGGACGTTCATTTTCATGGTGTGAGGAACTGTGAGCTCTCTAGTGGGACGAAATCAGATTTATGGGATAACAGGTCAAATAGCTGATGGTGAGAAGGCAGTGCAAGGAGTCAGGGGTGGGATCCAGCAGCTCCTCCCTTGGGTCATGAATGAGCTCCTGAGCTCAGAGCTGGAAACCCAAACCTGTCCCTGTGAATCAAAGAAGGGCTGTGACAGGACAGTGATGCTCACGGCCATAAGCAGGGGGTCTCCCTTAGGGATCCAAAAGCAGCGAAATTCGATGTTCTTTCTCAGCCTATTTCTTTCTTTTTCTGTTCTATGATCTGTTTCCATGTACACTCACCCCCTCCCCTATCCATCCATGTGAGTGTTTATCAGCCTGCAAATCCTCCTGCAGGGCACCGTGCCTTTAGAGGCTCCTTTGCACCAGCACTGGCCTCTCTGAAAGGGCTGGGCTTGATTCCTTGAATCCAAACCTTTTGAGACAAGGAAGAGACAGTGAGCAGAAGCTTTCATGTGTCTCCCAGCTGCCTTCCTATCAGAGTCAAGATCTGATTTCATTCCTGAAAGGTCCTATTGTTTCCAGTAAGGACTGTGAAATAGTTCCTTGTTGAGTGACAGTGAATGGGAGGGCAGCTGGGCCAGCAGGGATGGCTCTCCCTGAACAGCTCACAGCTGTGCACCAGGGTGGCAGATGTGAGGATCTGACACCCCCTGCTCCCCCAGCACTCAGGAGGGGAAGCTGCTTTCTCAGCCTCCATGAGCTTTTGCAGGGAAAATAACTTTCCAGGCCTGAATAACCTGCACTTCTCCAGCAGGTGGTCAGGTGCTCTTTTACACAAGTTATTCCCAAAAGGAATGTCAGAATGTCTTGAGATGATTTTATAAAATATTATATTTTATAATACAACCAAATTGCAATACCAATACACAGATTTTTGATCCTGGTGTTGACTAACAAGAGAAATCAGATATAGCATGGGGAGGATAGTGCAAACAGTGTGGCTGAGGATGTGTGAGCATGTCGGGGGTTGAGAAGCAAAGGGCTGGCAGCACATGGAATTTCTACTTGATTTTTGTGATTGTGGGAGCTGCAGCTCCAGCCTGTACTTATGAAAGTAACTTCTGCACATAACTATGTAATTTCTAGGATTTATTATTAGTTTGTCCATAGCCGTGGAAGTGACTCGTTCTTTGTTCTTTCCAATGGGAGACTATACCACAACCTTCAAACACTTTATTCCCACACTAGTATTTCCTCTTGCTTTGTCTCATTTCATTGCTCCTGAGTTTATCCTGTTATATTTTCACTGAGCAGTACCATGCCTTTATTTGAAAGACATCACACACTTAGTAAGTTTGTCTTACTGTTTGTTTTTACATACTCACATTATTTATTGGTTGGCTGAATATTGAGTCGAAAGTCAAAACCTGAGGCTTTTTGAGGTTTGGACTAATTAGTGGAAGGACAAATATGTTAATCCACAAAGTAAAAGAGCTTCAAATATCACAAAACTCTTGCAGCAAGTAATGAATAAATTTCAAGGGAACAGTTCAAAGTTCCAAGGTCTCAAAATTTAGAGACAGACAAGGTAGGAATAGAAGAGAGACCAAAATTTATTTCACATCTGTTATGGAAATTAACATTGTGGTAGACAGCTGAGAGCTTCCTTAAGTTGCACTTCATATTTTTCTGGAGTTGGAGTTTGTGGGAAAGCAAGAATTAGAAATTGAGCAGCTGCTAATGTTGACGAAGGGCCTTTGTCATGATCATCATCTTATACCCTGTTGAGGGGTCTTGTGTTGGAGAAAGGAGGAGTGAGATTCCCATCACACGTTACAGAGGAGTCCTGCTGTTGTCCCCAGGCAGGTGGCTGTGACTCCTGCTGGCTGTGGCCTGAGTGTCACACCTTCACCTGCAGGAGATTTGCAATGCAGTGACCACAGTGCAGTGACACACCTTGTTCCAGCCTCACACACTGTTCCAGACTGTGGGTAACCACAAGTTCCAGACTAGAAAGAGTCTTAATGGTTCTGTCAAAAGCGTGGATGCCACTCATTGGGGTGTCAGAGGCTGAGACAAATCCTGGATGTTTCGTGATTCCATGTCCTGTGGTGGTCAGCACTTGCTGTCTCTGACCCAGGTGTACAGACATGTGCTGAAGGCAGGACAGTGTGTAACAGCCATAGTGCTCTTCTGTAGCTTTTTTGAGTTCAACTCTTTCAAAGTAGAAAACATTATGTTGCTCGAGTCTCTCTCCCACCACACTAAGTCGTTTTCCCATTTGGCAGATGCAAAAATTTTATTCATTAGAGATAAACTGAGGTTTGTGTTCTACAGCACCTGGGCAGCAGCCACGATAGAAAACTACTGATTCCCTGTGCTTTGCTGCTGCCTCTGTGCTCTGCCCTCTCCAAGCAATAGAACTTTCTGAGGCAAAGTTATTTCCTAGTGAACTTTCTCGGATTAAACTGGCAAACACAAAAATAATACTGCTGCAAAAGAATAGGTGATTAGAACAATAAGTTAAGCTGCAGGGCTCACAGTGGGAAGATCATCAAATCCTTCTTTCCTGTAACAGCCTGTTCTTATACTTCAGCAATAGGATATTTGAGAAATGGGCTAAAGCAGAAATCTCCAGCTGCTCTCTCCTGGCCAGCAGAATGCTCACAGAATACAGGCAGTGGGTGGTCCAGAGTCTGTCACTCGTGGTGCTGATGTTCTCCCTCTCTCTCTGCAGTGACTGAGTGAGGGACAGAGGGACCCCACAAATGACAGGGAGCAGCCTGGAGACCCTGGGGCTTTGGGGAGAGCTGGTAGGAGTAGCACAAGCTGTCATTTGGCTCAGAGTGGGAACAATTGTGTTTTCCAAAAGCAGGTCTTGGTTTTATAGGGAGGGAGTTCCTGTTGGGATTGAATGCCATTTGCATGGTGCTTTCCCCTGGCCATCAACAGCCCGTGGTTATTTGAAGGCTATAAATAAAAAAGGACAAAAGCAGCAACCTGCATGGGTCTAAGTGCTTTTAGGAAGGAGAATGATTTGTCCTTTAGGCAGGCAGACATAACAACAGTATTCATCACCCCATCCCTGTTCCCAAAGCCTTGGAGTCAATTCATCCTCAAAATCTCTGAGAGAAGAGAACCAAGAGAGTTCTTGCAATCAGAGGATTTTAATTTAGAGAGTCTGAGATCACATCAGGGCCAGACCTCGCTGTTCTCCTGAACCAGATCTGAACTGCTGCCAGCAGTTTGTTATCTCCTTTCCTGGGCCTGCAGTGAAGGATGTCAACTCCCCTGGCCCCTGGAGCTGATCAGCTCCATGGCAGAACTCAAAGGTCAAATGGAGAATCCATCAAAAAGCACAAACACAGTGCTATGGTTGTACATATACTCACATGTACACTCCACACACACATGTACACTCTTCAAAATACTTGTCTCTACCTAAAAACATGCAGCCATAATGCCAATTTTTCCCCCAAATAAAAAATAATTCATACCTATAAATAAACACACCAGCACCCACAGCACTGCATAACCACACACCTGATCCCAGGCTCACAGTCCACATCCTCCCGGGCTCCCTCCAAAGCCACCTCCAGCACACCAATCTCAAGCTGATATTCAAACATGTGTGCTCATGTCAACAAAAACACTTCCCCAAATAAACTATCTGGGCACATTCATGCATTGCAATAGAAATGCTCCTCAGCATATTTACACACACAGAATCTTCCTGCTTGGGAGAACAAAAACCCACTCAAGCAGCACATACACACACACAAGACAGGAATCACTCAGCAGCTCCAGTGTTTATGCTGGCAGGAGAACGTCAGTCACTGAGCAGCCTCCAAACAGATGTTTGATTGTTTTTGGGTTGTGGTTTAATTGTTGGATGGTGTTCCAGCACTCAGAGGGGATCAAAAATACTCCAGGTCTGCAGCTGCAGCAAATGCCAGCCTTAAAACAAGGCGGATTCTGAAATCAGTGCTTGGGGGGAAACTGCTTGTACAGGAAACCTCAGCCAAACTCTGCATTAATACTACTTTGAAGTCAGAAAATTAATCTCTGCCATTTAAAAAAGTTCTGTTTTTTCAGGGCCTTTTGTAAGTTTATCTAAGACAAGCCAATTCCTTCTGGGCAACTGTGACAGTTTATTGACTTGCCCAGGCTTAGAGACTTTACTGGGCCTCTCTTCGTTTTCCAGAAAATCTTTCCTGGATTCTGTCCTGCACTTCAAGGCTCCTGGTGGAAGTGAGAAGCAACTTATTAGTCAGTCTCCTGGTTGCTAGTCAGTTTTTATTCCATTAAAACGCTTCCTCAAATTAATTGACCTTTGTCAAGGAGAATGACCACTGCAAGATTGCATCTCTTCCTCTCCAGCCACACAGAGGAGCAGGATGCACTTTCTGGATGTGCCACTGGAAACAGATGGTGGGACTTAAGGATTGGTGGCAGAGGAGTGAGGGTTTGGGACACATTCTCCACCTTTAGCTCAGGTTTGTGGGAAGAAATAAACAGAAGGGAGTGGGAAGCTGTTTTCTGGAGGATAGAAACAGGAGGCATTGAGATATATTCAGAGGACAGCCCAAAGAAAACTTTATTGAGGGTAATCAAAATAAAAGTCAAAGGTCTGCATTTGACCATCCGTTTTGGATTCATTTGAAAGGACTCTTGCATCACTGACTCTCTCGACTCATCTGTTCCCTGGGAACAGTTTCTGTGAAACTGTCAGGACAGTGTGGGCCTGTCATTGAGAGGGTTCTGGCATCATTTAGAAGATCCCCTGCTGCAAGAAAAGGAGGTGGAACCTGTATCTAGGAAGTGATATGGCTTGCAAGTAGCTTGAAATTCGGACTATTGTATAAAATCTTTGTTATCTACAGGGGAGCAGGAAACTTTGAGTTCCTTTGGAACAAGACACCAAATACCTGCAAGGTCTTCTGACTATTGTAAACACGGATGAATCCTTTATGTGGCCTTTTAATAATATAAACATTGTGGAATTAAATTGTTTTTTCTCTATTCTTTTGAAATCAAGGGGGATATTTCCTACAAGACAGACAAAAAGTTTAGGCCCAAGCCCCAAGACCAGCTGCCCTAGTTTCATCTGGCTTTAAACAGCACATAGAGAGGACAAAGAGTAAATTGTTCCTTTGGTTCTCCAAACCAATCCCAGGATGTGCGTAGAAGGAAATACCCTGAGAAGGCAGCCAAGAAAAGAGCAAAGAGCCTCTGGGCAGGGTCTGTCTCATTCCCCACATGGATTCTGTTGGTGTCCCATGCAGGGCTACCTTGACAACCCCAAACTCAAACGCTGTAGATTTAATAGGTGTCAGGAGCAAGGGCTGGAGCAACGAGCTCATTTAATGACATCATGGAAGTCACTTGGTCAGCCCCAGCTTAGGTAAGCCTCAGCACAGCTGTCTCAACTACACTCTCCATTGCACACTTCCTCAGCTCTGGAGCTTGGGCCCTGCATGGTTTTTTCACTGACATTTTTTCCATTTCCATTCCTCTCCTTCCCTTAGGAAAAAAAAAAATAACTATAATTCCAATATTTGTACCAGTTTCTGTAAACTACCACTCCTGCTGAACTGACCTGTCCAGATGGTGTTCCCTTCAGCTCACACAGGGCAGTCAGGAAAGTAAAAGATATGAAGTTTAAATTCTTTAAAAATCTGTATTGTACAATTTGAGGGACAGAGGAAAGCAGTGGGGCCTGCCTCAGAGCCATGGTATTTCTGCTGGATTTCTACTCTAGCTTTTTTGATCTTCCTGTGGTCTGATACTAGATTATAGTTTTTTAATCTTTTTTGAAGCAAAATCAATTTCCTGGTCATATATATATACATTATCACACACAATGATATATTCACTTCCAGACTCCATTAGAATACAAAATAAATATTTTTTAAATTGCTTTCCACTTCATCCAACAGTCTTTCCAGGTCTTGTGACTCTACCAAATCTATTTCTTGACCTCTATGTTAAATCCTTGTTCGCTTTCTTTTCCAAAACTTTTTAACTGGGTTGCTCCATGTCTTCTTCTGGCATTCCTAACTCAAGTTTCAGGATTTTCAGCACAATGCTGAAGGCTCCTTGCTTGTTTCCTTCTCCTCAAACTGTTTTCCATATTGTCTTAATTCTTCTCTGCCTTTCTGAAACTAATCAGTCATACTGGAAAATCCACAGAATGCAGAGATGGAAAGGCAGAGGAAAGGCAATCAGTACCCAGGTGGAGTTAATTATCTGCATGGACAACACATTCTTGTGAGAATCATCAAAAATCAAAGAGCTTTCCTGAATCAAAAACCTTTCCTGTTCTGTAGGAAAGCCCCAAACTACAATCCAGGGAGCCAGATTCTCAATTATTTTTAAATTTACCCTTAACAGTTTAATGGTGCCAAAACCCAGCAACAGATAAAACTCAAAATGGAAAATTCCTGGCGTAGGAAGAATAATTTATCATCTACTTTGTACATTTTCTGAGAGAAGATTTAAAAACAAAAATGAGCAGCAGAGGAAAGGCTAATCCTATGGCACTGTCCCTGCTTGTGGGAAGAATGGAATGATTCACTCATCCAGGGCTCCAGCAGAACAGAAGTCAAGTGGGTCTCAGCCCTGTTACCACTGTATTTTGTAATCTAGAATATATCACTTCCTCCACAGCTTTTCAGCCAGGCAATGCCCAAATGCCAGATAAAAACCAAATTTTGAGATAGATTGCTGGGTAGATTGAGTGCTCCACTAAGGTCGATTCCCTCCTCCTGTTCTTCCAGGTGGAGCCAGGTGGAAAGACTCTGGTAAAGCTCAGCCTGATCTGTTTGCTCAGAGGTATCCTAAGGTGTTCAGTCTGTCACTGTTAAAAACTGTCCAATTAGGACAAAGTTGAGGAAGTTTGTTGTGTTGACCTCATGTAGTTCTATTTCAGCTGTTGAACTCAGCTAAAGCTGCTAAACCATGATCCTAACACTGTTCTAGTGTTGGCTTTTGTTTAGTTAAATGAGTTCAATTCAGCTATAATTATTGAAAAAATCACTCTTTTCCTAGTCTAGACAAAACCAAAGGGCTTTAAAATCCAAGCACAACAGGACCAAGTTAAGGCAGGACCAATTTAAAGCAGGATCAAGTTAAGGCAGGACCAAGTTAAGGCAGGACAGCTGTGATTCAGACAAAACTACTGTGCTTTAAACTGCCTTCCTTGTCTTAAGAACAAAGTCAAACAACAAATGTGAGAATTCTGCTCTTTGCTATTTTGTGTGGCTGATTAGTTTGTTCAGCCAGCCTTCAAAAGGGAGATAAAAATAGGGGCCACATTCATCCCTGCACAAACCCTACAGGTGATTGTCCAGGAGCAGATACATTTTTAAACCATTCCTTCTAATCCTAGGCTTGCTTGAAGCTCCAAGAAGCCGTTTCAAACATGATTGCCCAGAGGAGCAGGGTGCTTGTCCCCCTCCCTGCCCTCCACTACCTCGTCCAGCCGTGTTCCTGCAGAGTTTTCTGGAGGGAGGATCCTGCATCACTGCCAAGGGGGAACGATGGAGCAGAGCTGAGATCTGCTCTTCATGCCAAAGCCTCATCCAGAGGGGAGGTGCTGTGCATGTGCTGGCTGCAACAGGGTTCAGGGAGGAGAAAAGCTGAATAATTTATGCCCTATCCAAGGGCCTTTTAATTCTTTCCTGTTTGTTTTTCTCCCTCCTGTGGCAGCATTTAGTCATCTCCTCACAGTGTGTCTTCGAGAAGGGAAGGGAAATGGAATGTTTTCCAGGAAGACATATCATTCTTCCCAAAGTGGGTTATACAAATTAGAGTTTAAGCAGCTCAAACCCATAGGGCTGGGCTGCTGAGAATGTTCCATACAGCAACTGCTGCCATAAGGGAAGGGATAACGTCAGAGCTGCTCTCCCAGACGCTCTGCAGAAAACACGGTGTCAGCACATCTAATTCTTTACTCCTTTGAGACAATTTTTACTCATTTTATTTGAAATTGACTTGAGACAAAGTAGTAAAGCAGAGAAATCTGGAGAAATGGATGTAAACTGTGAAGAAAGAAGAAGGCATGAAGTAAACTTGGAAAGGTCTAGCAATTAATCCAAGCATTCATCCACTGTTCCCAACAGCACAGCCACCAGGAAGGGGGATGTGGGCAGTTCTTACAGGCAGTGACTTCTACCAGTAAAATCAGGTCATGTTCCCACTGTAATGTAGGGTGTGATCCTGCTTCTGCTAATAGGAATATTCACCTTGATGGTGCCTGTGAGATGAGGACTTCACCCAAAACTGTTGAAAACATGGACACAGATCATCCTGTGATCCAGTTTCCATCACTTTTCTCCAAGTGTTCTCATGCCATCCCTGCCAGAACACCCAGTGCACCTCGCAGCCACGATGGTTCAGACTTGCTTTAGAGCCACACAAGTAAAACACACAAGTCTTTAGGGGAGACTAGTAAAATGTTTTAAAAAAAATAAACAAGAAAGGTTCTCATAGATCTAAGATATAATTAACTGTGTTTGCATTGATACAAACATTCTGTCAGATTTAAATGAATATAAATGGTTGTTCAAAAATAAAGGAAAGTATTCTTTTTTAAAAAGAGCATAGTCTGCTCTAATGGGATCTAATAACTCTTAATAGTCCTCTATAAAAGTAATAGTGCACTTAAATCTCCACTTGGCAAGAATCCGGAGCAGAAAAAAGTGCATTTTAAAAATGGGAACAGCTCAAGGCTGCGTGTTCCCAGCCAGCAACGACAAGCTGAAACAATACAAGGAATCCAGATAATGAAGCACATATGTCTTTCCAGGACCACGCGAGTCAACAGCTTCCTCATTTACGCAGTCCAGAGGGGAAAACGGTCCCCCCTTAATCCCAGCACCTGAGGTAAAGGGGTGAGGCCTGAAAGCAAAATGAGCCCTCACATCAGGGCTGGCTGAGGTTATAAGTGAACTCACTTTGTGCTTTGATTTCTTGTCTCTCCTTCCTTCCCTTCTCTTTCTTCCTGGTAACGTACATTTCCAAACCCAGGGACTCTGGAAAAGCAGATTAAAGCCAGCCCTGGAGGTTTCTATAAACTCCATGAGGCACATGGCAGCATGCCTGGCATGAAACATTGGGCCTGATTCATGAAGGGTTCAAAACCAGATTTAAAGTGTAAAGTGGAGGGGTCTTTTGGCCATAGCTTGTAGCAGAGTTTCTCAGCAGAGTGGAGGAGAAGGAGCCTGTGTCAGTGGTTCTTTCAATGCTTTGAAGTAGCTCCCTCAAGGTCCTTTGTATTGATGGTGCCAAGCGTGGGGCCCAGTACAGCACCCAGCTCACAGGAGGTGATACTTTGATTTTGATAAGGATAAGGACACACTGCACCAGTGCTAAGGTTTGTCTTTGCCCTGCTACAAACACTGCAAACCTACAGTCTGGATTTACCAGCTGTAAAACATCCAGAGGCAAACCCACCTTTTTAACCCTGGATAGAGAAGGGAGGGGTAAAAGCAAAAATATTGAGAAAAAGCCAGAAAGAATTTCATTTCAGGATGCGCTTGAATGAAACTCAGCACATTTTTCATTCTGAGTTTTAAAGTCATCTTTCATTTGTAATCAATGTAAAACACTCCCAAATCTATGAGTCTGAAGCAGCAAATTGTGGTTGTATATTTAGGAAAATGAATTCCATTTGAATTCAGAGTGGTTTGGGGTTTTTTTCATAATGGGAGTAAGAAATCCCCCCAGACCGACGAAGAGCAGATCCCATTAACTGCAAAGGCCAAAGGGGGAATTGACAAGTGAGTGATTTGGCCACAAAACGAGGTGAACTAATTTGCAGAGGAATGAGTATTTCTGAGCATCTGGTGGCTGGCCTGCCTATGATAGCACAGATAAACTGCACGCAGAGATGAGTATTTGGCTTGCTTGATAGTAAACAGCAATGGCCCCAGAACTCTCTAGTGATTTGGAGTTTACAGAAATTCTCTGCATTACCAAATATTTTCTTTTTTTTTAAGCTAAGCTCTTCTTCCCTACCCAAACGTGTCCGTGGCTCTGTTCAAAGTAGCAGTGAACAAAGACTATTTAGGCACAGGGCCACAGATGTTTCCCCTGTTTGTGTGATCTACGTGAAGCAGATATTATTCCATGCCATGTTATCTCAGAGATTAATGATGGACCAGTTTCAAAAGGTTTGAAATTTCCAAATAATTGATTTGGAGGAACTCCCACAACACTGAAGCTTCTTTGGATCTTATCAAAACTCTCTGTACATGGGGGATCTGTAGCAGGAGCCAAAGATGACTGAAACAGCAAAGAGAGCCCTCAACCCCCTGCCAGGGCAGGAGGGGAACAAGTTAGGGAGCACATAAAGAAAAAGAAATCATTTCTATGACTTCTATGGAAGGCAATTGTTTCAGAGAGTCATGTTTCCTACATATGCTCATTTTCCAAAATAATTGTGGTTCTGATTTAGTGAAAAAAATTGCAATTTAATCTTTTAAACATTGTCATTTTATTACCTGAAGTAGATTTGGATGAGGAGTCTTTTAGAGATGTCCCTTGAATCAACAAGGATGAGGACACAGAGCCTGCTAATTAATTACACTGAAATGTTCTTCCTACAGATTTTTGTTTTTGGAAAAGCAGTGGAGTGGAATTATGAAATGTGTATTCTTGCTTGCTAGAATCAGCTGCCTTCTTTCTGAAAGCATTTTGTGAGGGAAGGCTGAGGAACAGGAGAAATAACAGGCTTTACTCTGGGAGTGTTAATTGCCATTTCTCATTTGTTGCTATTCTCCTGCTAAATCAGCTTGCATACATAAAATCAAAAAATCCACAATTTTAAAAGTTGTTGCCATTAACTTCTTGTTTTGTGGAGGTAGCTAAACAGCAAAGATTTGAATTCTGACATAACTATTAAAAGTGAGAAGTGAGAACTTAAGGAGAACTTATCTTTTAGGTCTTCAGTTCCAACTGTCTTTAGTTAGGATTCCAAACAGGAGAAGCAGCCAAGTGACTGAGTACAAGAGGGACAGAGAAATTATTTATATTTGTATCAAATGGAGAAAAAATGAGAGCCAGAACAACTTCCCCAAGCAATGTAAAGCTGGAATAAACCTTATGAGGGCAAGGAAGGCACAGCAAAATGGAGGTGAGAATGAAGAGGCTGGGATGTTATATCTCAGACAGTTTTGTTCATTATTGTGTACTTTTCTCTCTTCTTTCCATTAAAATGAGTGGTTTTCCCACTCATTTTAATGTCGCTAAGGTGGTTTTCCTCCTGTTCATGCTGACTGTTCTCAGGAACTATGGCAGAGGGAGCAGCTCATTTCATTTTTCCTTTCCCCTTCCACCAGCGAAATCATGAGAAACTCAGCCTTACCTCAACCAAATCTCCTCTGCACCACCAGCCCCTGTGCAAATGCTCTTTTTTCCCCTAAAACTGAGGATCAGATTGCCCAGCTCATTGACCAAACTCCATGCCTTGCTTTGCAGGCAAATGTTTGGATGGAAAAGCGGATCCTTCACTGCCAGTAAACCTGATTACCAACGGACCAAGAGGAAGAATGAGTTCCTTAATTGAAAATGCATTTCTAAAGTCTAAATGTATTAAGAAAATGAGTTTGGTTTTTTCAGCTGCTGTCATGAAGGAAAGCACTGTGTGGGAGGACAGGCGAATTCTTTGAAAACTGTTCAGCCTATTTATGGCCACTGTCAAAGTCAGATTAATAAATTTAAATCAAAATTATACACAATTAATAATTTTAAGGATAAGGATTAATAATTCAAAGGCTAATTTTTCATTATCCTTATAGTTTGGTTGGAAATAATAACCACATCAAGCTCTGGGTTTGCACATCCTGTGGCCTTCAAAAGCAATAGCTGAGTCTCAGAGACTGAGAGCTTTAGTAAAGCTTCATGGATTTAATCAAATGTTATGTTGTAATTTTACAGTGCATTTAAACTACTAAGTTTCTCAAAAATTCAGACCTCTAATCCCACTAATCCAAAAATTAAGAACATTTTTAATAGCATATCTTGTGTAGTCCCATTTTTTAGTCAAAATAAATGCAAAATACCACTTTAATATACATTCACACTTTTATTATTAATTTCCTATATCCTTCTCATGCAATTGAAAATGATGAAAAAGAAGTGTGCAACCAAGCACTGTGCAAGCACCTATTTGTGCCAGTCTCACAGAGCAGATCTGCTCATTCCACCCAGCCTTAGCCCATGGCCAGTGCCAGGGAGGGATGTGGGCAGGGAAGGGTGAATAAAAGCCTTGGGATACTGAAGCCTTTTCGGGGCTACCTAAAAACAGAGGCCACACAAAATTAGGAGAATAAAAAGCAGTTCTATTTATTGAAAGGCCTTCAGGTACATTTTGGGCAGATGAAGCCCCCCAGGGACTACACCCAAAATGGACCACGGGTCACAGGTTTTCACTCTCTTGTAAGTTTGGTCCATTTGCAGATTGGGGGTTAATCCTCCAATTACAGCTTCAGGTAATGAAGTCGTTTACCCCAAGTTTGCTCCCAACTCATTTTTGTTTATATTTCTCAGGGCCTGAGGCAGTGAGGTGTCCTTAATTCCCAGCCTGGAGAGGAATTGTTGTGTTGGACCAAAAGGGGAAAGCTGCAGCTCACACTGTACATGGAGTTTAGAGTTCTACACTAAGGAATTGCAGGATTACAAATAAATGAAAAATGTAAAAGCTAAAATCCTAAGGCATCAGTACATCTACAGGGATGCCAGGGTACATCCACAGGGATGCTGTCTTATCTGAGCACATTCCTGGATGTCTTTAAGAATCACCAGCCCAAGAACCCAACCTCAGCATTTTTACATAAATTGCAGTGGAAATAACCCCCACTGTATCTCCAGTGATGGCTCCAGTCCTGCAGGATCAGGGATCCCAGATCCCAGGGACAGAGCCACTCCTCATGTGGCTCTGGTCCCATGCTCTTGGCAGCAGCCCTGCTCAGGAAATTGTAATGGAGCAGAGACATAACAGAGACATTGCAAGGAGAGCTGTTTACATTCCTGTAAGGAAAAGCTGCAGGGCCACTGACTGAGTGAGACACCACAAAGCTGAAATTCCTGACCATTCCCACCCGCCAGGGATGCTGCTGTGCTCCTTGGGTGCTCTCAGCTCGAGCATCCCTTCCCACTGGCAAAGTCTGGATTCCTTCCCTACTTCTAGAGTTTTATGGGGCTCAAGTCAGACTGTGCAGTTTAGATTGGTGTCATCTGGAAGTGGAGCCATCCAAGCCAGGAAGAAAATTCCTGTGACAAAAGCTAATGGAGGCTGAGTCTGCCTGCCATGAGGTGATTTTACAGGCTGTCCTGTTTATACAGAGGAGAGGATCTATGTCATCAGCTGTGTGCATCCAAAAAGTCTGGTGGGGCTGGATCTGAGGAAACAGTGTGGGTTTTATGTTTGTTATTTCATGTGAAAGATGCTATTTTAGATGGGAGGAGTGCACACTGCAGAGAACTGGGAGGTATTTGCCATTCCTACCAAATATAACTCGGTGTTCAGTTTCAGGGCCTAGGAATGTTTCAGAATAGTCCATGAAATTCAGTGTTAGGGATTGTTGTGTTTCCAAGAGACAGATTCCTGGGCTACAAAGTACAGTAGGGAGAGCTTAAAGCACTCTCATCCCTCACGTGTGTCACTGGCACATCTCAAGGGCCTTCAGAAGCTCTGGTGGCCATGGTTAGATGTGCTCATAGGAAAATTTAGGGAGTTCTGTATTCTCAGCATGCCTGAACGTCCCTGTGTTCTCTCTCAACGTCACAAATTCATTGTAGATCTGAAGGCTTCCCATTGTCTCAAAGAGAGGCAGAGGGGTTTAATGCATAAAATCGTATTAGAATTTTTTTTTTTTTGTTACCAAGATATAAAAATTTGTGTGCTCCTGGACATTCCCCTGAGGAGTCCTTCTGGGAGTTTTACCATAGGCACCCATTGAAAAGGCTCAAAATCAATCTGTAAAGTCTTGAACCTTAACTTTGTATTAAAATGAATATAATTTTATATTTTTATTCAAATAATTGCAGTATCTGGAAGTTTAAACTAAAGAACAATAACTCTGAGGTGTTTTTGTGGATGACAGGTGTGAGTTAGGTTTAGATAATGCCTGTCTTGAGAAGACCAGTCCATCAAGGGCTGCTTCTATGAGTGGCTACAAGATAAAGCATCACTTTCAACTGTTTTGTAATCTATTTGCACTGTTGGCTTCTACCTATTTATCCAGGGTGTGGCAGTGTGAAGAGATTACACTGAAACTGTGAGGAAATTCTGTCCTGGCTGCTGCCTGCCCATCACAGATAATCAGAGTCAAAGTTTTGGAGCACTGAAAATTAGCAGCATATAACTTATAGACTGCACCAAGTGTGTAACCTTGTTGTACTTACATAAAGTAATTCCATTTTGATTGCCTATTGAATAAGTCTGATTATTCTTTAAGAGTCGCTTTGGAATGGAGCCTGAAGGTACAATATAAAATAATTGAATTGAGCGTAAAGTTCCAGCTGGTAACCTTGTCAGTAATTTGAACAAAGATCTTGTCTCTGTAATTTAGAGAGCTGTAGATGTGAGTGTGAAGTGGATTCTACTGATACTTAGAAATTTACCCCCTCCTTTTTCCTCCCACCAGTGTAACTTCTGTTCTCACCAACAAGCTCATTTTAATGGAATTAACGTACCAGTTGATGGCAGCACACTGGAATTACAACTATATGGTTGGCTCAGATTTATTTCATGCTATATCACAGTATGAACTTGAGGAATGATTTCCAGGAGACTAATTATCACATTGCACTGAACTGCACTGAAACTACAATCAGCAGAGTGACAGGATTCTTTTTTATCTCTTCGAAGCTATTTGTTGCAATTTTTGAGCCCCTTGGTGAAATTCTAAAAAAGAGGAATCCTGGAGCTGTAGCCAAATGTTCTTTAAGAAGTGACAAAATATACTGTCACTAATATCCTGGAGTATAAAACCCAGACCCTCAGAACTTCTGAGAGTGAATTTGAGTGTGTCATAATTTGCATTTTGGCAGCTGCTGTCCCTGGGCCAGGTTCTGTGCTGCTCTGTGGTGAAGGTGCAGCCATGAAGGACAGAGAGCAGGGGATTGACTGCAAGACAGCTCATTCCTGCCTCTAAGTTTAATCCAGGGGCTCTTCACCATCAGCCCTCAGACCTGTCCCCCAGTGCCCTCTCTCTTTACAGGTGGTGCATTTAATCTGGACAAATTGGCCCCCAAGGACAGGCTGGAGTCCAAGAGCTCCTCTCTACATGGGGCAGCCTGTTCATTTCAGAAGGAAGCTAAACTTGAAATCACCTAGCTGTGAACTCTTATCCAGTATGCTCTCACAATTTTACTTTGTGCATAAATGATGGAGAAATTTCCCTTGCAAATCCAGACGGCTTCCTTTTCAAAGCCTAAATTATTAATAACTGCAATAGTTATCTCATGGAGAAAACAAAATACTGAGGAATTGGAAATTAATGCTATTTGGGATGTAGAAATCATGCACAATTTGTTTTGAGCTGCTTAAAGTCTGCATTCAGCTAGAAATAAGTTTATCACTTTTTTTTTTTTTTTTGTTTTCCAGCATTTAGGATGCACTTTTCTTTCTTTGCAGAGGCAGCTTCCTTAGTTAGACAAATCCAAACATGGAAATCAACTTTTTGGAAGCATCCAGATAAATGGTATGTTACTATGGCATTTTGGACGCCTTCTCATTTTACTAAGCTTTGTGCTGCTAAGAGGCAAGACTGATGCACAAAGCAATGGCCCATCCTGGTCTCCAGATAATAAGGTCAAAGTACAAAGCCAGTAAGATATGATTTTCCACAAATGATATGTCTTCTAATTAGAAGGATTTGATTTTTAAATACTATTTGAAGTAAATGTTTTCTGATCAAAATACGAAGACTCATTATTAATAAAATCTAATTCACGACTTTGGTTCAATAACTGGCAAATTTGCCAACTTGAGACATGCTCAAAGCCCCCACGTGACTTTGGTGCACCCCTTGGCCCCCTGCCATGAGCCCCTGTGAGTGACACCCCCACCTTGATTTCCCAACCCCACTCTGTCTCATTCCATGAAAGGCTCCAAAGAGCTGCTGCCAACCATCCCATGATGCCGTTATACCTCCCTCCTCCTTTGATAGCTCCCTTCTTATATCCCAGCTGGTATTCCTTGGAGCTTTGCCTTTGGTAAACTGCCATATATTCTTTGCAAATATGCCACAGCTATTCACTTTTCCTTCTGCAAATGACTCGCATTAGCTGCTATTGTTGTTGCATGTCAGGGAGAATATAGTTCCTTCAGCTCACTAGCTGCTATTATTTTTCTCTAGCTATTTTCCATTAAGATGCATTTCCTCCCAAATGTTATGAAAATATAATTCTTTTTTTCGTTTACTTAGAATTTGTAAAGCTTTTCCCATGGATAAATATCTCCCACAGGATTGACTGTAGAGAGTGTGAGAGGTTGTTGTTGTTGTTCTTTTCCATCAGCAATGCATTTCCCCCCCCTTAAATTTCTGTATGTGCCTGCCCCCTCTTTATGGATCCATGTGGGAAGGAAAAAAAGAGGATCTGGTGATAGGTACATATGTGTTTGCAGAGAGAAGGATTAATTTTGGGAATATCTGTGGAGAAAGGCTTGTCAGTGTCTATGAGCAATGGGAAGGCAGCATTAATCTCTTCTGCAGGATAAACAGGCACACCAGGAATTTTTGGGTTTGAAGATTTGATTAAGAGTAATCCTGGCAGTTCTGCTAAAGATAAAAACTCCTCGTGAAGAGTTGCAGAGGTGAGTTCCACATGGTGGAGGACTCTCAGCAGGAAATGATGGTAATTCCATTGAAGCTCAGGATTGTTTTCTGTGCTGTGTGCTATCCAAGGTGTCCAGAGAGCCCCAATCCTGTGCTGATCACAGGAACACAGGAACCTCACAGCAGAGCATGTTTTCAGGGAGTGAATCAAGTGAGAGTTGGCAGAGACAACCTATGCCAAGAGTACAAACAGAATATGTCTATGAACAAGCAAGGGTAGAACACCTGAGTTGTAACATGGGCATAGGGTGTTGATTTAAAACCACATGGTTATCACAAGGCTTATGAAAACATTTGCATTTGTAGGAAAGATAACCTTGTAGAGTGCTTTCCTGAAACCCAGGAGCTCTGAGTTTCAACTTCAGTTCTGGCACATGCTGCTCTAGTCCTGGATCAGGCTGAAGAAGCAATGCAGCTTCTCCTTGTATTTCATTCACCAGAAAGGGAAAATGTGATGGAAAGAGAGGAGCAGCTCTTGACAGTGTTCCACACACTGACACAGTAGAAACAGTGTGAAATCAGTCCATTAATGACATTTCTGCCATCCAGAGCACCAAAGTTTTTCACATTCCTTCACAGCACATTGATGCTGAAAAGGAGGCTCAGGGGGCACCTTGTGGCTCTGCACAAGTCCTTGACAGGAGGGGACAGCCCCAGGTCAGGCTCTGATCCAGGGAACAGGGACAGGAGGAGAGGGAACAGCCTCAGGCTGGGCCAGGGAAGGCTCAGGGTGGACATCAGTAAGAATTTCCCCATGGAAAGGGTGGTCAGGGATTGGCAGGGGCTGCCCAGGGAGGTTTGGAGTGCCCACCTCTGGAGTGCCCAAGGAATTCCTGGACATGGCACTCAGGGCTCTGGGCTGGGGACAAGGTGGGGATTGGTCACACATCAGATTCAGTGGTCTTGGAGGTCTTTTCCAGCCTCAGTGATTCCGTGATGCTGGTTGAACACCAGCCCTCAGAAAAGATTTTGTAGCCAAAAGTGGCCTTTATAGCCCAGCTTTGAACAGAGAGCACAGGCAGTGCCTTGGGGGCACCTAAATCCTGCTGCAGTTCTGGAGTTTGTGCTGGGAGTCACACAACTTCATCTTGTTGCAGCCATAGGTATATTTTTAGGATGGGAAAAAAAGATAAAAAGCAAATATTTTATACAAATAGCTTGGTTTCAGCTCCTCTCCTGAATATTTGATCACTCCTTTGGCCAGGCAAGAGGCCCTGTCACTGCAGCTGAGCACTGGGGATAGACTCGACCTGCTGGAAACATAGCAGAAAAGAGACATTCTCTGCTTAGATTGAGCAGCACAAATTGGAAGGGAGGGAGATGGAGCAATTTTTCACATAACCATAATTGTGTGCTAATTATATCATGGAAGGAAAGCAATTGCCCAATTATAAGACAATGTATCACTCTATCAAAGGCAGCGCTTTGAAGGTTTATGTACTTTAAATTACTGTGACATTCCCAGGGCTCCTCTGTTTACACATTTGTCTCAACATCTTCTACCAGCAACAGTACTATGACTAAAGCCATTAATTAATATATTCCCTGTGTCTTTGCAGAAGCTACGGGGTCCTGTTCAGACTGAACTGATGCTGTTTTGTAAAGCAACTTGATTTTCCTATTATAGTGCTAATGGCCACTCTGGGTCTGAGAACTGAGGTAGATGGGGTGGTTTTCTTCTCCATTCTCCTTGCAAATGTTTTGCTGTCAGTTTACTGTATTACTCTGTATTCCTGAATTTTTGTGCCTCTCTGAACTTTAATGTGATTGTACTCCCCCGTTAATGACAGTAGATTGTCCCATCGTGACATTATTACCTCCTGGATTTCCAGAATGAGTGAGAGGAAAATCTTGACCAATAAATCTGTCTTATTTTTTACCATCGGTGGAAGAACACCTTGTACAAAGACCAGAATTACCATTTTCTTGTCAGTTAATTATCGATAGGTTTTTGTCATGGCAGGTAAAACTGTTTTATACACAAGTCCAAACAGCAACAATCAAGTTAGACACAAAACAACCATAGAGAGCATTCAGTGACAGAGACTTGAGTGTGGTCTGTAAAAACCTGACCAGAACCCCCAGGGTGTTGTCAGATGGTGACTCTGCACAGAAGCTGAAATGTTTGCATCTTCCCAACTGTTGTTGCTTATCCTTGCAAGATTGAACCTGGTGTAAAACTACCTGAAAAACCCAGCAGGAGACAAGCTGTAATCTGCCATTATTTGTTTTTTAAATAGACAATGAAAAGCCCATAGCACAGGGATTTAGATTCCTTTCATCTTAAGACATCATCCTTGTCCATCTTTTGAAATAAATCCCACTGGGGAAGTCATGTTATATCTGCTAATAAACCTTCCCTGTGCATCCACCTCTGAGCCCCAAAGCACAGAAGATCACTGAGGGCACAGCACTGCTGCTTCCTCTTACACTCTGCTGCACCTCATGACGGGTAAAACCTTGGCCAGCTATTGCAGAAGAGATCATGAAATGCCTGTTCCTGGAGCTTGGGAGAGGATGGACCCTCCCAGGCAGCAACACCCCCAAAGGAAGAGGAAAAGGGTGGGAGGATTTTCTGCACACTCTTGGTCAACAGCAAATAGTGAGACCCCAGGTATAAATCCACAGGGTGCCAGCATGGATCCTGGAGTGCTGGGAACTCGTTCCTGTTCTGCACCAGCCTCAGCCCACAGGGAGATTTGGGGTGCAGCCCCCAGCACAGCACGCTGCAATATGCCTCCCTGTCAAAGGAAAAACCAGGGAGTGTTGACTTATTCAGCAGTTTCACACAAGGACAGGCTTGACAGGTGGCACCAGAATGTGAGGTCTGTTTCAGATTCTTTCATTAATCTTTTGCAAACTTTAGTGGATTTTGAAAGGAACCATATTGACAGCACTAGAGACTGCACTGTTGCATTTATCTGTAAAATCTCCATGGGAAGGGGCAACGCTTACCTGCCTGCTAATTGCCCTGATTGAATGCTGAAAAGCATTCTCTTCTCTAGGATGTTTGGAGGGAATGAGAACGAAGTTGTCTCTTCAAATTATTTTTTCTGATTAGAGGTTCATTAGGGGTTTCTGAACTGTTTCCTCTTATTAAAAGGAGACTCATATGATCTTCATTGGAACTGCTTGCCAGCTATATGGCACCAATTCATTCCACTTTTTTTTTCTTGATTTATTTTTGATGTCTTTGGCTGAGTTTGTAGCTATTTATTTTGGATGTTTATCAAAACCTGTTGGTATCTTGCCTTTTTTACCATTCTTTGAGTTTTATGATCTTGGTACAGTATTAAATTAATGGCTGGCTCACAAAAGGCACTATTCAAAGTGCTGGTAATTGGCACCTTAACAAATATTCCCAGCAGAGGCCAAGGACCAGATAGTTTCAGAGATGGGATGACCATCTGCCTCTTCTTGGTGGTTCCTCATGGCTGACTGAGCAATATCAGCAAAGCTTGTCTGCTTTACCTTTCTTGGGGACAAGTCAAGGATTTCTCTACTTCCCATCTGGCACCTGATCCTGACATTATAATCTTTATTATTTTTGAGATCATTTGTCTTCCTCCCCCACTCCTCCATGGCAAAACATTTCAATCCCCTGCCATTTATTTTGGCTTAAGTGGCACTAAGTGGAGACAAACCCCAGAGCTGCTGTCCCCTGGGATTTGCTCCACAGGTGGTCCCATGGCCAGCCCCGTGGCCGGATGCAGCACAGCTGAGGTGTTTGCCACCTCCAAGTCCCCAAGAGCTCGGTATCTTCCTTCCCTGCTCTGCTCTGATATTAATGCCTTGGCACATAAAAAATGCCAACAGATGCCATCAAGTGTAAAGAGACAGGTGGTGTCAGTGCGTCAGAGGAGGGACTTCCTCCAGAAAGATGGCACTTGCTGAGTTCTGTGGGCTGCCCGTGCAAATCCTTCCCCGTGTGACACCTCTCTCCTTGTGAGACAGCCCTGATGTCCCTGTGAGCCGGCACGGAGCCATTCGCAGCCCAGCGAGAGCAGCCAGGGGCTGCACAAAAACCAGGTTTTCCATGGCAGCTTTGGAAAGATGTTCCTGCTGCAGCCGTGTGTCCCACAGCTCTCAGTGGGGCACGGTGGGATGGGCCAGGGGGTCCCAGCTGGGTCCCTGTCACTGCTCTGTGTGTTGGGTAAAGGGGCTGCATCCTCAGGTGACAGTAAAAGGTGGTGTGGCCAGAGCTCCTAAAGCCTTTGGTTTGGTATTCCACAGCTGCAGGAGCTCTGTTGGGTCAGAGATGCAATGAGAACATTAAACATCAAATCCAAGTTCGCTGCTCTCCCACAACCTTTTCACTCTTGCCTCCAGGCCAGAGGTTTTTTGCATTACCTCCTACCTCGTCCTTATTTGCTTCATATTTCCAGTCATAAAAAGATTAGATGAGCTGTAAGCCCAGACCTTTTTTTCTTTGGCATCAAAATCCTTCAACAGATAATAGGCTTAATTCTCTAATATGGGCAGACAGCTTAATGAAAGAGCTAATCCCCAGACAATGAAAAAGAAGATTTTTTTGTCTGTATTTTTGTTATATGTCACTACTGACCTTTTATATAACTCACCATTATATCATCACTTCTGTATGTTAGTCCAGAGCCCTGGATCCAACATGGAAGATGTGGTTCTCTGACTTTTGTCTCCCTTATGGGTCAAGTGGCCCAAATCTCATCCTTTTAACAAATCAGTAACAATGTAGATGACCCTACTTTCCTCCTGTACCTGTAAATTATTACATTTTTATGTAATATTATGTCATCTAGAGACCTTTTCCAGGAACATCACCCTCAGCTCCCAGTGCAAAATGTGTGACCTACTGAAATTGATTGGGAGAAGGCTAAAATCAAATAGCTTTGCTCTTACACAAATATTTGCCTTTCTAAAAATACTTTCAGATGGCACTAAGATGACTGGTCTGTCAAGATGTGATTAATTTTCTGACAGGATATATCAGGGTGAGCTGCATGTCAGATCAGCCCTTGCACATCCCATTATGTCCAATAACTTCTGCCTGATGCTTTTCAGCATCTTTTTGTAGGCTAGAGGGTTCCTGACTTTGATATATTTTGATATTCCAGATATAAGAGCTGCTGCTAGTCTGACAGGGCTGTGGGCTGTGCTGTGCTTGCCTTTTGTACATCCCTAGGAGAGCTGTCCTGCCAGACATGGAGCTACCAGGGGGTTGGGATCTAAGCAGAATGAATTATTTACACCAGCCGTGACTGAGTGCTCAAATATGTGTCTGCATGTTCTCTTGGAGCCAGTCTGCTCACAAGCTTTCACCAGCCCTACTTTGGCTTTTCCGAGTGCGAGGAGCAAACTCTGCTCAGTTTTTAGGTTCTTTCTTAGCAACTACTGATTGCTTAAAGCTGAGGAGGGGCTCACTGGAAATATCATTAAAGGCAGAACCTGCCTATGGTAGCTTTTCAGGGAGATAAAGGGCACTTCCCCTCTCCAGAAGGTCCCTGTTCCTTCCCAGGGATGCTGTAATCTGTTGCTAAGGCAGTGGCTGTGCTGTAACACAGTGTTCTCTCTCTCATTGTGTTTATGAGCAGGTGGAGCAGAAATTGCTTGGTTTCTACACAAATAGCTACAGAACAAATGTACCAAAGGAAATGGGAGGTGGGCGGAGAAGATCCACAACATGATTAACATGAAAATAAAAAAGATGTGAGAACACGGCATGTTTGAATAGTAAATATATAAATAAAGTTAATCGTTGAGCACCTTCTCAGCGTGAGCAGTCCCATTCACAGAGAATCAGACTAAACATCAGGAAATCATAATTTTATTCTTAGCTCTTCCAGCAGCCTGCTGAGTGCTTCCAGCCAAGGTACTTTCTGAATCTGTGCTTCAGTGTTTCCATCCTTACAGAGTGTCACTGATTCTTTGTAAAGACATATGAGAGCTGGTGTAGAAAAATGCTGGGTGACATCTGGATTTTACTGTCACAAGGAGGAGGCATTTGGTGAAGCACTGGGAAGGGGTTTTTGCTAAAGATGAGCTCAGCAGCACAGTAGTGAAAGAAACAGAAAGTACACACCAAGGAAAAATGATTCAGTGGGGAAGAGTGCTTGTATTTCTCTTCTGTGTGATTTTACAAGGCCAAAGCAGTGGAACCAAGCCCTGTGCAGCCCATTTGCATGGCAGGGCTGTGTCTGCAGACGTCGTTACCTTGACACTCGTGGAGCCGCTCGCAGCGCTGGCGTGAGCACAGCACGTTTTGCCATGTACCAGACACATTCACTGCAGAGCAAAACAAAGGCAGATGAAGTGAGAAGTGGGAGTCATGAATCATTTAAAAAGAAACAGCACACACAGAGCCCACTGTGCAGGGATGGGAGTGTCGCTGGGAGGGCTGCCAGTGGGTAAAGGGACAGTGCCATGGCCCAGGGCAGGGGCAGAGGGGTGGCACCTGTGTTTGGAAGCTGAGACAGGCACCTTCTCCCACAAGCCATCCTCCTAACTTGAAATTAGGGCTTCCATGACAGATTCAATTAATTTCTCCCCACTCCCCTCACAGATGTGGGGTTTGGACAGGTATAACCCATAGACACAGAGACTTGCACTACTCTGCTGCCATGGGCCAGAGCCACCCACACCGTGCTCCTGGGAGGGGGAGACAACCCTCTTCTGGCAAGGTTTTGTCTCTCCTTTGCATTTTCTCTGAGGCCAGATTCTTCCTTCACTCTCATGAGATTTACACTGGTGTGGCTTCGGTGATTTGCACTGAAAATCAGGGATCTCTTCACTCCCTGCACTGGTATTTGCTGATAATCATTCAAGAGGTGTTTGCTCAACACTCTCAGGCACATGCTGGGATTCTTGGGGCTGTCCTGTGCAGGAGCTGGATGATCCCAGTGGGTCCCTTCCAACTCAGGATATTCTGTGATCCTATGGCAATGCAGGGCCAGCAGTTTTCTCTTTCCCTTCTCTCCTCTGCCTGCTCTCAGAGGAGCTGCTGTTGTCCCATATTGCCCTGGGTTTGAAGCAGTGAGTTTTAATCCTGGTGCCTTTAGATGACTGTGTGTCATTCTCTGGGCTGGATGAAACAGTGAGTCCTGATAAAAATGGGTCACTGAAATCAGTGCTTCTGTCGTTCTCTTTTTTTAAAACCTTAGGATATTAAAAGGTAATTCTTTCATCTATCCTTAAGGAAAGAATTCAAAGTTCTTGAAAGTCTACGTTTCTGGATTTTGGTTTTTGTCCTGAAGTACATCCTGGAGTTCCTGTTCCCAGTATGGCAGCCTGGGCAGGCATCCTTTGGCTTTCTTCCCACATCAATGCCTTCGCCTGGATGCTGAATTATTCAGACTATGCAGGATATTGGAAAGCATTTTTCCTCTTTATTAGCAGGGGGTTAATTCCAATTACTAATTTTGAATTTCTATTATATCATATCTGATATTTTCTTGGGCACTGAGCAAATTTTGAATTTCATGAAATTCACACCACGTTAAACTACTCATTGTCCACATGGGGCTCTTCCACCAGAAGTGATGAATGTGTCATCAAAATTATGAATCATAGCTAGGAACAGTCTGGGCCATCAGAGACTGCCAGGTCAGTGGTTTTAGAGGGTTTAGATCACAAGCACAATGTGAGTATTTCTGCATCATAAATAGATTGTAAAGCTTTAGTCATTTAGTTATTGCAATGGATGAAAATGGAAACTGGTAAAAGAACATTTTAAAAGAACCCACCTCGAGTCATCACAGAGGACCTTTGTCCCACAGATTAAAGTCTAGGGGAAGTCTTAGCCTCAAATATTTCATTCTTAGAAAATGTAATGTGTCTATCTTGCTTTTGGTTTTAATCCCACTTTAAAACAATTTACTGTATTTTGCCATCTATAAGTTCATGCAAAAAACCATGCTGAGTTTCGCAGAGTTTATATAGTTAAAATAAAATTACTCTCTGAATTCGTAGGTTTAAGTGTTGAGTTTTATTTGAAGTGAAAGAAAGAAAGCAGGCTACCAAAATGATCCAATTTCCCTGACATACTGTAGAAGCAAATAGGGAAAAAAATCAAGTCACTTAATGCAAAGGAAAAAAAAATCCAAAAAAAAACTAAAAAAAAACCCAACTGCCAAGACAACATTTTTAACACTTACACCAGACAAACTGTTGGATTTCAAATTGGCAAACAGTCTGTTATGACAGTCCTGTGATGGAGCAATTCATAGAAAGAAAACTATCAGGAAAACTCCACTCTAAGCAAGTGGGGCTTCTAATCAAGAGATGGTGCCACTCAAATCTAGATCAGAAAGGAGTCACAGAAATAAAAGATCTGTTCCACAGCGAAATTTGTGTGGGTAGGACCAGTGCCAGGGTGGAATCCCAAAGGCAGGGAGGTGATTTAAACCAGAACTGCGCCGTGCTGCCAGTGCCAGCCCTTGCACAGGTTTATGGGCTCCTCCTGGCTGCTGTGGTTTAGCACTTTGCAACCTCCAGTGCTCTTGAAAAATGGAGGGAATTCAGTCATTTCAATCAATATTCTGATCCAGCCTGCATTCTACAACCCAGAGAAGCTCTTTGGGTAGCCTTGAATAGTTGTTTAATTTCAATATCCCCTCACTTGAGAGCCTGTGGCTGCATTCCTGAATCTGTGGGTGATGGACCCTGCAGTGCAAGAGTCAGGGGAAGAATCCTGACACCCATTTCTTTCAAGCTTTCCCTTTGCTTAGAATACCTCCAGGTATTTCAGGATTTGGGCTTTTTTAAGTTCAGTATTGCCAATCTTATACTAATAAAGGCATAAGCCTGTACTTCAGAATCCTGAGTGGCATAATTATGACTGTAAAAATAGAACACTTTTTCATAAAGGCTGAGGTATTCAGATGACATTCAAGCAGCTGCATCTTCAAGAGAAATAGCACATATTAGGGTATTGCTAATAAAATTGTAAGTACTGGCAACACAGTGCTTCATGTAATCACAGTCCTCGGGGTTTGTATTCCCTAGAGGAATTCCTTTGGACTGACACATCCCACTGCATCCAGTACATCTAAAACAGTCCAGTTTGGGACCTGGTGGCCAGCCAGTGATGGTGACACCAGGCTCCAGTTTGGATCTGGCTTTTCCTTTTGTCACGGAGTTTTGGTGATGCCTTGAGGACAAACAAGTTTTAACTTCCACTGCAGAGCACTGGGAGGAACATCCAGGTCCTAGGCCAGGGTTATGGACACCCTGGGCTCTATCTCCCACCCTCCTGCCTGTCAGGGGCAGGAAGGAACTTTACCAAATTCCCCAGAATGAAACAGATTCAGGAAATGTTCTTTACAGCCCCAGCTTTAAAATAGGAGAGAAAGCACTGCCTTGTATTTCAGAAATGTTCAGAAAATTAAAGACTTTGAAGCAGTTTGAGATCTAATCAGAAGTGCTACAAAGTGTTGTTAATTATGGTTAATTTGTTCTCTGGCTGTACGCAATTTTTAGCATGAGGTTCTCTGATACAATGATAATGAGGACTAAACAGGGATCTTAATGTGATTTCTGTGATTGTCGGTATGAACTTCACTTGCCATCTATTTCCAGCAAAGTGTGCATAAAATTAACCATCACAGCAGAGAATATTCAACGAGACATATTGGAACAAAAGCTTTAACTGATGCTTATAATTGTAGTATTTTCTTAATGAGTGACAGGTGCTCTGGTTGATGTGACGTTCTCACAAATCTCTTTTTCATTCAATAAGTTGATTCACAAAACCGTGCCCTGTTTGTGTAACCAAACAAGTGGGTTAAGAAAAAAGAACCTGGGCTCTACTTTTCTCTTTAAACTTTTTTTTTTCCTGTTGTTGCTGAACAGCAGCAAGGCTGCTTGAACTTTAAATCACTTAAATGGCTGTGTTACACCTACAGATGAATGAATAATTCAGCTCCCAGTCACTGTCTGAATTTGATAGGAAGAAAAGGGGAGGGTCCCCACGGGGCTGGATGTGTGAGCAAGGGGGAAGGGGAAAGCTAATTAATTACACATTTGCAGTGGGGAATACTTTAAAAGAATCCACTTAAGTACTGTTTTTTTGTTACATATTGCTGATCACAGCTGAGAGCATAATACCAAGGCAACCATATTCCTGAAAACTTAACTCTTTGGGGCCTGTCCATGACAGACCAAAATGAAGGGGAAAAGAGCCCAATCCCAAACCCAGCATTGTGCTTCATTAGATAAATGCTTCAGCTAAGGAATGATTCACCACCTGCTGATGTCACATTCATTTCTGGTGTAATTGCAATGTGAATTTCTTTTCTTCTCCATGTTATTTTCAGAGATTTTCTCTCTGAAAGCGGTGCTGAGCTGGCTGCCTCTCCCGGGGCGTTGAGGCAACGTGGTAGTATTACCATTGACACCAAGGATGCAAATTATTTTTCTCTTGGCACGAGGAAGATTTTTGCTGCCAAGAGAACGATCTCTAGATTAAGCTTTTTTTAAATACTGTAAACTATTTTGGTAGTAGCAAATTACTGTGACTTGGTGTACATGATCTCTGACTATTTTTAAGGCCCCTGTGGCAGAGCTGCAGAGCCTTCCCCTGGACTTGTACGGTCATTTTGGGAAGGAACCCAGGCCCCTTTTACAGCCAGACCATTCCCATTCTCTGCACAACAAACACCAACTGCAGTTGGAATTGATTTATTTCAAATAGCTCTGGAATTATCTCTCTCTAACAAAAAACTGCCAATTCAGAGGCGATGTTTAATGACTGCTTTTGTTTCATATTCCCACATGGGGTTTTATTCTTCGTTGTTTTCTTCTCTAAAAAGCGAGCAGACTTTGATCCTCCATTGCTCTGCATCGTTAGTGAAGGAACCAGCTTCCTAAAAACCTGCTTTATTTCATTGCAAAGTTGGCCATGGCGTTGGGTGTTTGGGAAGATGGTGATTATTGAATACTGGTGCATTTTGAGGCACTCCAATATCCAGCTGGGAAGAGCAGTTGGAAATTTACTGCCATAGGTCTGCTCCCCTTCCACCATCCACTGCTATATCTCTACAGTGTTTCCATGCAGTGCAGCCACCTCACAAGGGTGCAGGCTGCTATCCCTGAACCATGTTATTCATTGAGGAATCATTTCCTAAGTTTTGGAATACTGGAATTTTCACACCTATGGAGATGTGGCAGTTCCCAAATCATTTCCCCTTCTATCTCCCAGGGTGGGCTCAGCAATTTGTAAAGTGTTTCAGAGCCCTTTGAGTGAAAAGTTTAAATGTTTTGGTTTAGATCCTCCAATTAATGTATAATATTTATTGCAGATGTCAGGGAGAAGGAGAAGTGTGGGCCTGGTAGTGTCAACAGAGGCTTTAGGAGATGCTGTAACACAAAAGTTTATAAGAATGCTCAGAGTAATTTAGTTCTGGATTAAAATATAGCTGGCAGGAGAGATGGGCAATTACCTACTCTTTAATACAGACAGGGAATGCATTCTCCCTCCCAGCTATTATTGTCCATACCTATTATTTCAGAACCACTGGACACGGACGTGCCTCGCTGAGGCACAGCTTCCACAATGAGGTCACCTGCAGCTTGGAAGTACAGCTGTTCCCCTTGCCTTCATTTTTAATTCATGGGCTTGTTGTGGGTGTTAGTTTTTTTTATCTGCTGTTTATTCTGCAAGCCCCTTTTGGGCACATTGATGCCTCCAGCAAGCTTTGTGTGCCAGGGAATTATGGGTCCAGAGATTCTGCAAATCTGCATCCCAGCCAAAGCTTTTGAAAGCTGCTTCTTTTGAATGCCATGCATTCGGCTCACATTCCTCCTTTCCTTTCTGTCTGCCTCTCTCTCTCTTCCTCTTTTTCCCCTCTCTTTCCTCCCTTTCCCTCCTCTTTCTCTCCCTCGCTTACTCTTCATTTTCCCCCTTCTCTCTTTCCTGCCTCCTTCCCGCTTTTTCTCCTCTCTCCTCTTTTCCTCCTGTCCCCTCTCCCTTTCCTTTTCTTTTTCCTCTTTCTCACCCAGTGACGCCCCCAGTAATGATAGGAAACTGCACTGCACAGTGAACAACTTGGCTGGGAGGAGGAAGAGGGAGCTTTTCACTCCCTAAAAGATGAGCTACAAACCTCTTCACAGGGTGGTCAACACTGCAGCCTGTCTGTGGATGTCTGCAGGATTCAGAGGCTCTAAATGCCCACTGGAGAAGGTGCTGTACCATCCAGCTCCTCCATCCCAGTCCTGTGATGTCTGGCTCATCGCTCCATCGACAGGGATAACATCCTTCCCTTCTAGTTCTTTTTTCCCCCTCACTCCCTATTTTATTTTTAAATATTAAAGCTCTCTGGGTTTCCCCAGTAAATCAGTGTGTGTGTGAAGTGCTGGTTACTTGTAGCTGGAGGCTGTTTTCCCCCTCTGATGGACTGTGAGCATTTTGTCTAAAACCGTCTCTTCTCTCCATCCCTCCTCCCGTCCCTCCTCCCCCGCCAGCCTCAGCGAGCTCAGCTGCACATAATGACATCCAATCTGTTCAGGAAAAGAAAAAAAACAGGAGGGGGAGAATATTTCCCTTTGATTTATACAGAAGCTGAGTTGGCAGAGAGCTCAGCTCAGGGGTGGGTGGAAGGGGAACCAAAAAGCAAATTTGTGATGCATGGGCACACTCTCCCCTGGGGTGGTGCCAGCCAGCACAGCAGCCAAAGCCGCGGGAGAAGCTTTGCAGGTTCCGTGTGTGCGCCCAAGGCATCCTCCTTCCCAGCGTATCACCCTCGCCATGCAAACACACCCCCACAGTCTGGGGTTAATTTAATTTTAAAATGACATTAGAGATAACACAGGCCGGCTCATTAGCACCAGACAAAACACACAGATCCCTGCGCAAAGCCAGGCTCAGGCTCAGGGAGAGGTCAGCAGCCCAGGGCTGTGCTCATTCCAGCGCTCAGCCCTTGAGCCGGGGTCAGCTCTTGAGTGAGAAGGACAGGGCTGGGTTCAGCGGGAAAGGGATCATGGAAAAAAGGGAAGAGAATCTCGTGCTGCAGTTCAGGTGCTGGAGTGGGATTGTCTGGTGAAAATCCTAATATCAGGTGAAGGAAATCATACGGATTTGTATCACATCACAGAGGATCTCCCCAAGCCCTTTATACCACATCTTTCATTCACTTAAGACAACATATGAAAAGGAATCCAAAGAGGCCCTGGTACTCTATCTGAATGCTTTGTGAGTGATTATGAGTGGAACGGACAGCACGAGGTCGATGCAGGAGGTGTGGGCTGGTTCCATCAGGTCCTGAGCAAGTACAAGAATCTCCTGTGTCCATAATCTGATGTCTGTGCACCCCTTCATTACAATTCTGGGCGTGTCTCATGGACAAAGCTGAGAAAAAATAATGAATGCAGCACTAATTTGCCATGGATAACTCTCTGGTTAAGTTCTGCCACAAGGCAGTGAAGAGAAGGTGCTGCAGACCCCAGCTGTGAATGAGAATGACTGAAAATGGGGGGGTGTTTTACATTGAGCACACTCCAGCTAAAATGGCATTTCAGCCTAGTCCAAGGCCATGGGGAGGGATCAGCACTGGCAAGTGAACTGGATGTGAACAGCAGGATCCAGATTGCCATAGAAATTAACAGTGTCTGCTGTTATTAGGGATTGAACCAGCTGACCTGACAATAATTAATGGAGAGCTCAGTGGAGGAGGATCTGTCTCCCTTTGGAGAGCCAGCCTCAAAGCCCAGCTCTCCTCCCTGAGCCTGCACCCTGCATCCTCTGACAGGACAGAACCTTTGAGTCCCCAGACATTTAATCCCCAGACTGATGTGGTGAGATGTGACCACACGTGTGCCCAGCCAGGGTCTGGAGGGACAGAGCAGGAATCTGTGTTCCAGCAGACAATGTGCACTGCAAGGTCACTTGTCACTGACACAGAGAGGCAGTGCCAGGACGAGCACATTGGCTGGGCTTTCCCTTGGCTCAGCCCCACCTGTGGACACGAAGCCAAGCAGAGCCAGGGCTCCCAGCCTGCAGCACATTCAGCTCTCCACAGGCACTGCTGAGCTCCCAGGTTAAAAGGCTTTGTGCAGCAGTGGCTGCTCTGGCACAGGAACACAGTTCCTCTTGGCTCTGTGATCCTGATGTGTCTGTTCTCAGTGTCTCTGCTCCAAAGGACTCAGCAGATCCCACTGCATTTCAATATTTAATTCATAATCTCCACAAGGGTAGGTGAGCATTCTTATTCTCTAGGTAGGTCACCAGGGCATCCAGAGGTGACACAGTTTATCTAAGATATAAAGTATGGAATGGAAGCCTGATTTTGTGTCTCCTGTGATGTTCAGCAATACCTATTAAATTAATTATGATTTGAATGGCATCTATAAAGCTCTGGGTCAGGCCCCAAGAACTTGGCCACTCTACAGGTAAACACAGACAAGCAGATGTTGTGAATTTAGTTCTGGACAGTTCTGGGCATCAAAGTCACTGGGGCAGGGGATCACACATAACAGACATTAACACACAGATAGAAGAGAATTGAGTCAATTCCATTCTATAGGTTTCACTTCATTGTTAGCAATATTGGAATATAAAATAAGGATTCAAAAAAAGTCAAGACTGCTGTGCTGCTAGGAGCTAAAACACCCAGATTTGCAGCTGAAATAAATGTACAGGATCAGACAGAGGGTAGGGAAGACACAGATATTCCAAGCTCTGCCCCCAAGGAGATGGAACCAGGCTTCCCTGGGTGTCCAGCCAGGACCACATGGCTTCTCAGCTTCCATCTCAAATCCTCCTTTTTGTTTGTCTCTTTTCTCTAGTGCATTCTGTTGGCTCAGGGTGGTTGGGGGCTGGAGGTGGCTCTAATCCTGGCTTTGGGGAGCAGAGCAGCCTTGAGCTCAGCACTTACAGTCATTCCCCAATGCCTCAGCTCCCGTTTCTGTTGGCACCTGTCCTGGGGACACTCTGTCATCTGCAATATCCTGGGGGACCCAAGCCAGTCCCTGCCAGATGGCCTGTGGCCAGAACTGCTGGAAAACTCAATCACTGAGGCAAAGCCCTTCTATTTTACCCCTCACCACGGGTATCCAGTCTCAGCACCCATTTAGATGCTAATTAAAACCCTGGTCCTAAACTCTCCTCTGTACTCTTCTCCAGCTCTTCCCCTGCACAAGATTTCAGCTCTACCCTTCAATTGCAGGGTGAGAAATTAGTTTCCTACATAGGTCTGTGTGTGTGTGCATCTATAAATAAACAAACCAGTATTCTGGTAACTGAACTGTACCCTCCCCTTCCCTGCCTCAGGAGCATCTTGTTCCCATCTCTCTCCAGCAGAACAGCAAGCCAGAATGAAATGCCTGATTCCTAGTAAGTACTGTCAGCACAGCAGCTGGGGAGAAGAATATCTGAGGGAAATGCACGAGTGCACTGGCATTTATTTATTTCCTGGGGATATTTATATAGCACAGACCTCAGAGCACAAGTGCACTTGATGTTTCTGTCAGTGAAGGAGGGGAAACGAGATTGAAACACTGGCTGCACCGTGCATTTTTTGCTCCCAGAACTGCCAGGGATGGCCCCCAAGGCTCTGAAGGTTACTGGGATTGAGTCCTCACGTCCAACTCTGCGAGTGGGAGGCACAGAGCCACCAAGGCTGGCATAGAATGAGATTAACTGCAAGCCCTGATTTGATTATTGTGTTATTTTTTCTCCTCCAGAAAAAGTCCCTGCAAAAGGGTAGTGCCACCATTTGTCAAAAGTACAGTTTTTTCTTCTTTACTGAGGCAGAATTGCCCTGGCTTCCCTGGGATATTTGCCTGAGCAAACAGTGAGGGAAGCCTAAATCGGGTTTTAATTGTCCATGACTTGCAGTTTCTGGACTTTCCCAGCTCATTCCTCCCTAATCACTAAACATCCCCATGCTCCCATTTCCTGTAAACTTTTCAGAGTGTCTCTTTCTACTTCAGCTTTCCATGTTCTAAAGAGCCAAGGTCCAGCATTCAGAAGTGGGTACGTGACAGCAGCACAGATCCCAGTGCCAAAATGCAACTCCTTTTCCTGAGCATCCGTCTGGCCCTGCGCTCCCGGGGCCGAGGGAAACTGCTGCCCCAGATCTGTCTGCAGGAAACCAGCACCTGTGGCTGTCACCTTGGCTCCTTCTTGGTGCACACCAGAGCCAAGGCTGCTCCCAGTGCCGGGACACTGCCTGCAGGAATATCCTGTGTGTGCCTGGGGGAAGAGGGAGAGAGAGGAAGAGGAAGGGCTGGGTTAGTGGTCATGCAAGAGGCTTCCCAACATGCTGCCTTCATCAGAGGGACATGCTGAGTAATTAGCAGCCAACAACGCCAGACAGGGAAGATCTTTGTTCCTGTTTGGAGGGAGAGGGCTACGGGAGAAATTAGGAAGCACGGAGATGGGAGCAATTTGGCATCGCTCCACCAGTACACACTGCTTTATTAATAGGAGCTGCACATGTTCCTGAGCCATGGAGCCAGGCAGACACGGCAGGGGCTGGCTCCTGGCTGCTGGCAGGCAGTGATTTACCACGGGCCACTCGCTGCCCTGTGACAACGATGTGATGGAAGTGAACAAGGAACAACTGTCACAAAGTTGTTCCAAGCAGGAATTTATTTGCTAAGAACTTTTTTTCCTAAAGCTGTTTGGACTTAGAGGAGTTCTAGGCAGATGATTTGTCTGCAAGGGCAGCCCAGTGTTATTAAAATGCTCAGTATTCCTTCTTCTGTTTAGGAGCTGCCATTGTGGAAAGAACACTTCTTATCCTACTTGTCTTTTCTTCACAGCTGATGTGCACCCAATTGTTTCTGTAATTGAGATAATCTGTATTCTATTCTCGTTAGATTATTCCCACCCACAAATATTCTTCATTTGTCTTCAACCACGAAATGACCTGCTATAACACCAGCTGTCCCAGTGAGCCCACTGGAACTGGTGCTTGCATGAGTAAGGCTTAGAGCACTTGATCCCAAGCTATTTAGACTTTAGTCACTCGGTTGCTGTCTGGTCCTACAGGGAGGAGGGATGACTGTGTACAGCAGAGCAAGCCAGGAACATTTGATTCACCATCACAGATTCTTTTGCCCATGTCTGCCTATTTGATTTAAAAATATATACATGCCAAGGGGCTTGATATGTCTCTTGTGCCCCATTTAGCATCTGCTGAGCGTCCCAGAGCAGCCTGCAGTGTAACACAAGTCACTGGAGGATAGATTTGATAGAGGCAAAAAACAAAGCAATTGATACCCTCAGGCTCCAGAAATCCTCAAACTGATTCTTGCTGACTACAGGCAACAAAGCAATTCATGGCAACGTGGTTGAAAGTTCCTTTTATTTCAAAGCTGCTAAACCCTCCCTGGCACTTAAAGTCACTTTTCATAAGGCAAACCCAGTGAGCTTGCTGGGTTCCCAAGATCTCAGCCCCAGGAAGCCTTTAAGAGGAGTCAAAAGAGACATTAAGCACTAGGGAGGAATCAGGGAGACATAAAACAGAAATTAGGGTTTAACATGGGGCCGTGGGGAGCTCAGTAAAGAAAAGGCAATTTTTTCATGTGTTATCTCCCTTCTGTGCATTTCCCTTTTGGTCAGACCTTCAGCAGAGCTTTTTCTGTGGAAGTGGCCCACTTTGCCCAATGAATGAAGTGCACTCTGCAGATGGGAGCTGGGGTGTTTGGAAGCGGGTGTTTGGAAAGTGGTAGCCAGATTATTTTATTTTAAGGCTCCATTGCAGCAAAAGGCAGGAAAACAGACAGGGGGAGAGTAGTGAGTGGTTCACTGGCACCGATTGTCTACCACAGCAGGTTCAGCACTTCGATTTGAGTGACTTCTCTCTCCAGATGGTTGGTGGGAGCTCACTACCCAGATCTTTGCATAGCATGCTCCATAATGAAAACGTATGGCATCACTTGCTATCTTTTAAGAGCTTTTTTTCTTCAGCCCAAGTATAGCTCAGTGTGTTATGGATCCCTTCTCTGCCTGATGCAGAAAAATCAGGTCCTTGTCACCCGCCCAACCAGGGACTGGGAGCTGGGAGTTCCTGTGTTCAAGGGAGACTCACTCACGCTTTTACAACTGTAAAATCCCACGAGAATGAGGAGCAGTCTTCCTGCCACAGGGAAATCAGTAAAATGGCCCCAGTTTTCCAGATCATGTTGCTACTTTGCATGCTTTTGTCTGACCTAAATATTCAGTATAACCAGCGGTTCATACCACTACACTGATTCTGTGGGAACTGGGAAATTCTAGTAACCTAAAGAAAGCATCTCTCTGTCCCGTCATAAGGCACGAGGGATTTGATAAATGGGCTTATAGAGGCACCATCTTCAGAAATGCTGGATTAACATTTCCAGCTATTCCAGGGTGGAAACCACTGCCTGGCTTTTCCAGCAGTGCAGGATAGTGTTACTTGCCCAACAAGTGACTGAATTTGTTTGAATAAGGACCCTTCTGATTTTGTTTGAATAAGGACCAGAACTATCTTCTTCTGAGTTCTGGTGCCCAGAACAAATTTCTTCCCTCAATATTGTAAAACAGAGAAAAAAGTCAAATAGGTCTTGCTTCAATATAAAATACAAGCTGTAATTCACTGTAACTCAGAGTCAGATAAAATTATCCTGTACACATCTTTCCATGTATCAGTTCCCAGGGACATTTTGATTGATATCTTGACCGAAGCACCCAGCTCACTATGCCCTGTCCATGTTCAACATAGAACTACAACGTCTATTTCCCTAAGTTCTATAACTTCATTTTCTGGATATGAAAACCCACAAATCTGCCCTCTTGAATGTGTCCCCAGAGTCTTTGAAGCTGTCTAGTGACCTTGTTTGTTTGCTGTGTGGGGTTTTTTTTCTCAATGGCATCAGGATTTTGCATCTAAATCACAAAGCAAACCTGGGTTTGATTGGATTCTGCTGACTCCTTCCCAGGCAAAAGCAAGTCCAAGCTCCTCAGCATCCATTCTCATGCTCTGGTAAAGCTCTGCTTGTCACACATGATATGTGTGACACACTGGATTCCCTTTGTTTCCCCCAACTTTTGATTTTCCATCTGAGACGTGGAGTGAACTGGGAAACACAATCAGTGGAAGAATATACAGGAAATAAAAGCCATAAACAAAACTGGCTGGTTGAGTCTCCCTGAGGTCTGGAGTACAGTTGTTGAAACAAAGCACTGGTGACCCCAAAAGATCTGAAGCTAAACAGAATCCTTTCAAGATGGAAATGTGGGACAAAGATGGCAGAGATGAGTTGGTAATGGCCTCATCTTTTCTTTTGTAGGCTCTATTCCAGATGGAGCTTTAAAATAACAGCAGCATGTTGGACCCACAAAAGGGCAGGGCTCAGAGTTAGGAAACCTTCACCTACTGTGAGACTCATGGTGGGATTTGGTCTTCCTAAACCTGGAGAATTGCCTTTTAAAGATCCAAATAGTCAGGGCTAGAGGCATCTTACCAGACTAACTCAGCTGCCATTTCAGGACTAATAAATACAAACCTTTATAATCTATTTCTGGGGCATATAAAAAGAAGAAAATACCTGATGTTAATATCCAAGATGGGCTTCAAAAGAGATACTGTTCTTCCTAGTCAAAAAAATCAATAATCCTCTGTAAGTGTCCAGATTTCAGCAACCAGAATCTCCAGCCTTCACCCATTAGCAGGAGGGAAACAGGGAAAGGATGTTATTCTCACAGCAGGGAAAAATGAGGGGATATTACAAGTATTTCTCAAGAGAGATCCTTGGTTTTGGAAAATCTGGATGCTTCTCACAGATGTTAAAAAGAAAAGGTTTGGATTCTGCCTCATGGCGTAGGTGCTAAGCCAGCTTGAAAATGTTGGCATCATCACGAAATGCCAAAGTTCACCACACCTAGTTAAATTCAGCATTTTATTGCAGGGTGGTCAAACACTGGAACCGGTTTCTCAGGCAGACTGTGCAGTCTCCATCCTTGGATACGTCCAAAATCCAACTGGACAGGGCACTCAGCAAAGTCCTGACCCTGCCTGAGCAGGGTGTTGGACCAGGAGATCCCAACCCCAATGATTCTGTGATAAACTCCACCCTTGTTTTGTGTCATTCTGAGAATTTCTGTGTGACTCAAAAATTCTTCTATTCTAAGAACTGTAGAGCCTTAATATTCATTTAAGTGGGAGCGAGATCAAGTTCCAAGATGTCAGGGTGGCAGAAAGCTTTTTATCTCATAAAGCTCCTGGGCACCTTTTACTGGAATTAGCTCTGGGCTTTTTTCCCTTCAGATATTCTCCAGCCTTTGCAAAGGAAACTGCAGTAACAAATCAGATTCTGCAGTACAGCATTTTAAGTCCTGAAGCAAAATTCAGCAGTTTTAGAGGGACAGCATAAAAGGGAATGGGGCGGGGGAAGTGGGGTGGGAAGTATTTATAATCCCTTTAATATTTTAAAATTTAATTATATCCAAATTGGGTTAGCGAGACTGACAAGAATACTGCATCTAAAGCATGGAGCCCAGAGGCAGCATTGGAAAATGAGAGGAGAAATTAATAATAAAAAACTCCTATTGCTTCAAGGCAGCAGACTGGAACACTGACATTCCATTACTCCGTCTGTCTGCTGAATTCATTTAGCATCTGTGGCCTAAATAGGCTAGTTTTAAAGAGGCATGCTCCAGTTTTCATGTTGGCAGGGGGTGGGGGTTGTCAGAGGATTTCTCTTCCTTGAAATCCATCTCAGGAAGGCACATCAGGCTGTGGTTAATAGGGGAGAGTCCCTCTGACCTCCCAGCAGTTGTAGTTAAGTGATAGCTTGGAGTGTTCTGTAAAGCCTTCCAGAGTGGGGGCTGCAGCACTGGGGGCACTGCAGATCCATTTCCCAGGACAGAGCAGGAGCAGGGATGTTGTGCATGGAATTGCAGCCCGGGGTTTAACTCTGTAAAGGCTCAAGCTCAGCCCTCACTGAAGTCCTGCCATTTCCAGCAGCTCTGCATTAAAAGGTGTATCAGGATATTAAAGTGAATCTCACAGAATTAACAGGGCAGATTGGGAAATGTCCTCCTTCCCCTCCTCTGAACCCCCAGCAGTGCCCAGCAGCCCCAGCCACAGCCTGTGCCCCCCAGACTTCCCAGTTCTCCCTCGGGATGCTCCTTCCAGCTGCCAGCTCCATCCCAACCTTTGGGAAGGGCAGAGACAGCTCCTGGGGCAGAGTGGCTGCTGTGCCCAGGGAACCCACACTGGAGGCCAGGGAGAGCCCAGGAGGGGGAGAAGGGAATGATTCTCCAATTTACTTCCCCAAAACCTACAAGTGTTTCACTTTTGGGTATTTTCTGAAACATCTGGATACCAGGAGGATAAAAGGTACCAATGTAACCTCCCAGTAAGATCAATTGCTTAAAGCTTTCTGTGTATTTCCAGTCTTTTTGGCTTCCTTCCCAAGCTTATAGAAACAGGTCTGTGACTTTCCTTGGAGAAGAATATAAAGTATTCTGTGTAGTCCTATTTTTTTTTCTATTTCCATTTTATGCAAATAAACTTTTATTCCCTCTCCCCTGATTTATCATCTTCAAGGTCTTTGTGTAAATTACGCAGGAGGGAAAACCATGGATTTTATGGAAAGTCATATAGAAGCTGTTAAAATTGGCCTCTCCTCCTCCTCCTCATTGTTCTTTGCTCTCAGTGTGGATTTTATCAAAACTTTTTATCGAGTTTAATGGAGATTACCCAACAGACAGAGACATGATAAAAAATTTTACGGATGCAGCCGACCATGAAACACAGCCATGCTTTTTGATTTCAAGCATGTAGGGTCTTATCCAGCAAGATTCTCCCAGCTACCTGCAAAATCCAAGTTTTCTGAAGTGTAAGCTGGTGGAGAATGACTTCCCCCAGGAAGGGAAGAGGGAAGGTGAGACCCTCTGCTTTCTTCACCTCATGTGCTGGGAGAAAGAGCTCATGAGCTGCCCAGAGTTACTGTGAACGAGATGCTGCTGATTTCTGAGAAAATTTAATAATATTTTGGACATGAAGAGAATCTTGCCTATTGTCATCCAGCCATAACCAACACTGACACAGGCACTCTTCACCAAAACAACTCTTGCCCTAAAAATGTAACCACAGTTTTAATCCTTACTCTGGCATTTTTTTTCCATCACTGAGTCCTTCTTTGGTCACCTTCTGCTTGAAACTCCAGTCACTGAAGTCAGAGATAAATTGGTTTAAGAATGTGTAAATACTGCATTAATGCTTCTTGATATAATTTACAGCCTCCACCTTGGCTGCTTCTAAAAAAAGTGGGTACTCTGTAAACTTTCATGCTTTGTCCTGAATTTGTTATTTATGCTTCCAGGAGGGCCATCTTCTTTTTATTTTTGCATTTCAACAGAATTGAAAGTAAATACCTGGCTTGCATCTTCCCAAGCACATGTGCTGCAGGGAAATCTAACCACTGGAGAGCTGCTTTTAAAGAGTTATGTTATTCCTTCTTCCTCCCATTAGGCAGCAGTCCAGCCAAATTTACCTTTGCTTTGACTTAAACATATTTCTTTTCTAGTCTTTTTCTACAGCAACAGTCTGGCCTTAGGCAAATCTCCTGGGAGACTTGGTTAAAAAGCACCTGTGCTACACAGGCAAACAGATATTGCAGAGTTGCTGTTGCTCTCTCTTGGCCAACACTGAGTATTTCACTGAGGTTCTTATGGGATTCATCTCCATCACAAAGGAAATGTCCTGTAGTGTTGAAAGAGGACTTAATTTCAGTTATCATTATTTCATAGAATGAGAACTGTACTGTTATAAATCACGAGAGAATTTTCTGCAGTTTTCATTGAATTCTTTCTGCTTTAGTCTCACAACTGTTTCTTCCAATTCACAGCCTTTTCTGCTCAGCTTCCTTCCTTCTTTAACTGCTCACTTCTGCCTTTCCTTTTTTTCTCTATGGAGATAAAAAAGTCCCAATTAGACCACTGCCCAAATATGCTAGGTTGCTCATCATCTTTTTCCCTTTGTTTATGTATCTTCATGGCAGTGCCTGCCTTGATAACAAACAATTCTGTAATCACATCAAAACTAGCAGGAATAAACCTATCTTTGGTAAGCACATGCAGATTCCTTTTAGAGATGTGTTTATTAATGGCAATCTTAAATCATTGGTTGGTGTGATTTCACTGACTTGTATTTAACTTGCATTTGACAGGTTCCATCTCTTTAAGAATTTTCCTTCAGGGAGTAGCTTAGTTCATTTTTCTGAAGAGAAGCAACGACCTCCCCCAGGTTGTTTCTTGACTGAAGTAATTGCTGTGACTCCTCAGGTCCCAGACAACCAACAGATAATTAGTTCCAATTAAGTTCTCTCACAGGTGCTTACGAAATTGCCATTTGGAAGCAGCAGGTTCTCCTCGAAGGTGAACTGAATAGTTGGGAAGGGAGCACCAAAGATCAGAGCCAAAGAAGGATCAGCCCTGCTGCGGTGCTGCTTTTGGCTCTAGCAGGGGTACGTACCAAGTATGTTTTTACTTTTAGACTTGGGGTTGCTCAGTGTGGGTCCTTGTTGGGTTTCTTTCACTCTTTAAAAAGGGGGGAAAAAAAAGGCAAACGATGTAACTTTCAAATGGCCACTGTGTGAGAGCTGTGCTGAGGAAAGCCTGGGGAGCAGCACCTGAACTTTGCCACAGAGGCAGGAGCAGCCCTGGGGGTTACCTGTGCTCTCCCTGCAGAGTTTTTGTGTCTTGGGTCAGTGGGGCTTGAGTTTCACTGCTGAGTAACACACACAGTCTGAGCCATTCTTACTGGTGCAACAGTTCTTAGCTGCTTCTTACTGGTGCAACTTTGGGGATCTTAAAGCTGCTTCTTATCCAGAGAAGGATCATGTGTTTAACTGTCTGTAGCTTGTTGCTTTATGTGGGAGTCGGGAGGGAGTTGTAGAACTTATATTAAAAGACAAAAAGTGTTTATGAACCTGACATGTGACTAAAAGCACAAAAAAGCTTCAGGTTTTAGCTTAATTCCTATCTCAGTCATTGTTATTTCTGTTGTCTGTTATTCGTGGTGGTGTGTATTGTGCTGCTTTTGAATTGTGTACTGGCACTTTAATTCAACCAGAATGCAGATGTAGGGTGCAATGGGTGCAGCTTTGTGCCTGCACTTGGCTCTTGGACAGCCTGATGCTCTGAATTCCAGTTTCTGGCCATACTTTGAGCCAAGACAGTGCTTTTTATTGCAGACTGAAGAAAGTAAGTGTATGTAAAACACCAGCAATGTTAATCTTATCCCCAGATAGTGCCAGCATTGTTCACCTGCTCTGGTAGTGCTGCAATTTAGACTCCCCCATATGGTTTCTACCAAGCCTGGCTGGTTTCCCCTCACCCATGGTGGGGAGAGTCTCTGCTCCATTGGCACTAATTAATTAATTAATGTCTGAGAGAGCTGCTCCACGTGGATTGAATCACTAGGCTGGAAGAGATCTTTAAGTTGGTTGGTTGTGGAGGAAATGCCCTTGAAGAGGCTCTAGGTTGGTCATCTTTGAACCTACAAGGCCCCTTTGAGATCTCTGGGGCTGCTGCAGCACTTTGGGCTCTGTCGATAAGTGGGCACCTGGAAAGATCAGGAAGCTTTTCACTTCATGGATTCAATTATTCTTCTTTTTGTCACCCAAAACCTCCATCAAGCTTTCCATGGTAGCAGTTAGACTCATCATGAATATGCATGTCTCAATTTACTGACTTCCTTAAAATTTGAGTGTGCTTGAAACTGTTCCTTTCTTTGGCATGACAAACTTTGCTCAGGCAAGGAGAGGCATATTTTGAATAGTGTGCAACACTTTGTTCCATCTTATATTTTCTGTTAGTTATAGTCTGAAAATGAGAAATTGTGTTTAAAGAACAGAGAATATTTACTAGTTTCCATCTTCACTCTATAAATCTAGAAACTTGATTACTGGGAGTTGAAGTATGTGGGCTTCAGTGGCAGAGGGGGAAAAATGTATATCACAATCTATTATTAGCCCAGAAGAAAACCACTAGATTTCCTTTTTTATTCCTATCTTTTTTAGCTCGGGAATTTCTAGTGATAAAACTCAGTCACTTCTCATCCCAAGCATGTGTAGATCTTTGGGCCTTAAACCAACCCCTTCCCTCAGCCTGCAGAATTCTGAGCTTTATTCACAAAATGGCACTGGCCTGAATACGAAGTGCCACACTTTATGTGGGAGGAAGAAGACAGGAAAAATGTTGTGGCAGGTGGCTTAAAATAAATAAGACTCAAACAAGCTCTGCTTGGAAGTGCTCAGAGCTCAGGAATGCTCAAAGCAGGCCCTGCAAACCTGCTTGGGAGAGCACTCAGGGGAAGGTCAGTTGCAATTATCGTATGGTTTTGCAATTTTTTTCGCCTGGATGTTATTGCAACCAACACTGTGTGCATTTACATCCTAGGAGATACATAAACTAACCTCTAAATACCACCTCAAGCCCCTAATTATAAACCCAGATATAGGGAATGTACCATAGACCTGTACATTAAATATAATGCACCTGAGACTAGGACTTGGCTTTAAAGCTACAGTTTTACTTAAGTTTTTCACTGCCTGGATTATAATTTTAGTAATGTGAATAAGAGACTGTGCAGATGCTAACCAGATGCTAATATCCAACTGTAGTTCCACATGTTTCCATGTAATAACTAAGTGTTACTATGGTGATAACAGATTCACTGGAGGTTTGATTTAATAAAGCAGGATTGCATGTTAGTGTCTGTGCAGTTGCCATAGTTTTAGCCAAACAATTGTGCTGCTTCAGACTGAATTGATGGTGTTGCCACTGAGCTGAGTTTCCCTTGTAAATCTGTTTTTCAGGAATAAATTTGCTATGTAAGCAGGTTATAGTATATTGCTTTAATTGATCCCTCTTCCTCCAAATGGCAAAAAAGGATGGTTTTGAATATGAGCACAAAAGCCATTTTGCTAAGAGGTGGGGGTTCTTTTCCTTTCCCTCTTTATTTTAATGCTGCATTTGACTTCTGATTTAAAGATCTTTAAGCCAACTGCCCAAGGCTTGCCAAGGGAGCCAGAGAAGTCAGAATAAGCAAAGAATCTAAGTTGGCTTTCACATGAGAACACCTGTGTTTGCAAGTGACAGCAGAGGATGTTCAGTTTTATTGCCACCCATCCCAGAAACTGAGCAATAGGGCTTGAGTGTTATTATTTAAAGCTTATAAAGTGCAGTCTGATAGGTACTGATGGCCAAGCTCTGCAGTTCCTAGCTCAGCTGGCCTGTGGTGTTGGTTTAACACACACCAGAACCACGAGCACTTCTGTCCTCGCCCTTTGGTTCTGACTTTCCTGGCTGTGCATTCTGCCTGATCAATCCCAGATCCACAGGGCAGCTCCCTGCACTGTGAGAAGGCAATAGAGTTTCCACTCCCAGGAAAGCTGGGCCCAGCTGAGTCCATTTCTTCGCTGACCCCAGGACTGTTGCTTCTCCAAGTAGTGAAAGCTCTGTGGCTGTTTTTGGTGTAGGATTTTCTCAACCCTCTGTAGCTCCACTTCCACAACTCCCTGGCAGGAGGGTGCAGGCTCTGCTCCCAGGGAAGAAAGGACAGGACCAGGAGAAACGGTCTCGGGCTGTGCCAGGGGAGGCTCAGGCTGGACATCAGCAGGAATTTCCCCATGGAAAGGGTGGTTAGGCCTCAGAAAGGGCTGCCCAGGGAGGTTTGGAGTGCCCATCCCTGGAGGTATCCAAGGAATTCCTGGATGTGGCACTCAGTGCCCTGGGCTGGGGATAAGGTGGGGATCAGTCAAGGGCTGGGCTCGATGATCTTGGAGGTCTTTTCCAACCTCAGTTATTCTATGATTCCATCCATGTGCTTGACCTGGAGAGCAGTGTGTCGGTCAGAGCTGAGAACTCATCTGCTTTCTACAAGACCACGAGGAGCTCTTGGCTTCTGTTACATCTTAATAATAGAAATAATAATAACAATAATTAATAACTCTAATGATAGTGATAACCTTCCAGCTGAACATGTGCAATTTGTATTGCCTCAGCATTATTCCCAGGCAGAGCTTCATTGATATTCAGTGCATCGGCGTGTCTGTCACTGCTCCGTGCACTTTGGGTCTGGAATCCTTAGGGAGCCTCGCAGCTGTCAAATTGACTTCCATCATTTCTCTCGGAGCTGAGAGACAAATTATCCAGCCAGCCATCAGCCTAGGCTCTGCAATCGAACTTGCAATCTCTAAGTGATAAAATGCTGCCTCCCAGGTCAGACAAACAGTCCGGCTGTGATGGAGGGTTGAGCTGGCTGGGAGTGTTGATATTGTTTGTTGGTGTCCCATTTTTACTTTTTTTTTTTACTTTTTTTTCCCCCAGAAGCTGCTATTGAGCTGCCTTTTTTTTTTTTTTTCCTTTGGTGGTTTGTTTTTTTGTTTTTTCGTGTCTTTTTGAGAAGTATTCATGGTCTAATGATCCGGCAGGCGCCTGGGTGAGTCACTGACATATGTCGGCTCGGAGTCCCACTGGGACAGACGCTGCTCCTGGGCGCTGCCGACACGGAACAGAAAGGACGGGCGTTCACGGCTTAGCCTGGCCGTGGGATGGCAAAATTTACCCCGTCAAAGGCACTGGGGCGGTGAACGACTTGGAAAGGCTTTCCCAGTGTTTCACCAGGGGTAACTGTGAAGAGGTTTGGGGGAGGTTTGTTCTGCATCGTCAGAAGAGCCTTAGTCCCATCCCCACTTCTGCGCTCAAGTCGTGACTCGAGCGTTTTGCTCAGGGTTTTTGCCCTACCCTGGACACACCGACCCGTCTGTCCCGCACCCGCTTGGCTCACAGCTCACGGTGCGAATGAGACAAAATCCGCAGGTTGGACCCGACGGCTTTAAAAAAAAACAGCGGGGGATCCACCCCGGCAGCTGCGGGCCGAGGGATGGAGGGGGAGAGATGGAGAGCTCCCACCTGGAGGGAGGGAGCGCTCCCGACGGCAGCTGCTGCTCGGCCCCTGCCCCGGGACGCTCCCGGGCCGCTTCCATCTCCCGGGCCGCTTCCATCCCTCGGGCCGCTCCAGGGCCATTCCCCGGCGCTCCCGCCCCGTCTTGAGGGCGGCGGGGGGGACGGGGCGGGCAGCGGCCGCCAGGGGGCGCCAGCGCGTGCGGGCCCCCCTCAGCTCAGCGGGGCCGGGGGCACCGGGCTGGGAATCCCGGGGGCACCCTGACAGGAATCCAGCTCTTCCTTGCATGATTCCATTGCTGTCATCATCAGCTGTGTTTGGGTGAAACTGCATGCAGGATCTGAAGGGTCCTCATGAAGATTTGAAATACAACCTGATCCTTCCTTTGGTTAAACCCACAGAGGTACTTTCAAGTTTGTTTGTTTGTTTGTTTTTCCTGCTGGGTTTATTGTTTCTTTGCTCAGATTGCAGTCAGGATTAATTGCTGTTGTACCTTTTGTAATCCCAGACTGATTTGGGTTGGAAGGGACCTTCAGGCTCAACCTGTGTCACCTCCTGCCATGGGCAGGGACACCTTCCACTATCCCAGGTTGCTCTAAGCCCTGTCCAACCTGGCCTTGGACACTTCCAGGGATGGGGCAGCCACAGCTGCTCTGGGCAGCCTGTGCCAGGACGTCACCACCCTCACAGCCAGGAAATCCTTGCCAATATCTGTTCTAAACCTGTTCTTTGTCAGTATGAAACCATTCCCCCTTGTCCTATCACTCCAGGCTCTTATAAACAGTCACTCTCTACCTTTCTTCCAGGCCTTCAGGTTCTGGAAGACCGCAGTTAGGTCACCCTAAAGCCCCCAGGTTTGGTGATAATACACTTTGCATTTAAAAGTGGCATAAATGTTCTGCAAGTTAAACAACAATCTCCAGTATTTCTTTTTTCTCAGAACGTTCCGAAGTTACCAATTAGCATCAGTATCAGGGTTTTTTTATGCCATTTCCTTTCAGGTTTTTCACTTTCCTCTTTCTACCACCTCAGCTCTTAATTATGGCTGTCAAACAGAGCACAAGCCAGACATGGCATTTAGCAACCTAATTCTACCATCCTTCTTTTCCATTTCCTTTCCTGTAGCATTCACAAATGCCTATACCAGTGGGTACCTCTGACATTTCCAAATTGCAATTTGACGGTGTCAGGAAGGTTCATGAATTATTAAAGCGTCTCAGCATCATAGAGGTTGGAAAATTACATGTAATTTGACAAAACAAGCACACGCAGAAAAAGAAAACCCCACCCAGGCATTCCCAAATCAAGAGAGCACCTTTAAAACTTTCCTTTGAATTTGCTTTAAAGGCTCGAATAGTAGGAGAGCTGCATGAGTCATTCTCTCTGTGTCTCTCTCTAGAACAGGAAAGCTCGCAGAGGGTGGAGGCATGTCAGCACAGAGTGGTACACTCTAAAATATCAGCTGAAATGACTAGGCTGGAGAAGTGGGAGGACTGATATTAGTCACAGCCGCTGCACAGCTCAGAAGATGAAGGCAGGAGGAATTACCGGACAGGCATCTGCCACTCTGCCCAGCCTTTCAAAACTTCTGTCTGGGCTTCAGATCTCTTCAGTCTTCCTTCAGAATGCTCCTTTTCCCCTTTCACTGTGGCACTCACTGTCTTGGCCAGGCATAGCAGCTGTGATGTTAGAGAGAAGCTGAATTCACCCCACAGACTGTACCAACAACTTCCATCTGGGATCATTTTACTCCAGCCTTTTGTTCTGTGTCCCACTGGATGCACACGGGAGCTGCTGCCACCATCCAGCTCCATGAGCTTTAGTGGGATGAGGATCTGTGCAGGGGCACCAAGATCACGGAGAGATCTTTGCTGGGCTCTCCTGCCCTGCTGCAGCAGCTCTGTGTCTGCACAAGGCAGTGGTGCATTCCCATTTCCCAGCCCTTGTTCCTTTGCCATTCCTGCATTTGTCTTGGTGACCACAACATACACACCACGAACTGGGATGAACGGGATGTAAGCACCATGTCAGGCTCTGTGATTGCAGTAGTACCAAACTAGTTTGGTTCAAGAAAAGGGGCAGTGTGTGCTCTGAGTGTGTGAATTCCCCAGTTATAATGGAAGAAAGCTCTCTGAACATTAGCATTGTTCCAACATGATGAATATTTGCTTTGGTGTCTGCAGCTAAGGGATTTTGAAGCCTTTTACACACTTCAGCTCACCTCTGTGTGCTCATTTTGCTCTTTCAATATATCTGAAACCAATGTTTTAACCTACTTTATATGCAGAAAGTGGGGCAGCCTGACAAATTTTGCAAGAAATGGCTGGTGTCAGCCACAAACTGAGCTCAGGAGCTTTCTTTTCCACTTTGTTTAAAGTTCTTGTCCTGCAAATAATCCTGAAGCCAAATGAGTAAGAGAAATGCAGATCACACAGCATTACCTTGTCCTGGGTGGAGCATGGATACTTCTAAATTTCTGTAAAAGGCTGGGCACATCCCATTTTGCCCAAGCTATCAATTTTTAATAACTTTTAATCCCAGCCATGTGCCTGGTGCCAGGTATTGGTTGTGCTGAGCAGGTCTGGAGGACAGTCGAGTTTGAGCCAAGTCACAAACAGCCTGAGGAGCAGGACAGGGCTGTGCCCTGCTTTGTCCAGGTTTTGGTGTAGTGTGTCCTCCTGCTCATTCAGAGATGGGAGGAGGTTTGTACTCAGATGAACTCCTCAAAAAAGACAAACACCACGTTGCTGTCAGACCCTCTGCTCAGCCTGGCGAGCGTTGCAGGATACAGACCTCTTATGTAGCTGAATTGTTACCAGAAGGTGTTTCATTAAATAGCCCAGTCTTGCCTCTGTTCTATGCTGGTTAATCTCCCTGCAGTGTATCTGATAATCTTATATATCACATTTAACCAAGCCAAAAATAAAACCTGCAACAGACCTTCCTGATTGTCTGTGACTGTCTGGAGAAGTGATTTCCTCAGCGCTGTGAACCAGTGTGGATTTGTTCTTACCCAGATTTCAGCAAATTTCAGCATTTACCACGTGCAAATACTTCCTTAGTATTTGCTCCTCCAGAAACATTTTAATGTCAGCTATCATACCTTTTTCTTTGAAAGAAAGAAAAAAAAAGTCCCAATCATTTACTCTAATTTTCTGGCAAATTCTGAAAATAATTTTTGGAATTGTACCATTCCTCTGCCCTAATTGTGTGCCTGGAAAGCATCTTAACAGCTGTGAAGAATTCTCAAGTGAGTAAAATACAGTGTGAAAGCTTACGAAAGTTATAAGTGAGCTGTACTAACTGATGTTATTAAATCATTTCATTGGTTAGAACATCCAGAGTAGTTCACCCTTCCCTCCAGGCTGGCCATTGACTTTTTTATGGCATATATTGAAATGTGTTTCCCAAATTATTATTTTCAGGATGATAAGGGTGATAGCAGGCAAAGAAAAAAGACCCTCTTGCCTTTCATGGTGAAACTTGTCCTCCTGAATTCATTTGTTTGCTTTTCTGATTTATTTTCTTTTGATCAGAACCATCTGACCCTCGTGTTTAAAGGAATGTTCTTTGCAGTTTTGAAGTCTGCGTGTTATAACATCAATCCCACAACCTGCAGCGAGAGGAGCTGGCAGCGGCATCCTCAGCTCATACTCAACAAATCCATCCCTCCTGGCATGCCAGGCACCTGCAGCACATCAGCAGTGTCATTGGTCCCTGTGCAGAGGGAAAAATCCAGGCTGCAAAGTTACAGATTCTCTCATTTTGTGAGAATGTTTTCGTACGTGCAAAATCCTGCACGTGCTTGGTTTCCTGAGCCTTCCCTCTCGGCATTTGGAGAGGCGGCTCTCTTGCTCAGTTTGAAATGCATTTTCTTCTCCTCTGCACAAAAAAATATTCCCAGCCTCTCCATCCCCTATGCTGGTTTTCAAGGCAAAACCCAAAATTTGGATGCTGGGAGAAGTGCAGCATGAGCACAATGTGCTAACGACTCATCCAGGATCCAGCCACTTCCCACCCATTCCCTGCACTGATCCAGGATCAGTGCCTGAGCAGTGAGGTCATGCAGCTTGGGGAGGAAACAGGGAGAGCTGAGGTGGGGATTCTGTGATCCCTGGGCTCTGTGTTTTGTGTTCTGAGGCTCTCCACTGTCAGAGCAGGGCAGGGGACAGTCTGTGTTTGGTTTGTTATGGAATGTCAGGGGAGAGAGACAAGCAGTTCTTTCCCGGGGTCTTTTCTTGTCCTTTGAGGCTATTGGCTTTCCAGGTAGGAAGCTTTTTATGAAAAACAAGTCACTGGAGTTGCAGAAAGAGTCAGTGCCGATTCCTGGTTTGTGGCAAACAAGTTCCTCTTTTCTGTTGAAGTGGAACCTCTGGATTTTGCCAAAACTCAATTTTCTATGGACCAAAAGAAACCAAAGCACCACTTTAGCCTTGACCTTGTCCCATGTGCTTTTGGAGATTCAGCCATCATGTAAGTATTTAAGCTGATAGTTGAGCTCATTTGTAATATTTGTCCTAATGTTTGGTAGTGAACTACAAATATGTACCACCTTTTTGGTGCAGGGGTTGGTAGTCAGAAGGAACAATATTGGCACAAAAATTACTGCTTCAGGTTTGAAATTCCTGCCTCTTAATTCTTTCAGATGGCCATTCATCAGTTATTCAACTGCATAAACACACCCTTGGTTTAATTTCTGGTTTAAATTGTTCTCGTTAAGGAGTTACTTTTGACTTACAGGAGTATGAGATTAGAAAGCGATTCTGATGAGGTTTGTGTGGTTTGTCTCTTGACTGCATGTCCTTTATAAGGCTCTCAGAATGTAAAAGTAAGGTAAACAAATAATGGGTTAAAAGGAAGTGTGGTTGTATTATTTTATTTGAGCAGGTCAGGCAGTACTAGAGAGGACTGTGCTGACTACACTGACATTTCACTGCAGTCACTGACCAGGTACTTCTCTGGAAATGATTCCTAGCACCTTATTTCATTATCAGACGTAAAATAGGTCACTCTGGGGCTTTGAATTCTGTAGTGAATCTGTTCAGGTGACCTCACAGCAGCATCCTGCAATCTGCTATGGTGGGTTGGAGCAGCAACAATTTCTTCACAGCATGAACCTGCCACTGCCCTCCCTGGTTCTCCTTTGAAGTAGGTCAAGCCTGTGAACTGCAAAGACTCCGTGGACCCCTCATTTATTTCACCATTCCTGCCTCAGGATGCAGAGTAGAGCTGTCCTCCTGCACCCGGTGTGAGCACTGGAGCTCAGGTGTACAGAACACAGGGAGTGTGTGCCAGGCCTGCATCACAAGGCTCTCCCTGGCCTCCTTCTGCAGCTTGAAGAGGATAATCTGCAAAAACAAACTCTTAAAGGAGTGGTTTCCACCCAGTTGTTTATCAATGGTTCTTTTCATCCCTGTTCTCCGGCTTTTCTTTGATTTTTTTGTTGTACTATCTGTTTGAAGGTGCTGCAAGTTGCATAACCACATACAGCTTTTACTTGGGGCTGTCTCTGTGCACAGCTTCAGGGGAACCCTCAGATCCAGCAGAGTCACCTGGGCCTTACTGGAGTGTCTGTCACTGAGTTCGGGGTTTTTTAAATTTCCTTCTCAAATCAGGATTTTCTTTTCCCATCTTTGATTTGGATTTACAGGCTGGTTAAAAAAAAGTACAGAATGTTGCCACAGTTTTGATTCATTTTTTTTTATATCATAGCAAGAAAAGGCAAAGTTTCTTGTACAGGTGTTCTCAAGTTTCACTAGTGAGTATTGGATGAGAAACTTAAAGAAAAACTTGTTCAACTTTGTCACTGACATGGAAGGAAATGTCCCAAGGTCCTTGGCAGCTGGTCTTCTTTATTAATGATATTGCACAATTAGGTATTGCACGAAGTTTTGCCATTAAAAGCATTTCTAAGGAGAGTAGATTTAATTTTCTCTCTTTTACTGACTGAGGAAGTTAAAACCTTGAGAAAGGAAGTGATTATTTAGAGACCCTAGAGAGGAAACTGAGCCCAGGGGTTCTGTATAATGACCATATAGACAATGTAACCTGCCCTGAAATACTCACAGCAGTTCAGAAATACCTGTCCTGCTCTGCACTCCAAGAGATAAAATACCTGTTGCTGCTCTCTTTATCCCTCTTTCTTTCCTGGACCTGGGATGTGAAAATGCAGGTGCCCCATGCCCAGCAAGGTTTGGTGAGTTGAATTTCAGAGCTGCCCCAGAGGTGTTTGCTCCACAGTGCTGCCACTCAGAGAAAGCCCAGCTGCTCCAGGAACTGATGCCTGGAAAGAGTGACCTGGAACAGAGACTAGACAGAGCAAAAGGAACAAAATAGGTACTTACTGAAAGGATACACCTTGGGCAGTGCAAGAGCCTGGCTGGGGCTACACCCAAATCAAATCCAAGATGGATCCCAGTCATGAGTTTTTACACTTTTATGAGTTTTGGTTCATCTACGTATTGGGGTCAATTGTCCAACCACAGCCCCAGGTTATAAAGTCTCAGCCCCCTGGCTTGCCCCCTTTCCCTCACCATTGTTTCTGCTTTTTGAGTACTGGGTGTCCTTGATTCTCTGGCTGGGAAGGGATTGTTTTGTCTAACTACCCTGTGAAGAGAATTTACTAATACCCAATATGAAGTTTCAGAGTTACACATTAAGCAGCAGAGAATCTGAAAAATAAAAAAGCTAAAATCCAAGGCATCAGGACCAGCCTGCTTGTGCCCATAGGTGACACTGGGACCTTCAGCACCACTTAGCCCAGTGCAAGGGAAGTGCCAGGAGGGAACAGTGCTGGGAATGTGCTGTTGGTGGAGCCAGGATGCAGAAACCTCTTGATTTGCTCTGTGACTTCAGGTCCCAGCCCAGCTTTTGAAACTGTTCAGCAGAGGAGCAGTAAAGTGTTGCCACAGCAGCCTTATTGTCCCTGTTGATGTCCTTGTGCAAAACACAAATCTTAAAGCAAGTAAATGGGCTCAGCGTCCTGTGCAAGCTCTTGCCTCCATGGGGCTGTTACCCAGCATGGAGACAGCGAGGCAGACGCTGACAGGACTCTTGTTGGGCACAGTTTGTCTCGTTTGTTTATCTCCCGTGAGCAAGCTCAGCCGTGCTGGCTCATTCTTGTCAGACTGATCCCATCTGTGGTGGGTGTTCTCCGAGGTCAAGGGGAGTTGCCTGGGCCTAGTGGTCTCCAAAGCTGCTTCCACCCTTTCCTGTTAACGGCTCGGGAATCAGGAGCTGCAGCCTGGTTTTGTTTACTGATAGAGCTGAATTTGAGAGGGGAATCCCCATCTTCGTTCATTCTTTCAATCCATGGATACTAAAGCATCAGCCTCAAAACACTGGTCAAAAAGCCAACTTCCCACTGGCTGTAAATCAGGAATTAGAAAATGGAATGGGAAGAGAGGAGAGGAGGAGGACTTGAGGGGTCTTGCACCTGTTTTCACACCCTCTCCCAAAGAGAATTTCTTCAATTAGTAGTGAGGATCTTATGCAGGAAAACTTGGAAGAAATCAGGTTGCACAAATGTTTGGGGCTTTTTCCCCCAGTAGCTGCCATAAGTTGCATTACTGCAGATTATTTTATTCCTCTTTTCTCTCTCTCTATGGAACTGCAAAAGTGACAGTGCTTTAAATGGAAAGATTTGCAGCAAGCCATCAGTCACCATGCATGGAGGGTAGATCTCCTGGTTTAGTCTTGCTTGTGCTTCCATAAATCAGCATAGCTAAAATATTTGTGGTTGTCTGTAGGAGATTTATGCAGGTGGGAGCTTAGAGTCAGTCTGTCATTTTTGTGGGGGAAGTGAGAGATGGAACGGGTTGGGGAATGCTGGCTTGCAGGAAGGAAGGATTTATAATGATATTTTGGATATTTAGGGGTTCCACAGAGACAATTAGCAGAAATTCTGTGAGTGTACATTGTGTACACATCTCTGATTTGGGAGCAGCCTGTTGTTTCCCTGCATCCTTCTCCAGTCAGTCAGGTGGGGATGTTGTATGGAAGTTCCTTCTCTCAGATCTGCTTCAGGCTTGGTTTTCTTTTTTGCTCTTTCATTCCCTTAGGTCCAAGGTGTTCTGTGCCTGCATTCTGCCTGACTTTGGCTGATGTGTGCAAATGGGCTGTGTTTGTAATTGTGGGTTAAAAAGCTCTTACAGCCTCTCATCCCACAACCCTGACTGCAAGCTCAGGGACCTTTGCTGATAATTGTGACTGTGAGTTCTGAGCAAGATGAAAAGGAAGGAGGGACAAGAAAAACATCTTCGAACAGTGGCAACAAAATTCAGGTCCTGTTTTCAGTAACATTGTGTGACCCCAATGTTTCACTGGCTCATGGCAGCTCTGAATGTGACCCCAGACTGAGTGGAGAGACCGTGATTTCCACCAGCTGATATCCCAACACTATTCCTGTGGGACAGACATCCCCAGGAGCAGGAAGGGTGGGATAGTGTGAGAGTGCTCCAGACTCTGCAGTTCCTCGTCCCTTTGCAGGGCCAGGGCTGGGCTATGTGAAGGTCATGGCTGTGGCTTCTCCTTCCCCTTGTCACTGGTGGGATCCTGTTCCCGAGGATTTGCTGACTTGGCTGAAGTTCAGCACACAGTGGGGAGGCTGCAGAGCCCCAAACCCCTGTGAACACATTTTGGAAAGCTTTAAAAAAGTGCTGCTTATCACACAATACTCAAAAGTTCTCTGGGCTTCTTTCTCCGCTACAGTAGCAGGTTTCCGATTTTCTGAATACCTTTCTTGCACTCTTTGGTTCCCTGTTTCCCCCCAGTTTTAATCCAAGCTGGGCTGTAATGTGATACAGCCAGGGAGCAGCAGCCAGCCTGGGAGTCCTGCGTAATTCCAGCAGGGAATTCTGCACAGTCCACAAATCCCAAAGGACAGGAAGGGCAACTCCACCTACAGAATCCCAAAATCAACAGACTGACCAGAGCTACCAGGACCTGCCTAGGGGAAAAGTGCCCCTGTAGTATGTTGAGCCAAAAAGGAATTATCCAGGGCTAATAGAGGAGACATGCTTTGCCATTAATTTTTAGGGGGAAACAAAAATCAGGAAAATATTAATAATTTTGGAGTAGCATTGCTTGCTGTGTCACTGTCTTGTATTTTATTAAACTTCTGTGAAATAATTTCCAGGGATGTGTCATATAGGACAGAGATGAGTCTTAAACCAGAATTTTTTGTGTATTTTCCATCTTTGCCAAGTTCCTATAAATCTTTGCAGTTGTAGAGACAGCCTAAAAACTGCTAACATTTCCAACTACAGAGCATAACACTGAATAAGGATAGTTGAAAAATTTCTGTCAAAACTGTGTTTAATGGAAAATAGAGTTTTGATAAAATAGCATTTTCACTGAAAATAGCTGCTTTCCATGGAGAATGCTGTTTTTTCACTGCAATATTTTGACATAAATTTTAAAATCTTGGGCTGAAGTATGTACAGCTGTTCAAGTCCGTCTAGTGCCACTCATATTTCTTCACCTCCTCAAATTTGAGGTATTTTGCCAACTCTTTGGTTTTTAACATTGTGATACTTGGGAGTTTTTGTCAAGCCCACCTCTAGATTCCTGCCATAGGACTCTTGGTTTTGTGTTTAAAAACTGGGTTTCTGTGGCTTTTGAAGTTAGAGGGGAAAAAACCTCAAGAAAATATGATCCAATAACATGAGGAATTAGAAATTAAAGGAAGCTAATGAAAATTTAATATTGTTTCAAGTAATTCTCAAAATTTTTAACCCATTTATAAGTACTTCTATAGAAAATGTGTTGCCGGTCTGATTAATTATTATAATCCTTCACTCCATTTTCTGTGCCTTTTCCAGTTGTGTTTGCATTTTTTGAAATGGGGAAAAAAGGTCAGTACTGGACCCAAATATGGGCATACTCAGAGATTTACCTGGGGACAACGAAATGCTTTCTGGTTTCTCTTCCTTTTCCAGTGATTATTCCCAGTTTGCCTTTCTGAACATCCTGGAGTATTTTTCTGTTTTCCTGGAACTTTTTGTCCCAGGCTGAAGGTGCATCTGAACAGCAGCCTGCATTGTGTCTCTCTGGGTTAAGGTGACACCGTTTTTGTGCTGATCAAAGGGGACTCAGAGGGGGAAGGAGGTGAGAAGGGAAACCTCAGGCAGGAACCTGTGTTTTGTGTGGGCTTTCACACTTGTGATTTCACTTCACAGCTGGGGTGTGTTTCTGCTTGGAGATCCTTTTTTAATTCCAAAGTGATGATCAGCCAGTGGGGCTTGAGTGGGATCTGCCAGACCTGCTGTGACTGTTCCAGGGCAGAGTGAGGGGGAAGAGTGAAGGTCTGATGATCACATGGCTCTCTGGAAAGTGCTGCTTCCAAACTGGACCTAGAATCCCTCCTAGGAAATGTTAACTCTAATACTCAATCTGCCATAATAAAGCTTTTTTTTTTTTTTTTTTTTTTTTTTTTGCCTGTGTTCTCTGTTCAGATGACAGTGTCCAAGTACAAAACTTTATTCTAGTGAGCATCTGGAAATCTTAGGCTGTGTCCATGCTAGTAAAATCAAGGATGCCTGGGAATGTTCCCAGGAACGTTCCTCAAGTGTGGAACATGATACTGTACTAGTGAAGTGCTGGAATGTTGCTTGGCAGAATTTTGGCCCGAGCAGGCTGGTATTTGTCTCAGCTGTTCCCAGGTAGGGTTTGAAGCTGGACACCATTCCCAATAAGTGGTTTTTATGCACTCACCCAGATTCAGAGAGCTGAGAGGTTTCCAATCCCAGCATGAGCTGTTCTGTGTCAGCTGCTCTCAGTGCTTGGGCACATTCCTGTGCACATTCAATGTACTGGTACCGATATCTGTTACTTGAAGTGAAAATCTGCCTAAACCCCTCCCCCCTCTTGCCTTTCATGTCACCTTTGCTTCTCAGAGAACATGAACGTGTCTCAGGAGGTTGTTTACATGGTGTTTATTTAAATTATGCTCCAGCGAGTGTCATTGTAGCTGACTCTGTGTCAGTGATTTCCTTTGATCAGTCACAAGTACTGATTTAAAATGGGGTTCATGGGCATGAACTTCATGCAGGTGTGTATTTTGAATATGTAAGACACTTCTGAACAATATTAATTGTTTTGTGATGTGCTGGCTAAAAGGAAAGATCAAAGATTTACTATTCTAGAGCTATGTTCGTACATTGTAGAAAGTTCCTGTCCCCAAAACACCACAGTTTCAAGAGCTAACCCCCAGAAAAACTGTCCCAGGTTCACCTCTTTGTTTATTTAAAGGTCTGGGAAAAGCAGGGTAGCGGCCAGTGTAAAATCTAGTCACATGTAAATTGTAAAAATGAAATAGATATGGGCTCAATGGAGCATGGAGGCATCTTTTTTTTTTATGGGTTCATCAGAAATTAACCCATACTGTGGATTTTCATTTTACAGGGTTTTGTTTAATTCTTACCTTGATTTTAAGCATCTAGATTATAGATAAGATACATTTATATATAGCATATTATAACAAGATGATGACCCTCAATATTTTGCAAACAGACTCTAGAGTATTTGAAATTAGTTTGATTTGTCAGTATGAATTGAAAATGAGAGCTTCTGTTGGGATTCTGGGGTGTGAATTTGGGGACCGACTCTGTTACCCCAGGACCAAAGCAGTGGCAGTGCCCCAGGGAGGCTGGTGTGTTTGGAGCCCGGGATGTGCCAGGAACGGGACTGGGAAGTGGGGGTGGGATTGAGCCGTGAAGGAAATCAATGCTCAAGTGCTGGGAGCTGCCCTCTGGCAGGAGACTTTCCTGTCCAGGGCAAGCAGCCCCCCAGCTGTTTAAAACATCAGGCAGATGTTTTCAGTGGTTTCCATGGTGACTGTCACCCTGATGTGCGAACTGTGACCTCAGTGATCACTAATGCAAATGAAATTGGTGAAGAGTTGAGTCTGACCTGTCATCCCGATCCTTGCACACCCTCATTCTGCACATCCCGATCCTTGCACACCCTCATTCTGCACACCCCGATCCTTGCACATCGTTATTCTTCACACCCTTATCCTTGCAATTCCTTATTCTTCACACCCCAATCCTCGACACCTTTATTCTGCCCACCCTTATTTTGCACACCCCGATCCCGCACACCCTGTTGCTGTCTGCTGGAAGGGGAGAAACTCCAGCCGCGGGCAGTGGCTCCTGTGCCATTTCCGACCGAGTCCCCGGGGCTGTACGTCAGCCTTGCTGAGCGCAGAGAGGCTGTCCCCAGCCGCAGCTCTCGTACTTTCCTCCTGAGTCACAGCCCAAGTGACAGACAGCAGCGCTTTGAACCTCGCATTAATGAGAGTCCTCCCAGCCGCCTCGGAGGGCTCCGGAGCTGGATCACAGAGCTCCGAAAGGCCAAACTTCCATAGCACAATCACGGAGCCTGCACGAGAAAATTTCCCAGACTCAGTTGAAACCAAGTTTTTGCCTTCTTTGAGATGAAACGCTTATCGGGGTTTACAAGCCCTCCTGGTAAATTTTAGCCCTGTGCCGGGGGAATTCCCTGCAGGGGGTGGTGTAAATGTTGAGGAAAGCTGTACTGTAATTGTGAAAGCATGAGAAACCATAGAGGGGTTTTCAAATGAATTTTCAGGTTCATTCACAGCTTGGCTGAAGAGCAGCTGTGGGAAACAAACCTCCTGAGAACTGAAACAGTGCACGGAGTGGAGCTCAGAGCTGCAATTCTTCACTAAAGCAGGGAATTTAAGCATTTCAGTGCTGGGGAAATGAAACTGGCCGGTGCTCTGTTTCACTGGGTGAGAAAACAGCCCATTCTGTAGGGTTTGGCCTCATTACACAGTGATTTTCAAGAATTGGGAAGAAAAAAAGTTATTTTAAGTTTTCTTTACCTCTGGCATATCTTGAGAGGGGAAGTACTTTCATTTGAAATTCTAGTGCTAATCATCAGTGGCTTAATTTAGGGAGTTACTGAGCATTATTTTTGAAGGCATTGTGTGCCTGTAGCTGTCACTGAGTCAACTGGAGAGATACACAGGTGTTCATCATACAAAAATGTCTTAATTGTTGTCCTGCCCCAAATTGAAGGGCTCATTTTTGGTGCTGGGATCCTCCTTGGAACTGGTATTCCATCACAGGGGACAATATGAAATATGGAACATGCTTCCCTTATGGATTCTTCCCTTTTTAACCTAAATTTGCAGATTCATTTGTTCCAACGACTCGTGAAGAATGAATGGGGACAGACAGATCTTTTTAAAAAGCGTAATATAAATTTGATTGCCCTTTAAAATCAGTGCCAATAGGATCCAGATTTTCAAAGCTCATAAGTGCTTTATGTCCAGTGATTTAAATTGGAATGAGACACCTCTACAGCTTTTGAAGGTCTATGACTTTTATCTTTTAATTGCCACTGTAATGAAGAGGTGGAGCTTTTCAGGCCTGTCTGTCTCTGTGATAACCTCATCTCCTTGTGCCCACCCTACAAGGCCTCCCCAGCTTTATCTCTGAGACACTGAGCTCTTTGAATGAGTTTCCATTTGTTCTCAGCCAGATAAGCAGCACCCTTATAATATCCACTTGTTCCAGCACAGCTCTGACGCAGCTGGGGTGGTGAAGTCTTTATCAGATTAGAGTTTATCAGGCTCACAAACGCAGCCTGGACACTTCTTGTATCTCCAGGGTTACACTGAGGCCTGGGCTGCCCTTGGCTTCACAGTCTCCATTCAGGAAAGTGCTCAAGCACGTGCTTGAGCAAGTGAATAGTCCCACTCAGTAGCTGTGCAGTTCCCCTTGGCTTTGTTAGGGATCTGCTTAAACATTTCCTCAGATTAGAGCTTGAGGGTGGCTGATTTATCATCTAAGTCAGCCTCTGTGCACGAGCAGATTGTAATGGTCAAGGGGGAAATAATAAGTTCTGCTGCAGAATTCCCTGTGGAAAGCACACACCTGTTGCAGGAGGAGGCGCTGGAAGAGGAACTCTCAGTTCTGCTGGTTCACAAGTAGTTTTGAAGCATGAAAAATACTGCCAGGGGAAGCTGGTTTGCTGAAGGGAGTGCTGTTGTGCAGATGCCCTGTATTGTGAGTTCATCCTAAATAAGGTTTAATGCAAGAAGATCACTTATGTAATGGATAATTGAAATATGGCAGAAGTGCACAGGATTTGAACTCATGCTGAGGAAAAAACAAATCCACAGAAACCCGAGTCAGGGGGCAGGTTGTTGACAGGACAAAGCGATGTTGGATTGACAGTAAAGAAATGTTTTATATTTCATCATGTTCTTGAGTCATAGAAGCATTTGAGGTGCCTGAAAATACCAGTATGACCAGCAGTTTGAGCTCACAACTCTGACTCATCCCACTGAAAATGCCAGAGAAATAAAACTATTCTTTTGTATCCTTCCGGAGTGGACAGGAAACATTCCCAGATGCTCAAGAAAAGCACCCATCATATCAGGACACCTAAAATTCAGGGGGTTTAAAGATTGCAGCACCATATCCAGGAACTTTGGCATAATCCTTTATATCCCTACACACAGGTGGTGAAACTGTAGATAATGAAAAATCAGGACTGAGAAATTTGGGTCATTTGATAAGGAGGCTTAGTGAACTTTCCTGTATTTACTGTACTTTTGTTACTCCAGCCTGTGGTAGGTGCGAGCCTGTCACAGCTCCTTGTTGGGAAGCTTGGCTGTTCCTACCCTGAGATGTTTGGTTAATCTTTGAACTCTGGGGGTCCTTGGCCAGTCCCAGTGGGGCAGCCAAGATAAGAGGCACTGCACAGAGCAGGGGATTACACCCAGCCTCAGTTCATACCCATTTTGTAAATGATTAGTGGCTGCCTTAGTAAATAATTGTTCACCCCAGCGTGTGCAGTGCCCCAGCCTGTAAAATGTTTATAACACCTGAGAATAGTTTATTGCCTCCATATAAACTGCTTATAAATGGAAAATTAGTGTGGTGTGGGACCAAGGGCAGGGGCAGAGAGGGCAGTGTTGGGCCTCTCTTGCTGAACTCCAGGATCCTCCTGCCACGGGAGGGATGCGAGACCCTGCAGAGAAGGAAAAAGTCCCCATTTGAGTGTACCTGAGCTGGAATTGTCAGAGCCCTTTGGGCTCTAATGCATACAGGATTTATCCTGATGCAGATAAGAAGGTATTATGATGACTGGCAGCTGGAAGAAAATGGGGAATGCTGCCTGATTCAGTGCTGGAAGGGACTGGGTGACTCTGGGAGATGTTTCTGTCACTGCCTGGGGTTGGGAGAGTCAGGCCCTTCCTTATCTGTGGTGTCACAAATCACCTGGGGCTGAATCTCATACTCAGCTCTATCCTCCAAATATAAATAATTCAACAGGACACCAAAAGATGGATGATAAAAATCACAAATATCTTTCAGTATAATTGTGATGGACATGTTTTCCTTTATTTTCTCATCTTCCCTTTAAGGATGCGTTTGAACCTGCTTGACTCACCCTGTTCCCCCCGTTTGGATTGATTTCTGGTGGGAAGTTTAGCAGCTGTACCTTTGTTTTCTGTCTTCTCTCACTGCTGCAGAATATGAAATTGGAGATTTTTGTGTGTCAGAGAGTTTCTTACATGACTCAGTAGCCAGAGAACGCTGCAGTGTGCAATAGATGGAATCTGCCTTCTTGTCACTGAAGAGCCTGTGTCCCCCTGCCCCACTCCCCAAACCCCAAAGAGAGCTCTGAGGATACTTTAATGTTCAGTTATATCTGAATTAACCCAATGTCCTGGCATTTGTGTGTGTTTTTCATGGGACCTTCCCCTTCCACAGGCCCATTAATGAGGCTAAAATAACATAAATGTAACAGAAGCATAAGAATAACACAGGATCTCATCTCTTCATCCTGGCATCAAAACCAACAGAAACATGTGATGGGATCATGTGAATCCACATTGGCACCACAAATAGTTCCCTGAGGCCTGTTAAAAAAACCTATGGAAAAACATAAATACAAATACCACAAGTGTCATCAAATCACAGAATGGTTTGTGTTGGAAAAGAGCTTTAAAGATCATCTAGTCCAAACCCTAAATGTGTTTTTCCCTGTTTTCTGCTCTAGTCCAAGAGCTGCAGTGTGGGCTTGAGAGGAAGGAAGGTGAAGGCTCTTTTCTTGATGAGCATCCCATTAGAAAAATGTGGAAATCTCTGATTGTTCCAGCTGTGACAGTAGAGAGCAAAGCAGAGACTCTCTCCCTGGTGCAAAAGTAAAATCTGATTAAAATGTGTTTTGGAAAAGGGGAACTAAGGGGAAATACTGGGTAAATTCTGTAGGCTTTACCCAGTTCTGACTCACAGGTGATGCTCCAGTTTCTCTCACATGTTGCTAAAAGTACTCATTGATAACTTGCACGAGTGAGAGCTGCACATCTCTGTTACAGATGCTGGTTTTCTGTTTTTATATATATATATATATCTGTGTGTATATATATCACAATATTATGTCTACTTATGTTCTAAGACAGTGGGATCTGCAATCAGCCTGAAATAAAAGGGCAGCCTCTCTGGAAAACCTGAAAACTGGGCCCTGAATTATGGCAGAGAGTACAAATTCTCAGGATTTTCTGGGTTGAGCAAGACTGTATTGTTTTGTTGTTTGGTTTTGGGTGGATTTTTTGTTTGTTTTGGGTTTTGTTTTTTGTGGGGTTTTTTGAGTGCAGTTTATTTAGCACCTCTGCAATATTTAATGTGATAACTCTTGAGATCTCAGCACACTGAGGTAGAATGTCATAAAGGTGTCTGGAAAACAGATGTTCCAGTCTCTGTGAGCTGCTGGGAAACTGTGCATCACTGAATTCATGTGGAAGCAGCTGCAGCTTTGGAAGCTTTAGTTTCCTGAATAAATTCTTTGGACATCTATTCCACTTTGACAACTGTGGCTGTGGGGAGATAAAGAGACGAGTAAAGCCCAGTTGCAGCAATAGGCTGGACCTTTTATCAAACCAACTGATAACAGAAAGGTGGATTCACTTTCAGCCACTTAGGTCTTGAACTTTTGCAAGGGAACCATTAATGCCCAGCAGATATTAATGCATCAGGAGAGGTTTTTGTCAAGATTTCCATGTGGAGGTAGTGAAAAGGTGTTCTGTGCTTTAATACTGGTGATGTGCATCTCACTGCTGCAAGATCACCACAAGACCCTAAGAAATAACAAGGCTTAAGAAGAGAATAATTCAGCAGGATTATGAGAGGAAGATGTTTTGTTGTGGCTATTCACTTTCTGGCCTTTGGGTTTTCAGAAAATTCGAGTGGCTGGAGCTCTAATAATTATATTGGATAGCCAAAATTAGCACCTGTCTTCAAATAATACTTTTTAAAAATAAAACCTGAAATGGGAGTTGTGCCCAAAGTCATGCTGGAGGATTTCAAAATCCAAACCAGGACCTGAGATTTTTGCCTGAGCTCCCCAAGCGGTTTTGAGGCTTAATTGAAAAGTGTGCAGGAAGAAAAGAAAAGCTTCCCTGGATGTTCTGTGCTTCAACAGGGCTCAGCAGGGAGAGCTCAGCAGGGATTCCCACCCAGGGCACAACTCCTGCTCCCTGGAGGTGGAACTCAGCCTTTTCCATGCTCTGATCTCAGGGTGGGTTCATTCCTTCCCCGTGGAGCTGGCCATCCGTCTTACTTGATGGAGAAATTGCTATGACAAAATGCTAAAAGCTCTTGCTCCGGGCTATTTTTAATCTACTGTAGGTGAAAGATCAGAACACATTTTTGGAAGATTTATGTGTGGTACCCTTGTGCTGTGCTGGATGGGATAAATGGGAGTTGACAAAATACAGGACATGAGATTTAAACCCTTGACCTGTGACATTACGAGTCATCACGACTGTATGTTATCACATTTATGTTCTGGAGGGAAAGGCTTTGCTCTGAGGGAATCTCAGAAATGCTCAGCAGAGGTGCAGGGATGTGGTTCTCACTCAGTCTTTCTGCTTTTTTTGTAGGTGATCAGTAGTGAAATCTCCTCTCAGGCCTGGGTGGGTTTCAGTGCAGAATATTTCCCAGCAGTTTTCGTGTTGTCTGTGCACAGTAACACAAAAACATGTTTGTGCACAAGAACACATCTGTGTTTTGTGGGAAGGGTGAAGCTACTTAATGACAACTCAGCTTGTGCAGCCTCAGCAGTTTTGCTGATCCTTTAATAGTCCAGGCTTTCCAACTGTTTCCAACTCTGTTTACTGTGTCCATTTCAGAAACAAGAGCCCTGATAAAGCCAAGAGACTTTAGAAATTCTATTAAACACTGTTTTCACCTCAAGTTCGGGGTTCTGCTGAACCCTGCAGTGACTGTTGGTGATGTTCCTCTGCAACGTGTGCTCCCAGAATTCCACCTCCTTGTGAGGGGCACATCCCCAATTAGTCTGGGGATTTGTTCTGCATGTGCAAATCTTTTCTTGGGCAAGGAAGTGTCACGTGAACACCAGGCTGAAGAAAGCAAGCTGTTTAATCTTAAATGGTAATTGTCACCCTCTGGCTAATGATAAGCAATATTATGGCCTGTGTATCAGCTGTAATTAAGCAGTAAGACACAACAAGGTGTATGTTACTCAGAGATAACAGTGCTCAAGAGCCAGTGACCTGCAAAGCCCATTATCTCCCCGCTGCACGAGCCAGAGTGTGCACGTGTGGTCCCAAAGCCACTGTGCCCTCTGCCCCTGCCTGCTTCTGGGGGCAGAAATGGGAAAGGGGCTTGTGTTCTATAATTTTTTAACAAAGCTTTTTTTCCGAATAGGTGATTTCTGCACATTTAATAAACCAGTGTGAAACATTCTAAGGTGTCACTCCCGGAGTTCTGGGAAATGGGCACCACTTCAGGCCAGGCCCTTCAGGGCTGTGCTGGCCAGGGAGGGGTGGGGTGTGCAAGGAAGGGTTCCCAATTCCAGCACCAAAACAGCAGCATTGCCTCATTTGCTCCAGGAAAGAATTCCTGTTGCTTTCACAGATAGCAGAGGGAGCTGGAAGGTGGGGTTAGATGGGCTTTGTTACGGAGTAGGATTGGATTTTGGTTAGAATTAAAGGTTGGAGGAGTGAAGTTTGGACTGTTCATACTGAACACAAAACCTTTCCTGTGGAGGTGCCATTGCCCATGTCCTGCACAGCGTAACCAAACTGATGCTGCAGGAGCAGAGAATGAAAACCAGGCTGGTACAGGCATCAAGCCAAAGGGGATGAGAGCTCCTGAGTTCTGCTTCCTCCAGCACAATCCTGCTCTGTTGTTTAACGTAGGGATCCTAGAGGAAAACCAGTGTTGGAGAAGGAAAACCCGAGTATGTGAGAGCTCCCAGTAACAGGAATGAAGAGCAGGATCAGCTTCTCCTTGCTGAGTCCTGTTCTGCTGTTTTCCTTCATTCATTAAGCCACCTCAATGAAAGTTTGTAGGGCAAATCACTTTGATGTTAATCAGATTTTCAGTCTAAGCATCCTGGACATAGATCTGCTGCCCCTTGGTACTGGGCTGCTGTGGATAATTGCACAAAATTAAAATACAGTGGATCAAATTGCTGTGTTTTGTTCATGTGTAGTGTCTCACACTTAGTTATTCATGGGTTTTCTCCCCCCAGACATAAAAATTAGAAAGTCACTGGGATCCTGATAAACAAACTGCTGACAATTTAATCTGGGCAGAGGGAGAAAAGCAGCAGTAAAGTGAGGTGAGAAGTGTCTCATCTGATGTCTTTTAGCCAGTAATTGCCAGAACAGAATATGTCTGCATAGATTTCCCAAGTTTGGGTGATGTTACCCATTCAAGTGGGTGGATTCTTATTTAGCCAAATAACAATTTGCAAGACCTTTAGAGAGATGTGAGCAAGGTGGACAATCCCTTTGTAGCCCGAGCTGTGCTGTTGTCAGAGTAGAGATCAGTTCTTATGGTTGGGATAGTACTGAGCCCATCTGGACCCTGATTTCAGTGAATGTCCTGGATGTTACTGTATTAAAAATATAAATACATAAAGTTAGGCTTAATATAAGAGCAGAGAGCCAAGGCAGAGGCCAGAGCCAGCTGTCTGCTCCTCAGAGCCCCTCTCCCGGGTGCGAGTGTTTCTGATTACAGCTGTGCACTGTAAATGCCTGCTCCATGTCTGGGGATAATCCATTCAGAGCAATTACAAGGCATCCGTCACCAGCAGGACCTGAGCCACAGGCTGCTTATCTGGGAAAATTGATGGAAGGGAAGGAGGGAGCGAGGGGAGGAAATCAATGCCTTTCCCCAGTGTTATCTGCCAAATTGAATTAAGCAGCACGGGATCCCTGCACGGGGGCCGTGTTTGGTGTGCTCAGAGCTGGGCAGGGATGGTGGCAGCTGCCCTGGGCTGCTGCTCCCTGGTAACTGCCTGGGCATCCACTGGCACCAGTGGGCCTGGGTGGGCACAAGGAGTTCAGAACTTCCCATGCAGAACCTCCAACCCTACAGCAGCAGCTCCAGCTGGGAGCCTTGTGTCTGTTCACAGTCCTGGTGTACAGTCCCATCCTGTGTTCTTTTTTTTTGGTGTAGCCATCCCAGGTTTTCCATGCAGAGTGCTGTAGGGAGAGCAGCAGGGCTGACATCAGCAAAGATGCAGTAATTGCAGGCTGCAGAGCCAGGACTAGGAAACCTCTATTGCTGAAAAATGCTGTGCGTGTTGAATCCCTTGGCACCGCAGTGTAATCCTGAGCTGGGAGCTGCTGCCAGGCAGAGTATTTGTGGGGAAGTTTAACATGCCAGGAAATGGAACAGGGAAGGTTTGGTGTCCTGCTTTCCTCTGCTGCTCCACTCACCTTGTGGGTTGGAGAGGTAACTGAAGGAAATTTGACTTCTCTGGGTCTGACTGGTCACTTACTCTGCAAAGCAGTGCTGGAAATCCAGGAGCTGGATTCAGGAATGCTGAGCAGCCTGGGAAGGGACACTTTGCCCTGCTGGGCCTGCACTTGGCACTGCCAAGGAGGTGTTTGGTGGGTGCTTCCCGCTGGGACCAGGAGCAGTGGGAACGTGGCTGCAGGGAGGCCACAGCAGGGCACTGGCACTTGGGATGCTGTAAAGGGAATCCATCTGTGCTGGCTGAAGTGGTTTCACTCAGGGGCTGTGTGGCCAAGAGCTCTGCTCATGCACTGTGTGGTACCTGTTTGATCCTTGGCCACATATAGGGAGGGTTTAATGACCTTTTCTGACAACCAGATGATAAAGGAATTTCAGTTCCATGGCTGGAACTGAGCACATGGAGCAGCCCAAAACATTGTGTTATAAGCAGGGTTTATGAAGGGCTCCTTGTAAACTTTCTTCCCAAGATCATGGTCACTCAAGCTTATGGTCCTTATGGTGTTTACAGAAATGAGACTTTGGAGCAAACCTGACCTTTGAAGCAGTGAAACCTCATTTTCTTTTCACCTGTGCAGGTGTTCTGTTGTTCCTTGGAATCTTTCTCAACAGCATAGGTATGGGAGGTGGAAGGGCCAGAGGACTGGGATGGCTGGGCCAGGGTGGCTCTGGGGCAGTGTTATAAGGGTGAAATTCTCAAGGTTCTAGGTTGAGGAGCTGACTCAACAGAAACAAATACAAAAGTAAATCCAAAATGATGAACCAGAAACCCCACAGATGCTGTGCAGAACAATTCAGCTCAATCAGTCCAGCCTAGAGAACTGTGGAAACTTTTTCCCTCTCAAATAAAAGTGTGTGGGAATTTGCATTGCAGTCAGGTAATACTTAAAGTGCACATAAGCCATCTCATAAAAATTCCAGCAGTGTGTACGTCACACAGCTGGCTTTTATTAGAGCCGTGCTCTTCCTCCTGACAGTGTCTCAGAGCTCAGATCTCCATTAACTCTGCCATTCCTGGGCTTCTGCTGCTTCCCAGATTCCTGTCATTTTCCACACATTGTACCCCTTCCTGCAGGATGTGTTTCTTTAATGTCTTTTCAGTAAATGAAGGTGGGAGCACCTGAAAGGTGTGGTTTGGATCCCTTGAGCAGTAACAAGGAATCTCCTCATTTCTCCCCCAGATCCCTCAGGCTTCTCCCTGCTCTGTGTGTGTTGAGCTTCCCCTGTGCTCCATCTGCCAGGCTGGGATCAGGGGAGCTGCTCACAGGACTTTGGGAACCACTGAGGTGCTCTGGTTAACCTCATTTGTGGGATTTTGTGGCCATTTCTTTCAGCTGTGCCCCACACAAGGTTTGGATTTGCCACCTACACCCCATATTTGGGTTTTTAGTGGTGTTTTCTGATGGCGGGGTAACACAAGCTCTTGAATAAGTCATGAAAAGTTTTTACTCCAGGCCTCAGGAAATTGGATTTTTATTTCTATTTCTATTTATTTCAGCTACTTTGAGTTTGGGTCAGTTCAACTCACTTGGTTATTGAGCAGGTTCAGGTCTCATTTCTAATGTTTCTTGTTCCTAGTAAACTGAATTTATTTTGTCAGCAGAACCAGAATTTTCAAACCCAGTTAGTTACCCCTTACCCAGAAACACAAGACAGCTTGACTGGGCTTTACTCATCTGTGTTGTTGCACTCAGAGGTCCTTGGAGACAGAATATATCATTTTTTCAGCCTCTGGTACCAAGCCTTATCAATCCAAATCTAGTTTGCTGTTTAGTTTGGAACAGGAATACCATGATTCTCGGAGAAGGAACAGCAGGAGGAAAATAATTTGAACTTTTAATTTCAGGACCCTGAGTCACAATAAGGCTGTGCAGGTGGAAGGACAGGGATGTGGACAGGATATGGGGCACAAGATCTCTCCCCAAGGATGTGGAGCTGCATGTAGGACACAAACCCACCCCTTGGAAAGCTGGGTGAGTCTCAAATAATAAGAGATTTGTTTTTTTAAGCTCTTTGCTCATTCTCCAGCTTTTCCACTGCTTTACAAAGGCATTTCAGAAATGTTCCAGAGCTGTGGAAATTCTGCAGCCACTTCTCAGAAAACCATGAGAGAATTATTCTGACATATGTTTCCATCTCCTGCTTTTTGCATTTTCCCCTCTTGTGTTTTTTATTTGACCTAGAACAAACTTCTCTATGCTTACAATTCTCACTATTCCAAAGAAATTTCACTTGAGTGTTAGATCCCACTCAGTGGAATGCAGTGATGCCAATTAAATTCCAGTCTCCTTCCAGCAGTGTCCATGCAGCCCTGCAGAGGTTTTGTGTTAAATGATTTCCTGGGCTCTCCAGGAAAACAGGAACCAGGTGCTGTGGGATCATGGCCATGGCACATTGAAGGGGAGAGCAGCACTTCAGCAAAGCACAGAGAACTCCAAAAACATCCCAGAGCTCTTTATTTTTTTCTGGACAAACAATTTTATTTTCGGTAATGCGTCTATACACTGTACATTCAGTCACTGTGGTATATAAGCATAGCTATTTTCATACATAATCTCATAAAGTCCTTTATTTTACAATATTATCTGCATCAGGAGGAGGGGATGTGGAAAAGGGGGTGGAAAAGGACTATCAAGGTACACAGCGAAATAGATAAATATGCCAAGCTTTTTTCTTATTTTTTTTTTTAAATCAGGCATTTATAAACAAGAAAGCATACATTACTTACATAAAAATAGTTCTAGAATAGTAGAGTAAGTCATAATATTGTCATTAGCAGCAGCATAGGAGAGACCAGGATAACAAAAATGTGCTGAAATGCTATTGGCTATTATAAATGTAAAGATTTATTTTTCTTCGATTGAAAAAATGTCATTTCTGTGAGTTCTTTCAATTAAAAAAAAAAACAAAACAAAACCAAAAAAACAAAACAACAACCAAGCCAACAAAAAACTTCTCTCTAAAACACATGGACTGCTGAGAGGGCAGAATGGAACAAAAACCAACCTTTTGGTAATAAAATACTTTACAGTGAAAATAAGGACAAATAAAATGCAAATGATGGAGAAAAAGGTTATAACCCACATTGAAAACTTGCAAAAAGATTTTGTTTTGTTTTTTCCTAACAGACAGCAAAGGTTCTTCTCAGTTAAAAACACAACTCATAAAACAAGACAACTACCAGGTAAGAAAGAGTTTTGAAAAAGTAAACACCATATACACTTATAATACAACAGTGTAAAATGAAAAAAAGTATTTACATGTTGAATTTACTTTTAATGTTTTTTTTACATTGGCTAGTTCTGTTTGAAAAGCAGAATATTATGTATAGAGTTAGCTGCTCCATAGATATGAATGTTATTGCTGTTGGTTTTTTTTCCCTTCGTTAAGTCTTCACTCAGTAATAGAAACAAGGAGTAATTAAACTGAATATACAAGTAGTAATATATTTGTAGGTACAGGGAGAGTCAACAGCCTGTATGAAACACCTCTTCTCCCTTGGAACTTCTTAAAGGAAACTAAAGCACAGAGGATGGGGGAGATGGAGGGGCAGCCCCTCTCCCTGGGAATGCAGCAGGGAGTGGGGGCTGCAGGAAGGAAGGGATTCCATGGGACCAGGCTCACACAGCTTTACTGAGGTGTTGCAGACACAGGAATGACCCCAGAGCTCCCTGGCCTCGAGCACCTTCACACGGGGGGCTGCTCTGCAGAGCCCCCCGGTGACAATCAGCCTCTGGGGCTGGGACAGAGACACTTCTAATTACTCTGAATTAGAAATAAATTACACCCTCTGCAGAAATAACATCTGTTCTGCAGAAAGAACAATCTGATTGTTAAACATGGTTAGGAAATGCCCAGTAGTTGAAGCCAGACCCAGCCCTGGAGCCCCTCCTGGGCAGTGGCTGCTGCTGGAGAACGTTTGTTCCTGCTTTTCTTGCATCTTATTTATCTTCGTGCTTTTAAACCTTAATTGACAGAAATGGCCTTTCACTCCCAAGGACCAAATCCTAGAGAGTCTTGGGGCGAGTTCACCTGCAGGTATGGCCCTGCATGGAGTGACTGTGAGTGGGGCAGAGGAAAGCCCCAGCTGTAATTGTGGTTGGGATATTCTGTGCTGCCCCTGTGACCCTTTACCTGTGCAGCACAGGTGAGGCTGCCTGGTGGTGATTGACTATTTTACCGTTCTGTTTTTTAGCTTTGAAAATCCTGCAGATTTCCTTTCTTCAGAAGTGTGGGAGCCTCATGCCCAGTGACTGACTGACTGCATTTCCCTGGACACAAAAAGGAAAACTCATGGTGTGCTCAGATGAGTGGCTTTTCCTGGGAGACAACAGCTGGACATGGACATGTTGCTATTTTTTGCGGGGGTTATAAAGGGAGAGAAACTATCATAGATCAGGGAGAAAAACCCAAACAAGCAAAATTTCCAAAGCCAGGCTTCCATGAGCTGCCACAGGAGTGGGGTCTGTTCTCTGTGTGGTTCCCAACACGGCAGTAAAGCAGAGCACGAGAGACTTGAAATGCACAAAAATGATCAGCTACAGCTACAGTTGTTTAGTTTCCCTTGAAGAAATAAGTGGATAATACAGATCTGGAAATCATAAGGCTGAGAACATTTTTCTGCATACTGCATAACAAAAGAACCCCTTTACATAAGACAGTAATAATGCCCATTAATGACTATATGGCAGTTTAATCCATGCATATGATTTAATAATCGCAGAAAAAAACATACAAAGAAAATAAAACCCCACATTAAAAAAAAAAAACACCTGCTCAAGCATAATCAAAATTCGTTTTGCATTGCACTTTAGAAGGAGATCTGCACCTAGAGCCAGTCTCCAGCATCCCAAACACACAAGGGCCAACCCCTGTATCCACAGACAGGTTTAGGTCATTGACTTGGTGTGACTGTTTCTTGCTCCCAACAGTTTTACATTGTCCCAGTAATTCCACTCCTTTCATATTTCTTCTTTTTTGTACCTAAAACATATATATGAACTTCTTTGTTAATGCTCACAGTTACTATAACGGTTACTATAATGGTTTCAAGCAAACAGCTCTTGTTTAAAAAAAAAAAAAATCTCTAATGTACTGTAAGTAAATACCATAATTTTAGGATTGGAAGCCGCTTTCTGTCTACTGGGAAATAATTTTGAAGCTTACATAGTTTGCATTAATGTCCAAAAGCAAATAAAGATTACTGGAAATATGTTTCTTCTTTTAGAATAACTCTGGGTATGATGATGCATAGGGGGTTCTTTTTTTTTTCCTTTTTTTAAAATTTTTATTCTTTAAGGTAGAAAAGTGTCAGCATTGCCTAGAGAAGATGCTGAGAGGAAAAATGAGCTGGAAGGCACATCTGCAGCCCCAGATCACATTTTCACTTGCTTGAGTGTGTCAGAGGTGAGTGTTTATGGGTGAAAATTAATTTCCTCCTGATCAGTAAAGCACCAGCTTTATTTGTTAAACACTTTTGGGAGCATCTCTGGTGATCCCCAGCTTGGGTTAGAATCACAGCCACGAAACCAGGCTCTAACTGAACCAGCAGTACAGGGGGAATTCCTGCTCTGGGGATTCTGGACCTGCTGGATCCTCCTTTGCTTACACAGATGCTGATGGGAGGTGTCAGTTGTGGCAGATTGGGTTCATGGTTTGCACAGCTGTTAGGGCAGAATCTCAAATGCTTGACATGTACATCTTGGATACAGGGAATAAAATGCAGAGTAAGATTCTGACAAAGTGCAGGTTTTTTAAAAAAAAATAGAAAATAAAAAACCTCAGCACCACCCCCAAGGCAGTGATGGTTTGCTGCATTGTATCCCCTGGCCGCGGCTTGGATCCCAAAATTAAAGTAATTTCTCTTTTTAAAAACAAAAAAGTTTTTTAAAAAAAGATGTAGGCTTATTCACAGCAGCAAAAATGTTGGTTTTCTGTTCTGTAGTATCCGACACTGCGATGTTGGACTCTCCTTGGGCACAGAAATCCTGACTGACAGTTCAGAATGGAAGCAGGGAAATACTGAATTCATGGTAAGATGGTGCAACAAGATGAGTTTTCCAGAAAACTGAAAGCTGAAGATTTCAGAATGACTTCAACACACAGATGTCTCTGCTTTGTTCCTCTACCAACTGATCACCCATTTCCTTCCTTTCTTCCTTTCTCTCTTTCTTTTCCCAAGGCTGAAGTGCTCCTGGGTGAAGTCTCTGAACACAGGGGGGTCTGTGGGGCTGGGCTGGGGCTCTCAACCCAACCCCCTTCTCCTCCCCTGACCCCCTGCATGCTCCTGCAGCTTCCCTTCTCCCTGTGTCCAGGGCAGGAAATGGACATAATTCATTCTAAGGAAAAAAATCAACTTTGAAAAGCACTCTGAACTTCTCCTACACCCACGTGACGGGATGGAACCGAGATGGCTTCCAAGATGGCTGGAAAACTGCTCCTGACATGGATGGCATCATCACCACAGAGGGGCTTCTGCACAAAGAATCCCAAAGCCTATAAAGTCATTAAAAATTGTGCATCGAAGGTTTGTGTTTTATTTTTTGTCTTTTTTTTTTGTTTGTTTTGCTTTTAAAGGTTCATTATAAAAATCTTGTTAATTTTTTTTTAATACCAAGTCTGTGTAATGAATTATTTTAAATAGCTTATAAGAAAAGTTGGTTTGTTTTTAAATTCCAAAATGTTCCAACAGGCAGGAGAACACAAAGCCACTGCCGTGCTTGCCTTGGACTCCGGGTTTAGCTGGACCACGCTGCTTTGCTTGGAGTTTGCCAGTAGAAAATTTGCTGTGGACTTAAAAGTATTTTGTTTACAAACACTTTGTGTTTTCTAGGCACAGTAAGATGTTGTGCTATATGGATTGGGGAAAAAAAGAGGCGGAATTCAGTGCTTCTGTTCTAGAGAGTAACAACATTTGCCTTCCAGCTACTGAGAATCCATATTCCTAAAGTGTGTGCCAGGACACCACTACTCACACGTGCACTCCCAGTCCCACTCTCTCCCTCCCTGTGCTGGGGGACGAGAGGTCAGTTCTCCATGGGGCTCGAGGTGCTCTCACTGCTGGGCTGGCTGCTGGCTTTAGGCCACAGTTGTTCCTGAAGTTCCTTGACCACCTTCTCCAGGTGCTCCCGGGCCTCCCGCTCGTGCAGGAGGTCGGCGCGGAGCTGCTCCCGGTCGGCCTCGGCGTGCTGCAGCTTCACCTGCAGGTCCTCAATCTGCGGGGACAGCACAGACAGGGTGTGGGACACGGGCTGGGCACGGCCTGTGCCTCCCCACACACCTTGCACAGGGTCAGGGAAGCAAGAAAATGTGTGCTCCAGGTATAGGATTATCAAGATTGAGGTGAGGAAGGAATTCCCTGTTCCTATTTTCCATACACTACTGCAGTACAGTGCCTGCTTAGCTTTGAAACCTAAACGTTCCCAGCGACTCCAGCTCCAGGAAGGAAGGTGAGAACCAGAAGAGTTAAGAAACAGTTCAAGAATTCCTTAGTGCTACAGAACTCTGGTCCCTTCTTCAAGCATGGCTGTTATTTCTTTAGGCAGTGATGGCAGCTCAGCAAAGCGAACCCCAGGTATTGGCACAGGGGATTCAGTTTCAGCTGTTTTACAATGATTGTTAAGGGAAGTGACCAGAAAGGGCCTTGGCTGCTGATGGGCCAGGCCTGTCCCAGCTATAGATTAAAGCCCTGCAGTGTCCCCACTCTACTCCCAGCAGGACCTGCAGCTGCCCTTGGCCTCCCTGATCTCCCTGTTTGGTACTTTCTGACAGGAAAGGCAGAGAAAACACCCAGGACTGGAGGGTGCAAGTATCAGAGAAACAGCACCCAATGAGAAAGGAAATGTCAGCAGTCAGCAAAGATTGCCCTTTAACAAGGAAAGGAAACCTCCAATGTTTTGGGCTAAAATGCTGGTAAACCTCCCCCATCCACGTTTGGATTTCAGTATCAAGGCAAGAAGAAGGAAGGCATAAACCACAGCTCCTCAATGGGCATTAAGCATCTAATACTTTAAGCTTACATAGAGGCATTTCCACCCTGACTCTGTTGTCTTCTGCCACCCTGGCCTGATGCTATTTCTGTCAGACTGAGCCTGTTTAGAGAACTGTGGTTTCCTCAAAAATAATATGTGACCAACTTCCTCTTGCACCCCAAGCTGTAGCTACGAGGATGTATAAAGCTTTAGAATTTCTCAAGACTTAAGAAACTTAAGTTATAATGACATCTTATAAAATTCAGCTCTGGGAGTAAGTTACTCACAGGAGTTCTGTTACCAGCTGTGCCAGCCATGAAACAGGAGCTGCCCTGTGCCCTTTGCCCAAAGACAGCTCTGGGGGGCTCAGGGATGGCCGTGACAGGGGGTGCTGCAGGGGGCACTGCCAACCTGCCAGGGCTGGCCTCAGAAAAGAGGAATAATTGGCTACTTGAGTTCTTTTTGAGGTAATTCTCAGCCTTTAAACTTAGGAAACCTCATCTATCCCTTCCCAAGCAGAGAATGCATTAGGAGACTGAAAATGCCCATTGTCACACAGTCACCCCCAGGACACACCTGAGCCCCCAAGCCCAGCCCAGCCCGTGTTCACCTGCCCCGGAGCTGCTCCCCAGGGCCCTAGGAGGAACACCCAGCACAGCAGCCCCAGGGTGGCTCTGTTTAGTCTGGACACCCCTTATCAGCCCTTATCAGTGAGACATCCTGTGATGCTGAGAGGAAGCCCCACATCATTTCCTGCTCCTGGCCAGACGTGTCTCAGCAGGAGCAGGCGGCCACTCCCCTTCCCCTTATCAGAGCCCTGGAGATTGTGAGCTTTGCTTCTGCTCTTCCCCTCTTCCCTTAATGCCACCACGCCAGGGACCTGCAGCTCCCACCTCCAGGAGCACCTGTGTCTCACAACAGGCTGCTCCAGCACTCCTGGAATTCCCTCTGCCACGAGCTTTTCAGGGCTATGTTAAACTATGTCAAGTATTTGAAGTATAAATCACACAAATTCGAGTATGTTAACCAGTAGCTTTTGAGGACTATGTCTGAGGGCTCCCTTTAATATGGGAGGCCCTGACACCTCTGTGGCAGGTGCATGGAATGAGTTTAAATTCAGGCCCCCATTTTTTGGTGTCCTGGCTGTCCCCTGCCCTCTGTTGATGGCTCTCCCAGCCAGGCTCCGAGATCAGGAGCAGGGGTGGGAGCAGGGCCTGGCAGGGGATGCTGGGCAGGGGGAGGGAGCTGAGGAGCTGCTCCTGCCCCTGCTGGGCCTCACCTGTGCTGAGTACTTGGCCCGGAGCCTGCCGGCCTCGCAGCCCTTGTCGCACACGCGGATCTGCCGCGCCTGCTCCAGCTCCCTCTTCAGCCTCACCCGCGACTCGTTGGCCTCCTTCATCTTCTTCTCGTTCTCGGCTCGCAGACGCTCGATCTCCTTCCGCAGGTTGCGCTTGGCCTCTGTTGCTTCCCTCAGCTTCTCTTTCTTGGCCACTCTCAGGAACTCCAGCTCCTGGGTCAACACAGAAGCAGGTAAGGATGAGTGAAGGAAGCAGAGCTCCAAGGGAAGCCATCCAAACCACATCCTGCTGGTTGTGACCAAGGCAGCCCACGGCTAAACCCCACTCTGAACCTTGCACGAACCCTTCTCCTTTAAATCCTGTGGAGTTCCTGCACTCCAGCTACCCTGAAGCCCAGGATAACAAAAAGCTCAGCGCTACAGCCCCATTTTGCTTTGTCAAGCAGAATAGCTGCGACCATCTGGGCCTGAATAAAGATGAACTGCAGTTGGAGAGAGCTCCAGCACCAGCTCCACGTTCCAAACCACCCGACTGCAGTGCCTGGGCTGGAGCTGAAGGCTCTGAAGATGCACAACATGGAAAGTGCAGTTCTGAGTGTCCTTTGTGTATGGCAAAGATCGACAGGACATCAGAAATCAGTTCCATTTTACAATCCCTCACAAAAAATCCACTCAAGGCAAGGACAGAACACAAACTGTGTCGTTTCTGTCTCTGGGGTGCTGTAGGTGACTGGGGTGAGTCCCACGACTCCTGACAACCAGCCCAAGGACTGCTCTGTCACAAGAGCTGGAAAACTCCAGGCTAAAACCTGAAGCTGAACGGAAACCACACTTTCCTGTGGGAACTGCCACTCCCCCTGTCCAGGCTGGGAGAATCTCAAATCCATGAGGGAACCATTAACTGAAGTGATAATGATAAGGAACCTTCAAGGTACAAAGGAAGAAACTCCTAAGTTGTTAAAATACATGTTCACAGCAAGCACAGACATGTGGCTTACGTTTCCTAAATGGTTAAATTAGAAACTAAAGATCTATTTTTTCCCCCAGAAGCAGCATTTCCTCCCTGTCCGAGTCAAACCCTCCAGCCCTGGTTGCTGTGAAGTAACACTGCAGGGTCATGGGAAATTCACTCTTCTGACAATCTCACTTCCCAGCCAGGCCATTGTTAGCTCTGGAAGTACACACACAGCCTCTGGAAGTAGCCACAACCTCTGAAAATACACACACAACCTCTGGAAATACACACACAAACACACACACACATCTCTTCTGTGTGTGGAACTGCGAACCCAAATGGAGAAGGATGGTTGGACACCAGAGCCCCGTGCCCGAACACAGGGCTTCATTTAAAACTCAGCTGCTTAATGTAATTCCTGCTTTAACTACACACTCTTTAGGAATTACGCATGAATGTTTACTTTTAAATACATAAACTAAAACACAGATTTACTGGAACACAAAGGAATTAAGCAATTTGCTCAGGGCAACTGAAAAAACCAGCATCAGTGCTGATTTTGTGTCTCCCACACTTGATCAAACCAGGCCCTTGTTTACTCCATCCCATGGATTCCAGCCCCAGCTTGGGAACAGTTCCACACCAAATATTCAAAGAGGACACACAAATCTTCCGCGTTGGCTCCCTCTTCTATTTCTCTGCACTCTTTTTACCCCAGCTCAAATAAAAGCCAATTCACCCATCATTGTGCTCAGTCCTGACCTGCAGCCCTGCCTGACCACAGATGCAACTGATGGATCCAGGATTTCCAGAAATAAGGAGTTGCTTCCCTGACTGAAGCTCAGTAGTGTGGCCAGTGGGATGCCTGACAAAGCCCTTACTTCAGCTGTGGCTGTGTCCCAGGAACACCCTCCCTCACAGAGCCTTTAAAACTCCAGCTAAAGCCTCCAGAAATGTTTCCTGTTCAGTGAAATGAAAACAAAATAAACTCTGCTGGACTAGAAGATTTTTTCAGTAATGAAAAGATGTTGATTTTGGTAACCATGGATTTATAACCCAAGGAAAAACAGGTGGCAAGCTTAAAAACGTAGGACTGGTTCCTGTGCTTTGGTTTCCCGGCTGGATTTACAAACAGAGCTCCAGCAAAGGCTGTTGCTATTTGGGAAAAATGAGGCAATTCCTTTCACAGAGCTCCCTGCTGGGCTGTACCTGGCAGGGCGTGGGCAGGGCAGGGCAGCCTTACCTGGTGCAGGCTGCGCTTGGCCTGCAGGGCAGCATTCAGCTTCTCCTCCTGCTTCACCCTCATCTTCACCACCTCGTGCAGGAACTTCTCTTTGGCTTCTTTTGTGTCCAGGCCACTGTCCAGGGCCTGCCTGAGGTGCTCCAGCTCAGCCTCCAGCCCGCTGCTGTGGGGGTCAGGGTGTGTGGCCACCTCGTAGGAGCTGTTGACGGGGGCCGGGGGCTGCATCCCAGGGGAGCTCATGTCCTTGGCAGAGCTGGAGGAGGTGAAGGATGGGGAGGAGAGCGAGGATAAGGAGGAGGTGACTGGAAAACAGAAACATTGAAATTAATTTTAAAATATCAAAAATTAAGACATAATTATATACAATTCATATATATATTATGCAGCTCAAAATGTGCTGTCCCTTTTGTACAGAGACACTTAATAATCAATTTTAAAAAAGAGAGGAAATTAAAAACCTACTCATTTTATACTTTGATACTTGAAATATGATAAAAATGCAACTTTGATTTAAGGGATTGAGTTCAATTTGAATTCTGACTGTACAACTCATGTCACAAAGGCACCACTGAGGCACTGGGCTTCCAGAATTCCATTTAAACCCCACAGAAGCTGCACAGGAACTCCAGCAAAAAAGCCCAGCCCAAATAAACTGACACAAAGGCAGCCGTAAGTGTCACTTACATTCTTCCCTGGTTTCTACTTCAATCTCTGCTTCTGACTCCTTGTCCTCCTCGGGGGCGGTGGCCGTGGTGGCTGTGGTGGCCGTGGTGGCCGCAGCCTCGGGGACAGCCGTGTGCTCGGGGCCATGCTTCCTCTTCCTGGGCTGGGCAGAGCCCAGGGACTCGCTGCTCCGGGACACCACGGTGGCACAGGGAGGGTTGCTCACGATCTTCTGTTGGGCTGGAGGGGCCAGGGCCACGTTGGGAGCCACAGCGCTCTCAAAGCTCTTGTAGGAGTAAAAGCTGGTTCAGAGGGGGAGGCAAAAAGGAGAAAATGGTCACAATCCTGGCTCTGGAGAGCTTCCCCATCCAGTGTTACACTGCAAACGTGCACAGGAATGGCAGTGAGAACCTGCCCATGGTACTGGTTAGTGTTTTGCCCCCCCATCACAAGTGCCACATATCCTAAGAGCACCAAGGGGATGAGATCTCCCAGAGCCTAAAAAACAGCCTAAAGCTGTTTCCTCCTGCTCTTCATGGCACTGTTGTTTTACCCAACTGCACAGCTGGACTTGTGTCTATCCACAAATGTTTTGTAAACTCAAAACAGCACTTTCTTAAGGAAAACCATGGAGTGGAAAAGCATCTTCTTGTGCCTCTGTGATTCTGACACACACCTGAGTGTCTGTGTGTAAAACCACAGGTACAACAACCAACAAACCTTTGATTAAACCTTGGTGTTAAAGAGGAGCAATAACATAACATCAAATACATGGAATTTTTCAAAAAGCAGAGTGAAGACTTTGCAGCTTCAATTCAGCACCTACAACATGATGTGGTATCAGTTAAAATTTCTCCTGGAACTGTTGTAGGTGGGTTTTATCCAATACTGAAATCAGCCAAGTTTCTCACAGGGATACCAAGGGCACTTACACCACTTATTTCCCTACCTAGTTTAAAAATTATGATATGCTGATAGGCTCTTCTCCTTCTATTTTCCATTTTTTTTTTTTAATCAATCCCCACAGCTTCTAAGAAACTCGTTCATAAGGGCAGCACAATATGTTCTCCATAATATTCCCTAAAAACACCTGGTCACTTAAGTCAAACTTTCCAAAGAAATCATCACCCTCAGGCAGAATTCTGGCTCAGAGGTTTTCCAGACTGCACAGCTCCAGTCTGGCACAGGGATGTCGAATTGCCCCAACACTTTCTGCTCTCAGTGTGACACTGAGGTCCCACCTGCTGTGGGTGACTCACTCAGTGCTGTTCCTCTCCAAGAGCAGAGCGTGGCCTCGCTGTCTGGACGGGTCTGACAGGCTCCAGAGCCAGGACACCCCCAGGGCCCGGGCACACAGAGGGTTTGGGGAAATCTCTGCTGTCCTTCGGCCTCCCTGGCACTGTGGGGATGGAGGGGATGGAGCTGTGCTGGGAACAGGGAGCTGTTGCAGATACCACGGACAGGGGCCTGGGAATGGCTGCATCTCCCTGACCACTGCCCCAGCACAGGGACTCTGTCTTCCTTTCAGCAGCAAAGCCCAAGACTTTGATGCCTGTACCCCCAAGTACAGTACTGCACCCCTTCACAGCAGCCTCCACCTGACACTTCTGTGGCAGGTGTCACCTTTAAGCCCCCTTCATGCACAAACCAGCAACACCTTTTTGTGTTTCCTTTCTGCAAATGAAACCCCATGCAGCTGCAAACGCTCTGACTGAGCACGGGGACAAACCCAGAGCCAGCTGCCACCCCCAATGCCCTGTCCCCATCCCTGTGTCCTTACCTGTCCCGGATCAGGGCAGGCAGGTGGCTGGAGAGCTCCTTCTCGCTGGCAGACACTGCGGGGGACCAGGGCCGGAAGGCAGAGAGGCGCTGCCGGGGATGGACACAGCCGATGCTCTGGGGACAGGGCAGGAAATGAGTGACTCCAACAAACCTTTGAAACAATCAATCACCACAGAGGGGAACTGGGGCTTCCCAGGGCACCCTCAGCTATCCCTACAGCTGCTCCCACCGGCCCTGACCTCCTTGCTCCGGGGTTCCACTGGCAGAGGGGAGCTGCACTCGTGGGTTTTGTTGGGCAACAAGCTCTGGGTAGTTTGTAGCGATCACAAACAGCTCCTGAGCCTTGCAGGATTCCTGTACCTCAAAGGCACAAGGGAATTCTGAGCCTTGCAGGATTCCTGTTCCTCAAAGGGAATTCCTTACTTCCCTGTCACAATCCAGGTCAACGAGCACTGGAAGGTGACAAGGAATCTGGGGGGACTGTGTAGCTCAATGCTGAGTAGGAAAAGGATAGAAATGTTACTAATTTAGAAACTCTGGGCATGTTCTTTCCCTCATTTTCTCCTCTGGTTTCAGTAGAGTGATGCTTTGTGACAATTTAATCTCTCTTGATTACAAAATATTCAACAATCACCTTATTAGATGAACTGGATAAGGACCGTAACCAACTGGACTGTTTTTCCTTCTCAGTAGAAGCTGGAGATTGGGAAGCAGAGTCATCTATTTTGGGCTTTTTGGAAGCAGGAGGATCTGAAGAGACCTGAAACAAAGGCAGGAAAAATCAAAGTCAGAACTCCTCATTTTGCAATCAGCTTAGAAACAAGTTATAAGGCAGGAGTAAATTTTGTTATTTAAAAGAAAGAAACTCTGGGTGTTTTTCTGCTTTTTCAAATGTAAGCCCAAACAAAGGAGTGCAAACAAGGGGCAGACACAGACTGTGACATAACACACTTCACTCCTTCATGGGAGACACTCAGGTCAAGTGTGCATGGCACAGGAGAGATGGGCAGTGATCAAAGGGAGACACTCGCTCCAAGCTGCAGACAACTATCGGCCTTTTATGATTTTTGCATGCAGAAAGGTAAGTTTAATGTGGTTGCTGAACTGGAAAGATTATTTTAAACGAGAACAGAACAGACTTTGTTATTCTGTTTGCAGTGGTTGTTATGCCGATGACTTCACTACCCCACAGCTGCAGTGGATTCTGGGGGTGCTGCCAAGAGCTGCTTTGCCTTTTCCACAAGTGGCTCAGCTTGGCCCATAAATCATCCTCAAGCATAAGAAAGCCCTTTGGCAAGCAAAATCCCTTTCCTTCAACACTGTGAAGGAATAAAATTCCTATAGTCCCAGCGTGGCTTGCAAAAAAATTGGTAACTACTGGTTTAACTGGTGCACTGGGGATACCAGCTTGAAGCCCTGCCAGTACAAACACCTCTCACAGCAGGGAGGGAGAAGGTTCTGGACCTTGTGCTGTATCATGACCAGAAACAATAAAAGAAACATCCCACCCCTGTTTCTATTCCTTTTTCTGTCTTACTGCAGTTCCAAACTCTCCACCTTTCCCCATTCCCACCCAGCCTGGCTCCCAGAAGGGTGGCAGAACCACACTGCAGTAATTCATAATTGCTCATATTTGCATTCATTTGTTCCATCCTTTCACTTCACTGAGACTTTTGTGGGCAAACAAATGCTGATCCAGGTGTGTCTGGAGAACCCAGGGGTGGCAATATCCTGGGAGCCTGAAATGCTCCTGCCCAGGTGTCCTTCCCAGTGACAGAAAGGATCTCGTTTGCCAATGTCCTGTATTCTGAAAATCAGTCCCCTCAAGGCACCTTCAGCTGGGAACTCAGAGGCTTCTTCTCCAGATGATACTGAACTCTGAGCACTGTGATTTAAATGATTTACCTGAAAAGCACCTACAGAATTGTCCAAATGCCCTTCTCAGGACTCTCTACCCAAGAGCTCTCTAACTGCACCCCATTAGCACCTTGATTATGAAGAAAGTACATCCCCATGTCCATGCAGAGCCTGCTGCTCCCATGAGAGCAGGGCAGATGATTCCCCAGCCCATGCCAGCCCATCTGGCAGCACCCCTCACTGCCCTGGACAGCCCAGTGTGCCCAGCAACGTCACCAAGCCAAGCCTGGAGGGCTCAGCACAACATTCCCTGGCACTGCAGAGCTCGGGGCAGCTTTCCATCCGCAGCAGATGAAGGAGGATGACATGGGAGGGAGGGGGGGGGTGTGTGTGTGTGCAACCCCCAGGACAAAATTAGCCCATGCCAGTGCCAAATTCCAGCTCCATGGGATTTGCAGCAGATTCTTTGGGCACAGCTTCAGGCTTCCCCAGGGCTGCCTCCTGCCCAGCCATGGCACTGGCCCTCAGACCCAGCTAGGAAAAGGCATTGCTGAGCCTTTCTGTAGAAAACACAGGACAATGCACTGGAAAAGATTTGTTTCTGCTCTCGGAGATGCTGCCTGTGCAGAATTAGTGACAGCATGAGAAAGGCATTTGGCAAGTGACTCCTGATCCCAGCCCTATCCACTGGGGATGGGGAGCTGTGTGGGGAGGGGAGCTCGGGCTGCAGGGTGGGGAGGAAGGGGGGCTTGGAATGAAAAAGGCAACAGGTGGCAAGACTCGGCATGGAACCTGTCCCTCCCCCTGTCCATCCGTCCGTCCTGAACATTCTGTCCAGGCGGGAACGGGACAGGCCCCAGGAACGGGCCCAGAGAAGGACCAGCACCCCAAACACACCCAGCTCTGCAAATGGGGAGCAGGGTCAGCCCTAGAAAGCCTAGGGCTTCTAGGGGAGAGCTGTTTCAACAGAATTATCTCGTTTGTATTTTTAAAGGAATCACCTCCAGCTTTCTCCACTGTCCCCTTATTTTGCCTTCAAGTCAAGGTTGACCCCAAGGACCAGGAGGCTCTGAGCACAAAACCTGGGAAATGCTGCTTCCCTTCCATGTCCAGAAACCTGTGTTGATTGGGAAACATGGGGTGCAGCTGGAAAAAAGAAGCAAAGGATGTGTGTACACAGGGGAAAACAGGGCTGTCCTCCCCCAAAGGGATGGAAAGGGGACAGAGAAGGAGGGGCTGAGCAGAGCCTGCAGGTTTTTCTAACCTGAAGTCATCTCCAAGCCCTGGACACTCCCGAGAACCCAAAGCTGCCTGACGTGGAGCAGCACTTCAGAGGACTCAGGGCAGGGCAGGACACGGCGTGGTTTGGGAACTGCTGTGATGACTCCTCCAATCTCTCCACCCCTATCCCACCTGGGTTACATGGATCATCTGCTGGTTGAGGCAGGAATTGCCTCTTGGTAGATGCTTTAAAAAACCCACCTTGGATTTAGGCTTCACTTTAACAACGTAAAAATGCAACAATTCCAGTAGTCTGTACTACAGGAAGAGACCCAGATGTGGAACAAGACAGACACTGAGCACCAAATCTCCTCTCCATGTGACTCAGCCATTACATCCTACTCCAGGACAGAATCCAGGCACCAAGATACCCCACTCTGACACTTCCAGCCCAGCCACAGCAGCCAGCAAACCTTCATACTGCTTCAAATGGGGATGATTTGTGCCACATAATGAAACCCACACCAAGTTGCAAAAGAAATACTGAAAATCCGATCTAACTTTTTTGCCATCTTCATATATGTTTTATTAAACACTTGAACAAAAACTCGAGAAGACTGAAATAAATATTTTCTTATTTCCTATTCATTTTTATTTCTATTAGAGGCAACTTAATAATCTGCTGTCAAATGGGCTTTGTGCTGGGCACAGCCACTTGTTAATAAACATTTTCTCCAATCCACGGATGGAAGAAACTTCAGGATACAAAGTGGGCCCAGAAATGCTTACATGAAACATTTACTTAAGTTTTGGGACTGTTGGTTTCTGAAGAAAATTTTAGGGAAAAATAGATAGAGAAAGATTTATACAGTCACTAAAAAAAGATTTCAGAGGTACATTCCAAAGGGAAATTTGGGCCTGTGAACTTTGCCAGCCATTTTAAGGCAAACCGAAATTAGGCGGCTCAGCCCGGCCTGCGGCCAGCCAAGGCCACATTTGACATGTCAGATCAAATTTTCTACTTCAATTAAGTATTACAGTAACAAACCATGAGACCAGTGGAAAGAATTTTTGACCCTCTCCTTCTCAGGAAGACAAACCTCCCCCAGAGCTCGGTACCAGGAGCAGAACCAGCAGTTGCAGGTCAGGCACCTCAACAACACTTTTTGCTACAAATGCAATGGAAAATGAGGCCAGAAAAATTCTTATATTTTAAAATGTGATAGCGCTCACAGGCATGATTCTTAGTGCCTGAGTATTTACCAAAATACGTTTCCTGAATAATTCACTTTTCCCCCTGTATCCCAGTGTCACACACCTGGATTGAACAAAGGCTTTGCTCCCTCCTCCTCATCCTTTGCTACTCTGCCCCAAACCCACAACACGTGCTACTGAAAACTGGGCTGCTTTTGCCTTGTTAAGAATGGAAACATCAACAAGTGGAAAACACTTAGGAGGCCTCCATACCTGTGGAACTTTTAGCTTGGAAATGTACCTTCAAAAATCAGCCCATGCTCCAAATCCTCATCAACCACCCTCTGCTGATAACATCTCCCCAGACTGGGTCTGAGTTGGGCAATAAATCCCAAAACGTGGTTAAAGACAGAGATCAGGTAAAACAGGGCAGTGGCAGAGGTTTATGTGCACTGTCATCCTTCCCAGGCCAGGGGTGACTGCATTTCTGTGCTGCTTTCACTGGGCAATCCAGCCTTTGGCTTCATCTGCTCCTTCAGAGAGGGACAGGAAATGTGGGCCCCAGACCAGCAGGAATCCTGGCACATCGTGTGGCATCTTTAGAAATAAGAGATTTAGTGTCCCCAAAGCTACTGAGCTATCCCAACACAGAGAAATCTGTATTCCAACCTCTTGAAAAATTCATTGGGAAAATCCTGCGAGGCTGAAGAATTCCGTTTTGTATCCTTAATGCAGGTGTAAATCAGAAACGATTCCACTGGAAAACCCGCAGCTGGAAAAGCAGTGATAAGCAGAGAAAGTAAAAACCGGGCTGTAAATCTACAGTGTCCTCTGATTCTGCTCATTGTGCTGCTCATTCTCACCCGGGGAGCTCAGTTACACCCTGAGAACGGGTGGAGCTTCCTGTCCCATCGGATTCCCCGTCTGGGTGCAAGAACTCAGCCACTTTCTCAGCAGGGCAGCAAGCAGCAGGGCTGGGCTGATGCAAACCCAGAGAAACGCAGGGAGGCTCAGCTGGTGCCCAGACGTGCCAGACAGCACGGGGTAAAACCACACCAGAGCAGCAAGGAGCCAACAGGGAGCACCCCGTGCACCCCAAGGAGCCGCCAATCTCTATTTCACGGTGCTCTGAACTCCAGAAAATATCTGCATAAACCAAGGTTGAGCAATCAGTGTCTGAGCCCTGTTCTTGCTCCACGAAGGGCACGTTGAGAAACACAAGTGGAACTGAGAGAGAGAACTCCCCGGGTCTATTCTAGGTGGCTTTCCTGGTTCACTTGTGTGACCACAGACCAGTCACACCCAGCTGAGCAGCAGACAGAAAATGGGTAACACCACTGACCCATTTTGAAAGGGTGCCATGACATTTATCTCCTGCTTTTACTTGGAACAGAAGGATGCAGTTTTATTTTAAGCGCAGTGAAGTCCTGGCCCTGAGTGGTCACTCCTCCTCCAGGAGCACCCAGGACACGTTTTTCAGGCTCCTGCTGGCACAGGGATTAAGAAGTTCCCCAGCTGGGTAAAATGGCATTTCAGAAGGAATGTACCTTGACCAGTGACAAGGATTCAAATCTACTCCTGGAGGTTACTGAGACCACAATTCCCACACCTGGGAACTGAACTCGGAATTTTCCACGTGCTGCTTTCACAAATCACAGGCCTGAGTCTGAGAACAGGCTGAACCACATGAAAAGGGAGAGGGCTCTGACAGCTTTAAGATTTCTTTCATATTTCCAGTTAAAATCAAATTTTAAAATGTCCAGTGGAGGTTTCTTCCATGTGGGAAAAGGGCCCTTTATCCACATCCTTTAAGCCTCCAGGAGCACGTTGCCCACGGCCAGAACACTTCTTCCTAAAGCCTCTTTGTGACGTGGTCCAGAAGTGATTAATAAGGTATTAGAGGTCTTTGTAAGGACTGCACTTTCACGTAGATTAGAGGAATAAATATATTCAGGTACAGACTGAAAGCTGGGGAGGGTTGTCTCCATAATAGAAAAAGCTAAAAATAAAGCTGTGCCACGGAGCTGTAAGAAGATTTACTGCTTGTCTGCTGTAGATATTTAAAAGAGAAAAAACCTACCACACTGCAGTGTCAGTTCCAGGGAGCGTATGTAGCATTTGTTTTATTTTTCTTTTTACAATTTTGGTTTCATTGGGCAGGAATCCAGACTTTCCATCTTCCCGTTTTTCACTGCTCTGGTGGAAGCACAAGGACTCATTTTCCCCTGTCATTTTGGGACGTGTGATTACGGGAAGTATTTGCTTTCTATTCCTGCCTTCACAGCACATGCTGGCTGCCAGTGTGTCCCCCAGGGGTGACCTGGGGGGAATCTCCACCAACCACAAGTGCCAGGCACAGGCAGGGAAGGAGCTGTGGAAAAATCCCTCCTGGACTGCCCTGCTCTCCCTGCCCACGGGTGAGCCTCAGGGGCTTTGTCTCCTCCTCAGAGGGGGCTCCTGGGAGCAAAGGGCTGATTTTTCAATGCAAACACACCTTCCCAGCTGGTCTGGAAGAACTAGATATAAAGAGGAGATGGTTTGGTCATGTGGCAGCATGGGAAGTTCACCTTAAAAAACTGGGAACTGAGTTTTTCTCACAGCTGTGCAAGAATCTTTAATTTCTATGGAAACACGTCCAAAATTTACAACAGCAGAAGTGAAAAGGGACTGGACTGTTTTATTTCAGACATCATCACAGTTTAAAGCAAAGTCCTGCAAGTCCTTTGATGAATTCATTTTGTAAAGGCAAATTTACATTATTTTCTAGAACACTCTACATAGCCCCTGGCATAAGTCATCATCCATTTTCAAAGCTTCTTGGCTAGCATAAAAGAAAAAAAAAACGTTTTCTCCCTGTCTCAACATTTCTTTATTCCTTTAGCAAAAAAATTAGGCCAGATGACATCTGCTGATTGCACTTATCCTTGGGAGCGAGCACAAGGCATTTCTAGCAGGCTGTGTTACAGCAAACCCAGCAAGCACCTCCCAGGCACACCCCAGAGCCACAAACTTCAGTCTGAAATGCAGGGAGCAAAGGCAAATCTTTTCTGTTTCTCACACACTGGTAAAACTGCTGGGATTCCCACTGGAGACTTCACTGCAACTTGTGAACTTTCTCCCAAGTTCCATGAAGCTTGGACATGATGAAGATTCTACCTGGAAACCTGCACTGATAAAAAATACTCAGCCAGCTCACCTGCTGTTTAATCCCTGATCTCTACAATTATGCTTTTAATTTACTGTTCTCCTGCTACATCCATCACGTGGAATTACTCTTTGATATAGATACGGATCTATAAATCCATACAACTCTTCAAATCTTCTACAAATAATGACTTCTTAATAGCCATTCTCTTGGTCTCAAAATTCTATGAACCTTTAGTAGTTGCTCACAAAATCAGTATTTCCCATTCAGAGTGATTTTGACTCTTCCAGAAATCCCTCTGCCATGGGCAGAGCTCAAACCCATCATGGGGTGATACCCTCTGCCCAGATGGAACAGTGAAATAAGCCAGACAAAAAGAAAAGTCATATGTGAATGTGGCTACCTCAACTTCTGTGTTAAATCCCTCAAATGAAGCACCCCTGATTTGTTGATTTTTCTGGTAAAGAAGCCTCTGCAAAGAGCTGATCATTTGTTACATGATGTGCTTGCCTTTTGCCTCTTGGCTGATGCAACTGGAAGCCTCTTTTCCACTGGCTAAGAGTCTGTTTTGCCCTTCCAGTGGAAACTAGAAGTTACAGCTTGAAAAGAATTCCCTGCCCTGTGGTTTGAACCAAAACAAAACAGCTCAGCTCACCCTTCCCCCTGGCACAGTATGCTGGAGCCCAGCACAAAGCAGGTCAGAGGGGCTGAGCAGAGGGAATGGCCCCTTTTCCTCTGGCTGTTTTTATTGGCGGCAGCTCCTGGGAACTCTGGGATGCCCTGTCAGGACCAGGGGAAGGAGAGAGACCAAGGGAGGGAAACATGGGCAGGGATCTGTGTCCCAGGAAAACAGGGAACACTTCTGGCACTGGGAAAGAACCAGGGGGAGGGAAGTGATGCCATCAGGTTCACAAAAGCAGAATTTCCTCTGTGGACAGATGTGCTTTGCCCAGTTTGTGGGGTCACAGTTCTGGTAATTACAAAGCCCTTTGTGAACAAAATTTTCTCCTCACATTTTCTCTGCAGTGCAATCAGGCTCCCTTGCTGTAACTGCACTCAAGTTCCAGCTCCAAACTCTCCCAGGCATCTGTTCCTGGATTGTGGAGATGTCCACCCTGCCAGCCAAGAAACTCAGTTTAGTCTCCAATGTTATATAAAAGGACAAGTATTCCCCTTGTGACTTCCACTAATTCCAGCAGAGTTTAGGAAGCCAAGAAAGGAGAGAGGGAGCTGTAAAACTGATAAAGCTGCTGGGCTTTTGATGCTCTTTTGTCAAACTCCTCTGCAGTACCTGACCATGGAGCTGCCAAGCTCCAGAGTGCCCTGATTTGGGTGTCTCCCAACTCCTCTGCAGAGCTCCCTGGGACACAGAATCTGCCCCTAACTCAACTGAAGAGCCACCAGCACCAAACCTTTTTAATTCTGGGAGGAAAAGCAAACAGCACAGAAAACAGCCAAGGCAGTAACCAGCCTTGATTTAACAATTCTCCCAGTCCAGCTGAAGAACTCACAGTCAGCCCTTGCCCCACTCACCCTCCCAGCACATAATCTGGCTCTGCTGGCCTGGCACATGTGTGTGAGCGTGTGACACTGCTGGTGAGGGCAAGGGACAGCTCCTTTTGTCAGCCTAAGCTGGGACGAGAGCCTGAGGACATCCCCAGGAATTACCTCAAAGGATGAGGAGCCAGTGGAGCACATCAAGCACAGCTCCCACGTCTGCACTGTACTTCCAACTCACCCGGATTATTTACAGGGCTCCTGCTCTGCATCCTCAGCCTCCTGCTGCAGGAAAATGCATTTTAGCAGCACATCTGGCTGGCTGCAGGGTCACTCTTTGGTCATACAGAATAAAAAATGCACAAAACAATTGGGATCCTCAGGCTGCAAAAAGGCAGCACTGCCCTACATTTATTCTTCACTGAATTTCATTTACTTGAGATGACCACAGGAAAAGCTTCAGAGCATTCTGGGGGATTCAGTGTGTGTGGAATGACAGGACCTGGAGCCAGGCTCTGCTGTGGAGCCCAAGTACAATGAGGTGTAGGGAAACAACTGCAATTACCTCTAACACCTTCACAAAGTCACTGTAACATCACCACAGAATCTGAATTTTCTGCTCCACCCAGCGCCCAATGCAGTTTTTAAATCCAAGACTGCTTTACATAAATATCAGTGAAAGTCAATACATTGGCCATGGATTAATAGTTACAAATCCTATTAAGGTTACAAGGCAGTGCCATGGAAAACCCCCAGTCCCAGTGAAAAAAAAACCCAGAGCAAGGCCTCAGATATCTAAAAACTCACACCTTGAGTCTTTCTATCAGAAGGTGACTGAAGAACAGCAGTAACCATATAGTTATAGATATTTTAGGTGCCAATGGCATTAAGTTACTGAGCAAATTTAATATCCTTCAAAGGAACTCAGTTTTCAGTCAAGCACTGCAAGAACACACTGAGGAGTAACTTCCCCTTGCACAGAACAGGGGAAAAACCTAAATTCTTTGCTTACAAAATGTTTTGAAAGCTGCAGACAGGCAGATGCTTCCCTAAGCACCTGAAAACCACGGTGCTCTGCAGTTCTAAGAAAGCCACAAGAAGCTCATCTACTTTAAGTAACAGTTATTACTCCTGAACTGTCCCCAGAGCTCCCAGGATAAAAAGGCAGACAACCAATTACAGTCTTAGACTTCCAAAGCTTATTTTGCTGCCTTTAGAAATAAGCATCATATGCTCTTTCCATCAGACGGAGAGGAGAGGAGAGGAGAG